>OY747709.1:20337399-20744899 GCA_963556495.2 Valencia hispanica | reverse complement strand
CCCACAATTTGGATTGGTTGGATGGGCACTTCTTGCGTACCATACGGTCAAGCTGCTCCCACAACAGCTCAATGGGGTTCAAATCTGGTGACTGCGCTGGCCACTCCATTACCGATTGAATACCAGCTGCCTGCTTCTTCTCTAAATAGTTCTTGCACAATTTGGAGGTGTGTTTTGGGTCATTGTCCTGTTGTAGGATGAAATTGGCTCCAATCAAGCGCTGTCCACTGGGTATGGAATGGCGTTGCAAAATGGAGTGATAGCCTTCCTTATTCAGAATCCCTTTTACCTTCTACAAATCTCCCACCTTACCAGCACCAAAGCAACCCCAGACCATCACATTACCTCCACCATGCTTAACAGATGGCGTCAGGCATTCTTCCAGCATCTTTTCAGTTGTTCTGCGTCTCACAAACGTTCTTCTTTGTGATCCAAACACCTCAAACTTGGATTCATCCGTCCACAACACTTTTTTCCAGTCTTCCTCTGTCCAATGTCTGTGTTCTTTTGCCCATCTTAATCTTTTTCTTTTATTGGCCAGTCTCAGATATGGCTTTTTCTTTGCCACTCTGCCCTGAAGCCCAGAATCCCGCAGCCGCCTCTTCACTGTAGATGTTGACACTGGTGTTTTGCGGGTACTATTTAATGAAGATGCCAGTTGGGGACCTGTGAGGCGTCTGTTTCTCAAACTAGAGACTCTAATGTACTTATCTTCTTGCTCAGTTGTGCAACGCGGCCTCCCACTTCTTTTTCTACTCTGGTTAGAGCCTGTTTGTGCTGTCCTCTGAAGGGAGTAGTATACACCGTTGTAGGAAATCTTCAATTTCTTAGCAATTTCTCGCATGGAATAGCCTTCATTTCTAAGAACAAGAATAGACTGTCGAGTTTCAGATGAAAGTTCTCTTTTTCTGGCCATTTTGAGCGTTTAATTGACCCCACAAATGTGATGCTCCAGAAACTCATTCTGCTCAAAGGAAGGTCAGTTTTGTAGCTTCTGTACCGAGCTAAACTGTTTTCAGATGTGTGAACATGATTGCACAAGGGTTTTCTAATCATCAATTAGCCTTCTGAGCCAATGAGCAAACACATTGTACCATTAGAACACTGGAGTGATAGTTGCTGGAAATGGGCCTCTATACACCTATGTAGATATTGCACCAAAAACCAGACATTTGCTGCTAGAATAGTCACTTACCACATTAGCAATGTATAGAGTGTATTTCTTTAAAGTTAAGACTAGTTTAAAGTTATCTTCATTGAAAAGTACAGTGCTTTTCCTTCAAAAATAAGGACATTTCAATGTGACCCCAAACTTTTGAACGGTAGTGTATATATAGATATATATATAGATATTTTAGATCTATCTATATATAGTCTAGATATAGATATATAGATATATATATATATAGATATAGATAGATAGATATATAGATATAGATATATATAGATCTATAGATATATAGATATATATAGATCTATAGATATATAGATATATATATAGACAGTGTGTGTGCAATATAATATACACACACACTGTCCAGGATTTAGGCAGGTGTGGAAAAAAAGCAGTAAACAAATAATGCTTTCGAAGATGGAAGTGTTTATCATTTTATTTTCATCAATCAGCAAAAAGCAGTGAATGAACAAAAGAGAAATCTAAATCAAATCAATCTTTGGTGTGAGCAAGCTTTTCTTTCAAAACTGCATCAATTCTTCTAGGTACACTTGTACACAGTTTTTGAAGGAAATCGGCTAGCAGGTTGTTCCAAACATCTAGAACTAACCACAGATCTTCTGTGGATGTAGGCTTCCTCACATCCTTCTGTCTGTTCCCAGACACACTGGATAATGTTGAGATCATACCATCACTTCCAGCACTTCTTTAAGCTGAAGATAGTTCCTAATGACTTTGGCTGTATGTTTGTGGTCGTTGTTCTGCTGCAGAATAAATCTGGTGCCAATCATACGCCTCCCTGATGGTACTGCATGATGGATAAGTATCTGCCTTTATTTCTCAGCATTGAGAATATCATTAATCCTGAACTAAAATCCCCAACTCCATTCACAGAAATGCAGCCCCAAACGTTCAAGGAACCTCCACCTCATTATTGTACCGCACTCCACCCCTTCAACAAACAAACTGCTTTCTGCTATAGCCATGACTCATCAGTCCAGAGTTACTGCTGCCATTGTTCTGTACCCCAGTTCCTATGTTTTTATGCATACATGAGTTACTTGGCCTTGTTTCCACGTCAGAGGTATGGCATTTTGGCTGCAACTCTTCAAAGAAGACCACTTCTGGCCAGACTTCTCTGGACGGTAGATGGGTGTACCTGGGTCCCACTGGTTTCTGCCAGTTCTGAGCTGATAGCACTGCTGGACATCATACAATTTCGAAGTGTAATAAGCTTGATATGTCTTTCCTCGGCTGCACTACGTTTCCTTGGACAACCACAGCGTCTACGATCCTCAATGTTGCCTCTTTCTTTGTTCTTTTTCAAAAGAGCTTAAACAGCACATCTTGAAACCCCAGTCTGCTTTGAAATCTTTGTCTGGGAAAGACCTTGCTGATGCAGTATAACTTCCTTGTGTCTTGTTGCTGTGCCCAAATTTACCATGATGTCAAACTATCTTCCACAGCCTCACTTTGGTTGCAGTGTTTGGCTGTTCCTCACCCAGTGTTAAGCCTCCTACCCAGGTGTTTCTGTTTCAGTTAATGACTGCGTTTCAACCTACCTGACATTGATGATCATTAGCACCTGTTTGGTATAATTGGTTGAATATACACCTGACTATAATCCTACAAAATCCCTGACTTTGTGCATGTGTGCCTATAAGAATTGATGCTGGTTGAAGGCAAAAGGTAGTAACTCCAAATATTCATTTGATTTAGATTTTCCTTTTGTTTGCTGATTTTACATTCTGTAAATTTAGAAAAAAAATAAACAATCATTTATATTTGTAAAAAACTTTTTGTTTACAGCATTTTTCCACACCTGCCTAAAACTTTTGCACAGTACTGTATATCAATAGGCTTTTCAGGTATAACTACAGTGTGATGTTTTCTGTTAGCATGAGACTTATTGTTCCTGTTTTCTGCTGGTTGGACTGAAGAAAACTTGTTGCTCATATAGCGTTGAACCAAAAAATGTTTAATTGATGCCAGTTTCTCAGTAAGTCTAGAGTTATGAGGTGTTTTTTATTTTTTTTTATTTACTCCTCCCCCCCCCCCCCCGCACCACTATTTACCTTCACAGGCACATACACAGGCGTCGCCTAGGCACAGCGTACATTGCATGTGGTGTCAACAAAGACGCTGTGCACCCGGTCATCTCAGTCACACGTCATGGACAACAGACAACCTTGTCTCCTTTTCTGTCTCCTTTCATATCTGTCAAATTGTACCATAACATAACAACATACAACAGGAAGCGTTTATGTCTTAGGTGTGCATAACCCATTGATTGATTAAGCCGGTTTATGCACCTGCATTAGACCAACATAAAACCTCTGTTTCTTGCTTAATTCTATTATTGGCATTCATTTTTTTTTATGTGTATCAAGTGGTCCAAGTAAACCTGTTCATCAGAAATGGTAAAACCTTGTTAAACTCTCGCCATATTTTGTTTTTCCTTCTCAGGAGTTTTACGATCATGCAAAGACGTTGTGGCAGGACGACGGGGTCCGGGCGTGCTTCGAGAGATCCAATGAGTATCAGCTAATCGACTGCGCACAATAGTAAGTAACGTTGAGCGACACAATTTAACCTCTACACTTAATGGCACCAATAATTTTTTATTTATCGCAGCAGTTTTATAAAATGCGATGCCTTTAAGTGCAGGGATTCAAAAGAAACACAAATCAGTGTTTCTACTTGCAGGGTCACTGCTTAACATATTCTGCTGCTGATCACCATATGTGTGCTTTTTTTGTACTGATGATTCAGCATAACCTTTCTGGAGATTTAACTTTAAAAGAAAAACATGTGAAAAACAAAATATATATTTATTTAAATATATGCCCTGTTGATTTACAGAGTTACTGTTAGGTTTAATTCCTAATCATTGTTTTTGAAAAATAAAATGTGCTAAAGAGCTATAGAGTCTAAGAAACTGCTGCTCCTGTTCACTTGGATAAAAAAAAAAGATTAATCTAGACTTAAGTTGAGCAAAATATAAAGGAGAGTAGGTTTAGGACTTTATCAGTATGCTTCAGCCTTGTCATATGAGTTTAATTTCAGCCAGAGTTTAATTTTTTGTTGTTTTGTAAAAAATCTTATTATTAACTAACATATTGCAAACTTCATTTATTTCTGAATGATTTATATTGATAAATCTTACTTTTTCATCTCCCCAAAAATAGACAGTGACCAAAATTCATACCCTATGTATGTTTACTGTCAGTTAAAGTGGATTTTATTTCTTATATCATATAATTATACAGTTGCCCTGAAAAAATATTAATGGTCAGGGGTGCTTAATGTTTTTCCTTCACTGATTACATATACCAGTGGTGTCTCATTTCAATCCTCAAGGGCAGGTGTCTGGAATCTTTAAATGTTTCTGTGTATGTCATCAGACATACAGTAATTTTAATGAATGGGTCATTACCAAGCCCTTCGAAGAAATGCTGAGGAGCAGATAGAGTGACGGGTCCACTGGGGACTTGAGTTGGATGACACTGCTCCAAATGCTTCTTGTTGTAACTACTACTAATAAAAAGTTGTTGTCTGGTTTTCTGAGCATCAATAATTATAATCAATAATTTAATATTAATATAATTATTGATGTCGTTCGAATTTAACCTGTTTATTAAAGATATAGGGGCACCAATCTCATAAATGAGATAATTTTAATTAAACCAGACTGTCAGTCTCTCTGAAAAGGCGTAGAGTTCGTCCGCGGGGTTAAAACAAACTTCACAGCACACACTGAAATAGCACAGGAAACTTCTCGTTACTTAGGGGAATTTATTAATGAAATAGGTCAACCTTACAGATTACATTTCATACATAATTTCAATCTATTCTAACGCATGCAAAAATATAGAACAGTTAACGTCGAGGGAAGGGGCGTGTGTGTGTATGCGGCTGTGTGTGAAGGTGTGTGTGTGTGGGAGGCAGCGAGCGAATGAGGGGGGGGTTCAGTTCACCCCTTCAATGTGATAAATAACTCAAGCCTTATCAATTGGTGCGATCGGTTCACAAAGGAAGACAAAGGAAGACCGCGTGGCGACTCAACAAAGGCTAGTTTCATTAGCAATGGTGGCTTGGACAAAGGAAACGGGGGCGACGGAGAACGGGCCACGCGACCTGTCTAAACAGACACGCGCCGACCGCAGCGGACAATAAACAACAGGGAAATAATACAATATAATATACTGCTTTTGGTTGCAACCAAAGTCAAATAATAAAACACAAAAAGCATGCACATTCAGGGTTGGTGTACGGCGACAGACGACCAAAAATAACAGTGGTTAACAAGTTGACAAACTTATTTTAACCAACAGAAAACGGATATTAACCGTCAATACCTATTCTTCTCTTCCCAGACCGAGAGATATAAATAAGTTTAATCCTACTTGGTGGGGGGAGCTTACTACAGTCCATGACGAAGAACGTAGAAAGTATACAGTTTAAAGGAGCGGTTTGCGCAAAACCGAGGTCAGAAAATCGGACGTCCGACTTTAGGCGCTGAGGGACTCAGGCCTGTTTTCAATAGAGCTCAGATGGCCAGCTGACTCCTTGGTTACCCGTACAAGAAGTCTGTTTGCTCGGCCGATTCACTTCGAAGTTTAAAAGGGAAGTTTTTCCTGGTCCAGCAGGTTGGAATGAAAAGGGGAAAATGCTAGCAGTGGATTAAAGCGTCTCCTTACGGCACCGGGACCAAAAGACGAAGATTTCAATATTCGCGCTGCTTTTATCAACTCTGTGATGTCATCACTGGCCACAGACCAATGAGAATGGGTCGAGGGCAGCGCAATGGGTGCAGGGAGATGCAGTTCGTTCAGTGAAAGTATGCTGGGAGATCCAGTTCGTTCAGTAAAGGCCATAGCCTCAACATTCTTATTTTTAATTGCTATAGATATCCTAATAAGACTAGGTTGATTTGGTTTCAAGTTCTGACATTTTTCTTCTAACTTCTAACTTTAGTCGTTGAGTCTCTCTCTACCAAAATACTTGAACCATGTAGTTAAGTTTTTTTTTTTAATGAATTATTGAGATGGATTGTCATAAAATACCCAAATTATTATAATTTGAGAAAATATGACCCTATAATAAACCAGAATAACTCTGACTTTTTCTTATTTTTTTATATCAGAAAACTATTCAACCAGTCACCTTAGACATATTTAGTTACTGAAGTTACTATTCTTTCATTCATATCAAGTGCATATCATCAAATGTGGAGTTTATAGCTCAAGCTTCTTGCATGATATTCCTAATGGCCTTTAAGGGGTCCTACTTTCCACACCGGTTACCTGTAACGTTGTTAACACAAAGGCTGGACTCTTAATTTAAAATGGTCATCTGGCCGTCAAATGTCAACAGCTACCTGTGAACTACTAATCTATCTGTTTGACGAGGCAAGTAATTCTTCTAACTGGGTTTTAAAAATATATTTTTCCTTTTAGAAAAGTGGTCTACAGGGATCAACTTTAACGCAGAGCAGCTAAGTTTTAACTGATCTCATCACAGAGATCACACTTTCTCTGACTCACTTCTCAGGTCCGTTACCGTAAAGAGAATAAAATGTGTTAAATGTGGGTGAGTCAAGTTCTGGCGCATTGTGGGATCAATTACTGTGACTAAAACGGAGCTAAATTAATGATTGATTTAATAACCTTAAATAACCACGTCTGTCTTAATGCTAATTTGATGTAGTGCTACACCTGAATTTCTCAGAAGTTATCCCTAACCTAAAACTAAAGATTTAGTCTGACATTGATGTTTTCTTTCTGTATTAAAAAAAAAAATGACAGGACTGGAGTTCAAGCTTTAGAGGCTTGATGGCTCTCTGCTTTGTTTCCTTTTATTTATTTTAATTTCCTCTTAAATTGGCAAAGAATAACTAGCCATAAGATACATAAAGTAACCCTGTAGAAACCTGCTGTTTATTTTATATCCTAGTTGTGAAAGAGTCTGTCATTTCTGGTCCTCGCGACGGGTTTTTGACCCGTGTCGGATGCTTTGTTGAGACAGCTGTGACCCTGTTTTGCATCATTAGCAGTCCCCTGTGTTGCCCTGAAGACCTCTTGATAAATTTATGAATTATATCTAGCAGTACACATTCAGGCTTAATGTGGAACTAGGAGACATTTTCTGATTTTATGCAGCTTTTACATAAGGGTGCTAAAAGGTCTGGCACTTCAGTTCTCCAATGAACTTTTTTCATGTTGTTTTTTTTTTTTTTTGCAATGACCACAATCCTTAATTTTTTTATGTGACAGCACAACACAAATAATTCATGATTGTAAGTTGGAAGGAAAATAATACATGATTTCCAACTGTAAGAAGCAATCTGCTTTCTGCCCCCTTTTCTCTGATACCCTTAATAAAATCCAGGCTAACCACTTGCCTTCCCCCATCATACCTTGGAGGTATGATGGAGAACAAATTGCATCATGAAGACCAAGGAACACAGCAGATAGATCAGGGAGAAAGTTTCAGAGAAGCTTATAGCAGAGTTGGGTCATTAAAACATGTGAAGTTTTTTTTTACATATAACGATGCACAGTTTGGTTTGTTATCTAAAAAATTATTTCACAAAGTTAGTGCATACAAAGCCCAAAAGGTTGAACTGGCTGAGAATAGAAGAACACTATATTTTTAAAAAAAAATCCTCTTTTTTTTTTAGTTAAAATGGTGCACACACATACATACCTCATATCCACACACTCACTCGTCAACATCAAAATGTATTGTTTTCCTTAGACTTCATAATTTTGTGGTACTTTTAATGGTTTTGGTCAAACAAAATCCCATTTAAATTCACTGAAGTTTGTGATTGTAGTGTAATCAAATGCGAAAGAGTTGGAAGGCAATGTATCTGGTTAGAACAGTCCTCTGTTTACATGCAAGAGCCCAATATTAAGTTGATCCTGAAATATGGCCAACCTTATTCAGAAATTACAAATATTTGCTTCACATATCAGAAGCAAAGTTGTTGAATTTCCATTTTACCTGATGTTTTATCTTTTACAGCGTGGAAGATTGCAAGGCAAGGTGAAACTGAATCCTAATGTACACATTTATAAGCTGCTGATACTTTCTTTTAGTTGTTCAACACTTTAGATCAGATTTTACTGGTGTGTATTTTCCAAAGCCTATTCAAGAAATGGAGTGGCAAGACAGCAGCAGTTTTTAGTGTTTCGGAGCAAACATGGCTGAGACTGAGTCATCTACAGATAAGAGGATCTTTAGCAGAGGAGGGGGTGGGGGTGCGGTGGGGGGGGGTGTTTTGAAGAGGGTACCTCTCCTGCTTTTCTCAAGACTACAAGCTTCATAGCGTAAAATCATAAGCATAACATACACTGCATCTATGTGTTGTCCTCCCAAGAAAAATAGATTAAGAGTTTAGGGCAATAACTATCTCCCATCTCCTCTCGCATATCTCCCCTCACATGATTGAGATAGTACAGTCCAGAGTTTTGTTTCCTCCCCCTTCTTGCTCACAAGTCCAACGCAAAAAAACAGACCGATCCTGCTCTTATTTTCCTTTTACCCTTCATCCATCCTCGGTCTCTTCATTTTTCTGTCTGTCTTTTCTCTGGAGCAGCTCCAGCTGCACAAGATTGGAAGCTGATAGACTATTAATAGCTCCTGTAGTTGGGTCTCCATGGTTATGGCACTGCAAGCCAGGGTGGCAGAGAGCTATTTTTGAAATGTGCTCCGTAATGTCAGTCAGACACCACTACGCTTTCATTCTGCCTTTTTTTTCTGTTGCATCTCTTTTCCTTTGTAGTGATCCAGATTTTTTTTCAATCTCCTTTTTTTGTTGTTGCATTTAAAAGTAGCATAAGAAGTTTTATTGTTGATTATTCAGTGCATTTTCTCTCCTTCAACCAGACCACTGTAAAATTAAAAAAGGCCATCTCCAATCACCCCCCCTCCCCCCATCCCCATGTTGTTATGTCATTCTGACTTTCTCTCTGAGAAGGGAGAGGAGTCCACGATAGCACCGCTGGTCTCCCAAAGTTAATCAGTTGTTCCCAGTCCCATTGCGGACCTTTCCTAAAAATTTCATCGAAATCCATGCGTAACATTTTGAGTTCTCTCACTAACAGACAAACAGACAGGCATGAAAACATATACCTCCTGTTGGAGGTCAAAAATATATATGTAGAATCAGAACCAGTGGTACAAAAAGAGCAAAGGGACTTTTAGTTTATTTAGTTTAAAACTAGTACTGCACAATATTAGAAAAGAAACTCGCATTTCTTTTTTTTTTCAATTCTACAATATATATACTCCCATATGAAAAACTACAGGAATCTTCAACAAATGACTTCAATTGCACTTTTAAGTTGTGGTGCTTTCCTTCCATCTTGTTTACAATTAACCTGCATTGAGCTTACCTCTTTTTTTGTAAATGTTACAAGTATAATTTTTCTTTGTTATTCTTGTTGTTAGGGCTGCACTATGTTAGAAAATCTTGCAATGGATATAATTTTAGTAAATATTGTAATGACAATATCGGTTGCAAAATATGATAATTTTCTTCTTTCCACTCTTTCTCATCTGTGCTGCCATCACTCTGACCTTTAAGATTTTGAGCAATGTCATGTGTGTCTAGTTTGAGCATCTGCTGTCATGAGGCTCTGTTCATCAGGCTAAATACTACATTAGCATGTAAAAAGCAAGTTCATAATACTTGGAATGTTTTAGCTAACAATTATTGCACTCCATACAGTCTTGTGCTATATGAATATTGCACACGCTAATATTGTGATGAGAATGTATTTGCAATATATCGTGTAGCCCTATTGAAAATGTGCATTAAAGACTTGAAGAAAAAAATTCAAATTTCCATAATTACAGCTGAAAATAAGATTTAAAAAAAAATGCCAAGGTACCCAGGTGTGTTTAGCTTGCGTATGTAATAGAGGCTGTTGTGTCAAATGCAACTATAAGGTCTATGTAAGTCCATTAAAATATTTTAAAAATCTTAGTTAAAATCTCTGTTTTTACAACTACATTAGGCAAGTGTCAAATTTCTATAGTTTGCTATCCAAGCGTTAAATGGTTACAATCAAACTACAGCCATTATTATTTTAAGTTCTATTGAAACATTGTGAAACTTCAGTTAAGTCATTATTTGCACAGTATATAATTTGTGCTGTAAAAATAAATAACTTTCTCATCACCCTGTTGTTTTTCCTTTTTTTTTCAGCTTTCTAGACAAGATCGACATTGTGAAACAGAATGACTACACTCCAACAGATCAGGTGGGTTAAATCATTGAGGTAGATCAAGTTACGAGGGTTTTTTAATCATAGTTTGTATTTTAAAAACAAAAATAAAAAGTTTTACAACCAAGCAATTAAAATATGTTTCAGTTGAGTTTATTTATGTGGCTCCAGTCATCAAATTTATTTTCAAGGCTCTTTTCTAGACAAGCATATCCAATTTATATTGAGAAATGTATAATCTGACCAATCTAGTCATATAGGGAGATTCACTGTCAAATTTGATCCGAGTTATAAGACAACGGTGTCATAGTCAGTTTATAATACAAATTTGTGAAAACTTTTGTGTAGGGGGAAAAAAAGCAAGTCGATTGTATGTAGTCAGTAGGTTTGCAGAAATCCCTCCTCTTGAGCGAGCACGAGGCAACAGTTTACTATTGGCTGTGTCAAGTTGTTAACTTTGCAGTAATTTCTCATACTAAGTATGCATGAGATGACAATTATATGGAACGACCCTTTTTTAACAGGAACCTTAAACAATACAAGGCTCAGTGTGAGTAGTCATTAACTGGGCCAAACTGTGGATTGAAGAGGACAAAGGGCACACACAAAAAACACAGAAGCACTAGATCAGGAGTACTTTCTACGATCAAGAAAAAGTAAACACAGGAACTAGGGCTGGGCAATATGGCCTCAAATCTATATTGCGATATAATCTATCTAAGTGTGTGCGATAATGATATCTATTGCATTATATTGTTTTCTTTATGTATGTCAAAATGACTGTTTATGAACATTCTCACTTTCCAGATGGATTGCAGCAGAACAACTTCATAAAAGTATAGAATGCCATTTAAAGATAATTCATTGTGCAAAATGCATTTAAAAAAAATTCTAATCTTTTTCCAAAAAAAGTAACACAAAATTTCCCATAACATAAAGATGAAGGTATTTTAAATAAATTAAAAGCTAAATGTTATGAAAACAAAAAGTAAAAAATTGTCTGCTTTCCTGGTTATTTGTTGTTTATCAATTTAATATCGCACAAAAAAAAGCCTGCACATATTTGAATTAAAAATGCTTCAAGTTCAACGGGTTTCTTTTCCGTTAAATGGAAAACTGCAAACTGCGGTAATCCGGTATAGTCAAAATCTCTACCTTTGGCTTAATTTAGATCATTTCTACTTTAGACGTTTTATATTGCCCACTACTAATAGGAACATTGCATCTTCTAAGCTAGCTTCCCCCAGGAAGGTGTCACAGAAAAACATTGGCCGGGTATAAATTCTACTGAGAGAAGAAATAAAGATTAAACATAAAGTTAAATTCAGCAGTAATTACAGAAGAAAAGTGGTCAGTATGTCCTTCGGCAGCCTAAACCTGTTGCAGCATAACTATAGAGATGGCTCAGGATAACCTAGGCCATTCTAACTTTAAGATTTATCAAGTAGAAAAGCTTTGAGTCTAGTCCCAAAAAGGAACAGCCTTTCATTTTACTTTAGATCCTTTTGGAACAACCACTAAACCTGCAGTCTGAGAGGGAAAGGTTCTGTTCCGACCATTTTGAAAATTCAGGTATCTAATACAAGATGCAGCTTGATCATTTAAGGCTTTATGTAGATTATTGTTCTGTTAGAGATTATTCTTTTTTGTCTTTCCTCTAAGTTGCCGTGCAAATGAACAAAAAGTGAATGCAATACATGAAATGGCAAATTGCGCTGTTTTCCAGTATTGGAAAAGTCTGCAAATGTAAAGTTTGGACAAAAAGAAAGCACCAGTGTTGAGTCTAAACGAATAATCGGCATCAAAATAAAGTTATGTTTTTTTGTTTTTTTTCAGGATTTGCTTCGGTGCAGAGTTTTGACTTCAGGGATCTTTGAAACAAGATTCCAAGTAGACAAAGTCAATTTCCAGTAAGTAAAAGTAATTGACGGTCTAGATTTATCTTTTTAGCCACTTTCTTACAGTATCATGGTGAACATCTGGATATAAACACAAAGAATAATCAGCAAATATATTCTAAGACTGACTTCTCCAGATGATGGCAGTGTTGCACATGTTTTTAAGTCCTGATGCCTTTTGTTTGATCTTCACAGTATGTTCGATGTTGGAGGTCAGAGAGACGAACGCAGAAAATGGATTCAGTGCTTTAACGGTATCTGTTTGTTTCTCCTTCCTCTCAGCTCACTTTATTTTATTTTTTCATGGTGCATGGATGATTTAACTGTTCTTCTTTTTCTGTCCACAGATGTGACGGCCATCATCTTTGTGGTGGCAAGTAGCAGTTATAACATGGTGATCAGAGAGGACAATCAGACCAATCGATTACAGGAGGCCCTCAACCTCTTCAAGAACATCTGGAACAACAGGTAAAAGGAGATGCTAGATTGATGCTAAGATTATTGCAAATGGTTCTACCAGATCTGTACCCAACATGGACTCTCAAGAGGAATATGACGGCAATCAACATTTAAAGACTTTTTTGACAAATGTTTTATTTTTTATACTTTTATTCATTTGCCAAAGAGGAACAATGAAAATAAATCAATGTTGGCACAAACATAAAAAATGACCTGGAAAAACCTACAAATTTTAGTCTCAAAGTGATGAATTTTAAAACGGAAGTTGCGTAGAACTCCAGTCTTATAGGCTTGTTCTGTGTTTTTGTTTCAGATGGCTGCGGACCATTTCTGTAATTTTGTTCCTAAATAAACAGGACCTGCTTGCAGAGAAAGTACTTGCAGGGAAATCTAAAATTGAGGAATACTTCCCTGAATTTTCTCGCTACACCACACCTGATGATGGTAAGTGGTCAGAAATACCTTGACATCTTGACTTCCTGCAGCCCTCAGTATGACACTTGAACAAATAAAATATAAAGAAAAGAAGTGTTGACTTTTATTATAATGCTAACTGTTTGAACCCCGTTTTCTTTCTTCTCAACTCGACTCATTGTTTTATTTTAGATTGTTTGAACAGTTGGAGCTGAGGTAATTTGGAGTTGGTTATCATTTTTATGAGAAACAAAAAGATTTCATTAAACTTTTTAAATGGAATGTAAATGGCCTGTACTTGTAAAGCGCTTTATTTAGTCCAGAAGACCCCAAAGCTCTTCACACTACATTCAGTCATTCACCCATTCACACACTCATTCACACGCTGGTGATGGTAAACTACATTGTAGCCACAGCTGCCCTGGGGAACACTGACTGAAACAAGGCTGCCGTACACTGGCGCCACCAAACCCTCTGACCACCACCAATAGGCAAGACGGGTGAAGTGTTTTGCCCAAGGACAAATGACTGAGATGGACAGAGCAGGAATTTGAACCAGCAGAACAAACCAAAAAACTCCCACCTCTTAAGCCACAGTCGCCCAAAGAAAAATTGTTTCAAGGTTTAAATGCAAGTTTGATTATCATGAAGACGAGTAAAGAGCATAAAGAAGGCATAATGTGGGTCCATGCTGATCCTGCAAAGTTTGTTTCAGTTTTAGATCAGGTTTCCTTTGGGACCTGTAAAACGCTGGAAAAGTAAGACATTTTCCTTTACAGTCATGAGAACTCTGGATAAAAGAAAACGAGTATGGGAAACATTTTCTGTTTCAAGAATGTATTGTTTATTTCGTCATCTGAAATAAAGCAATATGTATTTCTGATGAGAGGGCTTTCTGTGTTGCTAAATTACAACTTAAGTCTAACTAATTAAACATTTTATTTTTCAAATTACTGACAAAGCCAGAAGATGAATAAAAACGTTTTAAAAATTAAACAGGGGCCATGTCACGTTTTTAACACCTTGATCCTGCAAGATCAGGGTTTTAAATTGTGTCTGATCTGGATCCCAAAGCATTGACACTCGTGTTGTTTTTTTGTTTTTTTGGGGTTTTTTTTGTTCCGTTTCATATTTGCAAAAAAAAACAGAGGTATCCTAGGTCACAACCTGGACCTTAAAGAACATTTGGGGTAGAATTGTGTTGTTTAGAATGAAGTATTATGAGTTGTGAAATATTTGTAAATAAGGTTGGCATAGATTCCAAAAATGCAAAGTAAAATAGCTAAAAATCACACCACATAGGTCGAAATTTAAGTCTGGATAGTCAAGTATCTTTCATGTGGGAAGTGGCTCAGTCACTGACCAATTATGCAAGTGTAATTTTCAAGATAATTTTGATGTACACTCACTGGCCACTTTATTAGGTACGCCTTGCTAGTACTGGGTTGGACCCCCTTTTGCCTTCAGAACTGCCTTAATCCTTCATGGCATAGATTCATCAAGGTACTGGAAACATTCCTCAGAGAGTTTGGTCCATATTGACATGATAGCATCACGCAGTTGCTGCAGATTTGTCGGCTGCACATCCATAATGCGGCTCTCCCGTTCCACCACATCCCAAATGTGCTCTATTGGATTGAGATCTGGTGACTGTGGAGGCCATTTGAGTACAGAGAACTCATTGTCATGTTCAAGAAACCAGTCTGAGATGATTCAAGCTTTATGACATGGCGCATTTTCCTGCTGGAAGTAGCTATCAGAAGATGGGTACACTGTGGTCATAAAGGGATGGACATGGTCAGCAACAATACTCAGGTAGGCTGTGGCGTTGCAATGATGCTCAATTGGTATTAAGGGGCCCAAAGTTTACCAAAAAAATGTCCCCCATACCATTACACCACCACCAGCAGCCTGAACCGTTGATACAAGGCAGGATGGATCCATGCTTACAAGTTGCCGCCAAATTCTGACCCTACCATCCGAATGTCGCAGCAGAAATCGAGACTCGTCAGACCAGGCAACATTTTTCCAATCTTCTATTGTCCAATTTTGGTGAGCCTGTGGGAATTGTAGCCTCAGTTTCCTGGTCTTAGCTGACAAGAGTGGCACCCGGTGTGGTCTTCAGCTGCTGTAGCCCATCTGCCTCAAGGTTCAACGTGTTGTGCGCTCAGAGATGCTCTTCTGCATACCTTGGTTGTAACAAGTGGTTATTTGAGTTACTGTTGCCTTTCTATCAGCTCGAACCAGTCTGGCCATTCTCCTCTGACCTTTGGCATCAACAAGGCCTTTTCACCCACAGAACTGCCGCCTACTGGATATTTTCCTTTTTTCGGACCATTAGGTGTAAACCCTAGAGATGGTTGTGCATGAAAATCCCAGTAGATCGGCAGTTTCTTAAATACTCAGACCAGTCAGTCTGGCACCAACAACCATGCCACATCCAAAGTCACTTAAATCATCTTTCTTCCCCATTCTGATGCACGGTTTGAACTACAGCAGATCGTCTTGACCATGTCTACATGCCTAAATGCATTGAATTGTCGCCATGTGATTGGCTGATTAGATAATTTGCGTTAACAAGCAGTTGGACAGGTGTGCCTAATAACATGTGTTTGTTGTACAGAAGACGTTCTGCCACAAGTCGGGCTGCCACAAACATCCTATAATGGACTTGTCGCTACGTTTTTTGGCGATTATTCAACTAATTGGAATGCGTGTAAATTGTAGCTTATCGCGCAATGACGCCAACATTACATTTGTCACCGACATTTTTGGTTGTCTACGTCATCGTGACGAATCGACTAATCGTGGCATCATTAGACAGCAGTGTGTGTGTCACACTGTTGAGCACATCCCTAAACCCCCTGAAGTGGAAGCTAACTCGTTCCTTAGAAAATTGTTCTTTTCTCTTTCTTCTGACAGCGACACCAGAACCTGGAGAAGATCCCCGTGTTACAAGAGCAAAGTACTTCATAAGAGATGAGTTCCTGGTGAGTCCGTACACAGAATTCATAAGGCAGCTGCAATGAGATATAAACTCCCTTATTGAAGGCCTTTAGAATTTGTGTTTTAGGAGCAGAAATGTTACATGCAGCCTGAACAAATAGTAGTATTTGAATTATATACATGTTAGGACAAGAAGTTGACAAGTGACAACTTAATATATAAATCCTGTATGGAAAGTGACATTCATATCACAATGTGTTATGTGATAAATCTCCATGATAAATTTATTATTTCGATTTATCACACTGATAAATTTCAAGCATTTATTTCTGTTCATAGAAGAATAATCCTTTATTGTCCCACAAAGGGGAAATTCGACTGTAAAAGCAGGAAAGTGACAGAAGCATTCACGATCACACAAGAAAGGTAGAAAAAGTATACAAACAGTATTAAGAATATATGTACATTAAGGACACAATTACAAAAACCAAAGTACTGTGCAGTTATTAAAAATAAAGTGGCATACTCCGATGCATCCTAGTTGCATGAAGGAGTGTTTTCGCAGGTCTTTCCTCCCTGCAGCTGTTGGACTCTACAACCAGAACGTCTCCCGACAAACTCAATAATGTTTACACCCCTGCTGTAATTTGCGCTGTTGACTCATTTAATTAACATTTCTGCTGCTGCTATTTGCACATCTGTTTTTTTTCTCAGTTTATATTCTGTTAACTTCTTTTTAAATAATACGTTTCCTCTTTTACTTAATTTGCTTAACTACTCATGCACATTCTGTAAATATTCACTGTTTTTAAATTATCCTACTCAGTTGCACATTCTAATCTGAGTATGCCACTTTAATTTTTTTAACTGCACAGTCTTTTGGTTTTTGTAAATGTTTTGAAAGTATATATATTATTCTTAATTCTGTTCTTATCAAGGTTTTTCTATATATGATTTACTCAGCCAAAAGGCAACCAAAGTGCTTCACAATAAAAGACAAACAGTTCGCAATAAGAAAATATGTAACAAGGCAACAATGGTAAAGGGACTTTGAGTTACAATAAGATAGATCTAACACCAGGCCAGGAATCATCTTTGGCCAGAAATTCTCTAAAAACTCCCCTCATCCAGATGCTGCCAGTGGTGTGTTCTTCAATGAGCACCAGCGCATCCATTGTGCAGCATTATGCATTAGTGTCGCTGCAGTATTTACATTTCTACTCATCACAATTAGTGCACCAATAAGTGCAATTGCTATATAAACTGAAGGTGTACATATGAACATACTGTGATAAAATTCTTAAATGCAACATATTTTCATTCAGGTTCTCATTTTTACTCTCAGTTCAGAGACTGTGTGTTTGTGTGTGTGCGAGGCTCTACAAGTCTGAAAATGCTGTGTCCTTCGTGTCCAAAATGTGCGCAAGCAAGTCTCTGTGCTTAAGGTTGGGGTTTTTTATTTTTTATTTTATATAAATCACAAATTTTGCGCAGAAAGTGACTTGCACGATTTTCAGACCCTGTTTCGTGCTTAAGCAAGCATTATAAATGAGTCCCCAGGTCCAGTACTTTAGCTGCTTAGCCCAGGAAAACACCTCCTGAAGTTGTCTGCTCCTCAGGCTGGGCTCAGCATGAGGAAAAGAACAGCCAGCTTCCATAGGAATAACCTTGGCTTATCCTCCCAGTTGCACTTGAACATTTTCTATGGCTAAAGTGAATGTGGAAGACTGCACTGCATTTCATCCCATGCCAGAATTTAAGTCTCCTGCGTGTTCAGGGGTTGTGGGGCAGCAGACGGAGGGGCTCTACCATTCACGCAAGAACCTCGACTGTCCAGGAGAATTTTTTTCTTCTAATTTCTGGAATAGGCCCATCCTGCTATGATTCTACTGCTTTATTTACAGTTTTCTTTCTTTCTATATCGCGCTTGTTGGAAAATAATAAATGAATAAAAAGGTCAATTAATTTGTATCATTTTTCTTGCACCGTCTACAGAGGATCAGCACAGCAAGCGCAGATGGGAGACACTACTGTTACCCCCACTTCACCTGCGCCGTCGACACAGAAAACATCCGCAGGGTCTTCAACGACTGTCGAGACATCATACAGCGGATGCACCTGCGGCAGTACGAGCTGTTGTGATGGGAATGCCAAATACATACTCTTGAAAACAATCGGACTACAGAAAAAGACACTGAACACTGGGTATCTGAACTCCTCTCTTCCACCAATGTGTGTTAGTGCCTGCAGCAAAAAGAAAATAAGGCCAAAGTACACACACACACACACACACCTCTGCAGTAAAGACACCCTAAACCCAGAGTTACCCCTGATGCAGCGTCCCAATGTGATGTGGGATTTGATGAAGGGGTTTCAGGGGATGAAAAGAGAATTAAAATAAAGACTCAAACCTCCAGCTTCAGCCATATTCCAAGCTCCTCACCTTTTTTGACGTCAACTACTGTCCTCCATCACCCTCCTGAGAGCAGCCCGCTCTGCACAGAGTTTCCCAGCTTAGAGATTTTGTTACATCTGTGTTGATGAAAACAAAGAGAGCTAAAAACGTCCGGAAAGAGAACTGTTGAATGACTGCAAATAGAGAATAAATGTCACCATAGAACAGAAGAACACTGTATCTAACAAAATAAATAAAAAAGGACAACAAAATGGAATAATATAAAAAAAAAAACACACACAAGCACTGTGCTCAGGACTTAACTTGAACTGTGTACACCAAACCTTCCTGTCACTCACAGACATCTTTGAATCCAGTGTATCAACCTGCTTTCTCCTGGACAGCAAGCCCCCCGGGAAGGTGGATCCTCCGTTCTGTCCTCAACCTGCTTGGCTTGTCGAGGTGCAAACCGATTCATCCCGAGGGAGATTTAAATGGATCAAGTTGAAACTAAAACACACCTTCGGGGGTGTTGGCGAGACAACAGCGGGCTTGGGGCTCATTGACTCCTCTGGAGCTGTTTTGCCACCTGACTCAAACTAAGGAGAATATATTGAATTTTAAAAAGAGAAACAAAAAAAGCCAACTTTTGTGGAATCAAAGAGGACAAAACTGCATCCTCCAACAGTACAGTACCATATAAATTAACAAGAACTCTCATCCTGTTTTACTGTCTCCACAGCTGTTTTTGTCTGTGTAGACTTGGTGCCATTGTGCCCTGTGCGCTCATTCTTTCCGTTTTGTCTCTTTTTGCATCTTCACCCCCACCTTTACTTTCTTCCCCTTCTTGCTCTCCACCTCCTCCCATCTGCACTTTCCTCAGTGTTTTTTGTTTTAGGTGAAAGTGAGATGTTACAACTCAGAATACCCCCCCTCCCCTTTTTTTTCTGTTTTTGTATTCATGTGATTAAACGCCCCGGCCGCCTCCTCCCTGGCATTCCTCTCCCATCATTCCTCCCCTGACCTCTTGCTTCTTTGTTCGTATGTCTTTACTTTACTGCTGAACTATTATTCTTGTACAGACTGTAAAATGTATTATTTTGTACAACTTTATTGAAGAAAAAAAAGAATTAACTTTTAGAAGATCCCTGTGCCTTGATCACGACTGTACGTGTGTAATGAGCTAAAGTGGGTGTCATACTGCGCTGTATAGCTTGGCCAATCCTCCTCCTGATTCCTCACCATCCTTGCTTTTTTTCTCATCTTTCCTTAAACTCATCCCTTTCTGTATATGTCCTCGCTTTCCTCCTCAGAGATGACGGAAAAACCATGTGTAGCTTTTGTAGTTTTTTTTGTTTTGTTTTTTATTTCCCTCCTTTTCTCCTTCCCACCTCCCCAGTTCTCCCGTTATGATTTAAATGTCTATTTTGGATCCATATACCCCAAAAAGATAAATATATGAAATGTATATGGGTTTTAAAAAAAAGTATTTTATTAGAATCAAATGAACCTTGACAAATTGTACACTTGATAGTGTGCGTATTGCTATAACTTAAATCCTTTCAACCGAAGTTGTGTTTGGGTTTCTTTTGTTTTTTTCTTCTATTGCAGAGAGTGAACCCCCTCCCTCAAAGGATGCACTGGAAATGACAGATACCCGTTTCACAATACTTAAAAAGACAAAAATAAATCAATTTAGTTTGTTTTTGCAAGCCAGAGGCAGCCTGTACATTATTAGTAAATCTGTGTCGTCATCTTCATTGAATGTACACGTTAAACCTGGAATTTGACTTTAAGTACAAGAAGCTCTAAGGAATGCAAAGGTTTTTTGAGGGTTGGGTGCAGGCAGCTACAGGCCTGTCATTTAACCCAAGATGCACACCCCAAAATACAGGCAACAGCACCATTTTCCACTCACAAGCCACATTTGCTACTTTACTCTAATCCCTTAATTGTAATCCATCGAACGGGTGTTGTAAATGCGTGCTTGAGGAAGTGAGGTTTCTTGTTCGTTTACCTCATAAAAAGATGATTATCCAGACAGAAATGTTGTGGCTTACAGTCATTGGGAAGGCAGCTGAATTAACTCCTTCCACAAGTAGGCTAACCCACAAAATGTATTGCTCAAGAAGCTGAGTGTTGTATCTAAGTTTAATCATGATAAGTTGAGTGGAAGGAAAAAGTGTAGTGGAATAAAGGTGCACAAGCTTCATTTATGACAGCAGCCTTGGGAGCACTGTGCCTGAAAGACCATTCAAGAGTTAAGGGTAAATTTACAAGGCAGGGACTGCTGCTGGAGTTACTGGTTTGAGCCACCACACAAAAATGTTTGCAAGCCATGGGCTCCCGCTGTTGCGTCACCTTTATCAGACCACTCCTTAATCAGAGACCAAGTCAGAAGCATCTCATCTGGGCTGAGAAGAGTGACAGGGCTTGCTCAGTAAAAGTCCTTTTCATTTAAAAGTAGATTGTGCATTTCATTTGGACATCATGGCCCCAGAGTTTGGATGGAGAGTGGAGAGGCACAGTAGAGACAAAGTTGCTTAAAGAGCAACTCGGCCCCCTACCAGAGTCTTACTCCTCCTATGCTTCCTGTTTGAAAAAGGTGCCAAAAGGAGACGTTGCCTGACGGACCAAGGGACTCGCAGGGGGAGAGGGCTGGGCTGTGACTGACATTTTGACAGCGGGGCTCCGGTATAGTGACACAGACTGCGTGACAGTTTGAGATTCTAAAGGTTCTAACTAAATGCTATGCTAAAATAACTTGTTAACCTGTTTAACGCCGTAAACACTTGTTTGCTATTCCAACTTGCTATGGAGGCGTGGCCGAGACTGCTTCCTTTCTACCTCACAGTGGCAGTGAAATTGTCATCACACGTACCGGCCAACTTCACATAGTACCGATTAGGCAATAACTATGGCAGATTCAAATCCAAATGTAGTGCAGAGTTTTTACCTGAAGAGGGCGCCACACTGACGTAGTCAGAAAATGTATATTTTAAATAATATGTGCTAAAATGCCAAAATAATGACTACATATGTAGAAAACACTATTAGACACTAATTTATACAGTTTATCAGCAAAAAACATGTTTTTTGTTTATTTTGTTTTTTTTTATCTATACAATATTGGGAAATAAAATATCGCGATATGTTGGTGTATCAATTTTTTTCTTATATCCCTACTGCCAAAGGTACTAATATCTTATTTATATCTGCGATTTTTAATTTAATTTAATTTTTTATTTTTTTTACACAGAGTAGCAAATTTGTTTATACGGAAGAGGATTAGGGCCACTGAAGAAAAAAAAATAGAATTCTGAGAAAAAAGTCAGAATTCTGACTATAATCTCAGAATTCGGACTTTTTTCTCAGAATTCGGACTTTTTTTTGGAAATGAAAAAAAAATCCTTTGTAAAAATTTTTGTTTGTTTTAGGTTTCTGAAAAAAGTCAGAATTCTGAGAATAAAGTCAGAATTCTGACTTTTTTTTGGAAATGAAAAAAAAATCCTTTGTAAAAAATTTTGTTTGTTTTAGGTTTCTGAAAAAAGTCAGAATTCTGAGAAAAAAGTCAGAATTCTGAGATTAAGGTCCGAATTCTGACTTTTTTTCTCAGAATTCTATTTTTTTTTTCTTCAGTGGCCCTAATCCTCTTCCGTATTTTTACTTTTATGTTCTTGTAAAAAAAATAATAATTGCTGATAAAAACAGAATAAACAGAACGAAGAAGTACCAATACCTTGTTTAATGACCAGCAAACTCACCTGACCTGAACCTCTGTAAGAATCTGCGGAGTGTCAAGAGGAAGATGAGGAACACCAGAGTGCAGAGGACCTGAAGGCTGCCATCAAAGCACCGTGGGATCCAGGACACGTCAGCAGACCCACAGGCTGATTGCTTCTATTCCACGGTGCATTAATGCAGTAATTCATGCTAAAGAGACCTGGCAAATTATTAAATACACATACTCCACAGTACTTGAACACACAGTGGCTTGCAAAAGTATTCGGCCCCCTTGAACTTTTCCACATTTTGTCACATTACAGCCACAAACATGAATCAGTTTTATTGGAATTCCACGTGAAAGACCAATACAAAGTGGTGTACACTTGAGAAGTGGAATGAAAATCATACATGATTCCAAACAATTTTTACAAATAACTGAAAAGTGGGGTGTGTGTAATTATTCAGCCCCCTTTGGTCTGAGGGCAGTCAGTTGCCCATAGACATTGTCTGATGAGTGCTAATGACTAAATAGAGTGCACCTGTGTGTAATCTAATGTCAGTACAAATACAGCTGCCCTGTGACGGCCTCAGAGGTTGTCTAAGAGAATGTTGGGAGCAACAACACCATGAAGTCCAAAGAACACACCAGACAGGTCAGGGATAAAGTTATTGAGAAATTTAAAGCAGGCTTAGGCTACAAAAAGATTTCCCAAGCCTTGAACATCCCACGGAGCGCTGTTCAAGCGATCATTCAGAAATGGAAGGAGTATGGCACAACTATAAACCTACCAAGACAAGGCCGTCCACCTAAACTCACAGGCCGAACAAGGAGAGCGCTGATCAGAAATGCAGCCAAGAGGCCCATGGTGACTCTGGATGAGCTGCAGAGATCTACAGCTCAGGTGTGGGAATCTGTCCATAGGACAACTGTTAGTCGTCACTGCACAAAGTTGGCCTTTATGGAAGAGTGGCAAGAAGAAAGAAAACCATAAGAAGTCCCGTTTGCAGTTTGCCACAAGCCATGTGGGGGACACAGCAAACGTGGAAGAAGGTGCTCTGGTCAGATGAGACCAAAATGCAAAACGCTATGTGTGGCGGAAAACTAACACTGCACATCACTCTGAACACACCATCCCCACTGTCAAATATGGTGGTGGCAGCATCATGCTCTGGGGGTGCTTCTCTTCAGCAGGGACAGGGAAGCTGGTCAGAGTTGATGGGAAGATGGATGGAGCCAAATACAGGGCAATCTTGGAAGAAAACCTCTTGGAGTCTCCAAAAGACTTGAGACTGGGGCGGAGGTTCACCTTCCAGCAGGACAACGACCTTAAACATAAAGCCAGGGCAACAATGGAATGGTTTAAAACAAAACATACCCATGTGTTAGAATGGCCCAGTCAAAGTCCAGATCTAAATCCAATCGAGAATCTGTGGCAAGATCATTATACGGGTTAGTGTTTCAAATTGATTTATGCTTTTACCATCTTTTGCTTAAATCAAGTGCAAGGAACTTCACTTCAGTGTCACTTGAGTCCTAAGTTCAACATTACATTGTTAAAACTAGTGCATTTAATACTTTTCAAGCTTTAAAAGTACAGCTACACAAAGGGAATTTGAGAAATATGTGATTTAGCAGTTTGTAAATCAAATCTTTAAGAATGTTTTTGTGACCCATAACCTGCTAAGGATTCACACTCAAGTCAAAATGTAATGTCTCTTGGTGAAACAGCCAATGGTATGTGATGGTTAAACTTGATGTGTGTATTTCTATGGAGAGCATGTTAGTTGAGAAGAATTGCAGAAAATGTGAAAGGAGATATTCTTCGTTTAATGTTCGATTCTAAACAGTAAAATCTTACCTCTCACATATTTAAAAAAAAATCCTTTACTTTTATCTGAATGTGACTAATGTGACTTAGACATAAGTACCCACTATTGAACATAGGGGTAGTGTGGTGGCTGGCATAACCTTGCTCAAGTCAGGAGTTTGTATCAAACTAATTGTTTATAACTTTATTGTGAAGTGACCCCCAGCGTGACCCCTTTTTTACAGCAAGCCCACAGTGCTAACAGCTGCCCACCCATGCAGCCAAATAACACTGACTTTCAGAAAACAAGAAATATGTAATATGAAAACAGAGAGAAGCTAGCTAAAAAAAGTTTTTTCTTAAAAGTCAGCTGTACATCTATTTGTGATTGTTTCAGGAATATAAAGTATATTTTTCATTTGAAAAAACAGAAATTTGCTGCTATTCTTACGACGACTTCACAAACATTTCAATTGACAGCACCATACAGTGGAAGGACTGAAACTAGGTGAGCCAGCTAATTTTAAAGGTTTCACAAGTAAAGCTAATAGAATAATTAGAATTTTGCGTAAGATCAATAAAAATAAATCTTTAATACAGAGATGTTGTGATATGGCACATTAATTGGGATGGCTGCTGATTTGACATCAAACACCCACCACAGAAAGGTAAGCCACCAAAGGTTATTACTTAAGAATCTGGCTGTTCACATGGTGCTGTGTCCAATCACATTAATGGAAAGTTGAGTGGCAGGAAAATGTGTCAACATCCAGATGCAACAGGAATATCCACAGCCTTAAAAGTGTTTTGAGGCTAATCGTGTTCAAGACTTAGGGAGGGAAAATTGTAGATCTGTGGTCAAGCATTTAAGGGAGGGTTAAGGTCTGAGGGCCCTAAGCAGCTGCTTAGTTTGTAAATGCGTTGTAAATGCGTTGGGCTCTGCTAAAATGCAAAGAACTGAATATTCTTTGGTTTTGCCCAACACCTCAACAGAACCGACAGCTGATCAACTCCAAGCCACACTGCATACAGTGATATAGTAATTCATCCATAAGGTGTATTTTTCAGTAGGCCAACCTTTTTGTGATGTAGGCTATTTTTTAAGCGGCCTTCTACAACATTAAATTTTTTCTTTTTCTTTATTAAAGCCGAACGTCTTCTTTTGCTCCGATTTGTAATCATTAAAGTGTATAGAAATACACGTTTTATTTATGACTTTAAATTTTTGAAAATTACTGATAACTTTCTATTACATGCCACTTTATTGACATTCTGCATATTTGTGCCAACCAGCTGATCTCCCGTCAGCGCATTGCCCTGTGACGTCATCACGCTCCTCCTAAGCCTCCTTTCGCTGCTCGCCGCTCTGCTAGCAGAGTTAGCAGTTAGCTCCCCAACAGCTGTCGGTGGCACTCAGTCAGCGAGTCATTCTGAGCGGTTCTGCTAGCTTTGGTGTGTTATTATCACCAGGAACCAGCTTTGTTTTTCCCCTAAAGTGTTTTCTGGTGTATTTTATTGTTACCCTCGCCGTCACGACAGACAGAAGTCCTGGGACATGGCTAGACAAGAGCAAGTCCTGGTGCTAGAGCCGCAACACGAACTCAAATTCAAAGGTAACGCTGAAGCGGAGGGCAGGGCCGAAGTGAGGCAGCTAGCTCTAGTCGTTAGCCAGTATTTATGTCCGCTGTTAGCCCTTTTTAATGTGATGTTTTCTCATTGAGTCTTCTAAAGACGAACATATCTGGTTTAAATGCGTGTTTAGATGATGACGGGGGGAAGCAGTTAACCGGGTGGCGTTTAGTTGATCTAACTAGCAGGGTAAATCGCTAGCTGTCATTGCAGCGTCAGGACAGGCCGTCCCTAACATTACTTACCATTATCTTTTACGCTTCCTTCACTTTAGCTTTCAGTTTCTGATTTATGGAAAACGCTGTTAAGGTAGCTAATGCGTAGCATAAAATCTCTTAGCGGTTTTGTTGTTATCGCATGTTCACCAAGAAGCGGATATTCTAGCATTTTCTGCACACAGTTTGTCATTGCTTAGCCCTATTACCATGCGTATTGCTCAATGACCTAAGCTTGAAAGCTCAGACTGAGAGCTTTATCGTTCGCTCTTAATTTCTAAGTAACCCGATTTCCTTTCCTGGTTTGCTGCAGTTAAACCAGCTGGTTATGAAACCAGATGTTTGATGGGTTTTACCTAATGATCATCGTTTTCCCCGGATAATTGTCTTCGGGATATCATGTTGCTTTAGATTCATTGGATCAGTATAATACGGGGTGTGCTCTCTGATCGATTGTTGCAGATCCTTGAATGCTAAGATGAGCCAAGAGAGAACACACACACACACACATATGCACAGTTAGTGATGCATTGTGTTAACAGTGGGCAAAAGAACAGTCAAGTTGTCAGTACCAGATAAATCCCAAGTTTTAGTCAAGGAACAGAATAGTCTCAAAGGTGAAGAGAAAGCAGCAGGTTCTTGGCTTCCCTCCTTGTATGTTTTCTGCTGCATTTAGTTTGATACCAAGGGTGGGGCAGTAAAAGTAAAAAAGAAAAGAAAAATTCAAGAAGCTGCTGTTTTTCTTTACAGGAATAAAGTTTTGACTTTTTCCCACCGACACAGATTTGTTTGTTCTTGATGGCCTACCTGCAAATTCTCATTCATTTTTTTTAAAGGTGTATACCAATGAAGAACAAAGCAGTTAAAAGCTCATTCTCATTCCTGTATCAAAATGTATGTTAACATTCGTCTGATTTTTCGACCCAGAATTGCATCAAATTACATGCTGTTGGGTGCATGTATGGGCAAAAAAGATGGAGTTCTCTGTTTTTATGCATGTAATGGATAGAAAAGAGAAAATCAAATTTCTTATATCTTACTGGCCGATTTCCTTCTTTAGCCAATTGATTGGTCTAGAATAAGGCTCTTTTTCTGCATTTCTCTGAACATACAAAGATGATCTCTTCTGTTGTTTACATTAAATTTTTTTCAACAGTAAAAACACATTTAGACTTTGATGACTTTGACTATAAACAGAATCGCTCACACAAACCCTTAAGTCACCAGGCTTTTCTTCTTTTTTTTGTCCACTCTGCAGGCCCTTTTACAGATGTTGTTACAGCCACACTGAAGCTGACTAACCCCACAGACAGAAATGTCTGTTTCAAAGTTAAGACAACCGCACCTCGCAGATACTGTGTGCGTCCAAACAGTGGCATCATCGACGGTGGAACCTCCATAAATGTTTCTGGTTTGTAAAAATGTCTGGTTGTTTTGGTTTTTTTTTCAGTGACTCATACTGTGAATTATTCAGACATAAAAGCCCCCTAAACTTAATGGATTAACAAGTGTTACAGTGCATATGTATGAGAAATAAGCCATTTTTAATGTATTCTTTAGGCACTTTGTTTTTAGCATCTTCTTATGAAGAAGGAGTTTCCTCCAATGTCTTTAGGTTTATTAATGAAAGGCTAACTCACTTTGACACATACACTGTATTTTTGGATCTACAAGGCGATTACAAATGGCTACTAACAGAAATCATGGCTTACAGTAAATGATCAACTACTGTGAATGGTCCCCCCCCCCCCCT
The DNA here is from genome assembly GCA_963556495.2 of Valencia hispanica. Classification (NCBI taxonomy): domain Eukaryota; kingdom Metazoa; phylum Chordata; class Actinopteri; order Cyprinodontiformes; family Valenciidae; genus Valencia; species Valencia hispanica. Next base: position 20,717,246 of record OY747709.1, on the reverse strand, counting down.
TATTCTTTGAGATGAGGCTTTTATCTGCAGGAGATTGTTTTTTTATTTGGTCCACGTTTTCAATGTTCTCTACTTGTGCTGTTAGGTTTAGGGTCTGTAATGGTACTGTTTGAAGACTAGAAAGAAGCTAAGTGAAAAAGCAGCAAAGGTCTGGCTCCCAATAAGTCATGACTTTTTGGAAAATGTTTTATTATATATATATATATATATATATATATATTATATATATATATATATATATATATATATATATTATATATATATAATATAAATTTTTTTCGAGCTGTATAATATTAGTAGCTTTGATTTCTTCATTTTTCTATCGTGTCCTTCCCTCCCCTCCACAGTTATGCTACAGCCATTTGAGTACGACCCCAATGAGAAGAGTAAACACAAATTTATGGTGCAGTCAATTGTGGCTCCCAGAGACATGACTGACATGGAAGGAGTGGTAAGTATTTAGTCAGAATGTTGTGGAGATTATCCTGATATTAACCAAAATGTGCAAATGTAATTCTGTTGAGGAGTTCTGTGTGACGTTACTTAGAGTTGAGGACCGTAATGAACAGTTCAGCTGCTGCTACACCTTTGAAGTCTGACTGAACAGTGGCTGAATCCTTTTTTTGTTTTTCAGTGGAAGGAGGCTAAGCCTGAGGAGCTGATGGATTCAAAGTTAAGATGCGCATTTGAGATGCCTCTAGAAAATGACAAAACTGTAAGTTATACATTAGTTTTTTTACATTAATGTATTTTTTTGAACACCCTTGCATTAATTTCATTCAGATATAGTTGATGGTGTCCTGTTTTATCATTCCCACATTACTGAGGGATACAGAGGTCTTACATTAGACAGTCACTGCAGTTCAGTGTTCATCAATAAACGGTACATGTTAGTGAAATAAAATGTTCTCATGTTTTAAGTATTATTTCAGTGCCCTCTCATCAGCAGCAAATTCACTGTCATTCATTACATGATGTATGTATTCATACATGTTTGTTTGTGCCCGTCTCTCACTCCTCGCCATGTCGGCATGTTTTCTTTTCCCTTATTCCGCTTTTCCTTCTTCCTTCTCCACCGTCATCCCACCGATCGCCCCCTCCCATTCTCTCCACAGCATGAGAGTGACAGCATCAAAACTGTGTCTTCCTCTACCTCTATTAAGACTGAGCACTCTGCGCTGCCCAAGTCAGCCAGCGCCTCACTGGATGACGGAGAGGTGAAGAAGATCATGGATGAGTGCAGGCAGCTGCAGATGGAGGTGCAGAGGCTACGAGAAGAAAACAAACAGATCCGGGTGAGACGCGCCAAACGTTTCACAAGTCAATTCTTCTTTAGGGAAAAGGATAGTTCCAGACATCTCAACCTCAACATGGCTCAAACAAATATTTGGTTAAATTTCATTTAGAAAATAGCTGAAAAATAAATATTTATAGAGTATGTATCAATGAGAGTATGGACAAATTGTTGTATTTCCAGACTTTAATCCCTATTATATTGTCTGGTCATTTCTCCTTCCTTCCTTCCTTCCTTCCTTCCTTCCTTCCTTCCTTCCTTCCTTCCTTCCTTCCTTCCTTCCTTCCTTCCTTCCTTCCTTCCTTCCTTCCTTCCTTCCTTCCTTCCTTCCTTCCTTCCTTCCTTCCTTCCTTCCTTCCTTCCTTCCTTCCTTCCTTCCTTCCTTCCTTCCTTCCTTCCTTCCTTCCCTCCCTCCCTCCCTCCCTCCCTCTTGAGGGCATACTCTGTAGCTCATGATGAACTTTTGTGTTTTATAGTACATTTTTACCAAAGGATGGAGGACTTTATATCAGAGCAGAAAAACAAACATTTAAGTTGACAAAGTTGTATTTAATCTGTTTAACTTAAATAGAATGTTATTTAATCATTTTCAGTATTCATATTGTACGTAAATTTTATTAATAAAGGTTTTAAAGTCTCAGGTTACCTTTAGTAACCCGAGACCTGATGTTAGAAACCTCGTTCCTAATTCTGCAGTTTTCAGTGTAGGAATAATTTCTCCCAAAAAAAAGCCCGATCACACCTGTGCAAGAATTTAAGGGTAATTGTTTATGCATATATACATTTCTGTTTGGCATGTAGACATGAGTCTGTTCAAACATTTAAACAGTTTTTCAGTGGATTTGAATCCAAGTTGATTTGTGTTCTTTCTCTTTGTGTCAGGAGGACGACGGTCTGCGGAAGAGAAAGGTTACATCGATGCCTACTTCTCACTCCAACCCCATGGCTAGCACGGTCATGACGAAGGAAGAGGGCCTGAGCACCCGCGTCCTTGCATTGTGCTTGCTCTTCTTTGTGATTGGAGCCATCATTGGCAAGCTGGTCCTTTAGAGAGACAGACAGAGCACAGCGACGGACGGGAGCAACAACGAAAGGATGGACACCGTGTTTTAAAAGGCACGCACCAATGATGGCAACGGGGATGTCTTCTGGATTTATGTTGATCTGTTTGCTTTTTCCCCCCCTTACATTTAAAGCTACTAGCCAGGGGTTTATCTTCAACAACCGTGCAATGATTATAAGGAAAAACGAAAACAAAAGTATGAATTTCCACTGCTGGACTTCACAAAATAAGTTTTTGTTTTTTAAAGTGCGACTGATGTAACACCAGGCAATAAGGATTGACGTTAGATCCGCTGGCTTTAGTGAACACTGTGGTGAACGGGCAACATTTGACAGGTTTTTGGTGTATAATCAGACCCATATTAATCAGGACACACATAAGAAAAAAATCATTGATTAGATTGGGGGAGACTCTGAGCTTCCATGATCCCTAATGATTCCCATGATGGATGCTGCTGTTGATTGCGATCCATTAATCGTCTTTAGAGGTTAGTGGTGGTTAATGCTGCTTAATTGGTACGGATCTATTTATATTGTTAAAATCTTTCCAATCAATTGGTTTCTGTGCATGTTTGCCATTTGTAAAATTAGTCAATGCCTTGACTAGTATGTCATGCCATTACTGTGGCTGTGCATGCAGGTTTGGAACGGATACAAGTCCAACTTAGTTTACAGAACAGACAAACATAGCTGTTGGCTGGATGTAATTTGATTTATGATTTCATTCTTTCCTCTGGTGTTTATTGGAGTGATAAGCTGTACTTTTACAAGCATAATGGTTTTAACTAGTAGAACCAGGCTGACTATCAATCTGTCTGCCTGGTGATTAATCTCCGCGGCACTGACCACGATGTTTTGTATCCGATTCAAAAACTAACTTTTTCAGATTTTAAAGAATCAAAATTAAATGGTCTGTTCTAGTTCAGATGGTAAAATCCTTACTCGTTAAACTCGTTCCTGATTTTTTTTTTTTTTTCCCACACCACCCAGTGGCAGTTTTTACTGCAATCGCATGCCAACATCTGTGCCGTGCAGCAGGAGTGGTAGATTATGAAGCAACTATGTGGGTCTCAGCTGAAAATGGCAAGAAGAAACTCAGCCTCTTAATGAAATGCATAAACCAGACCACGTTTTTTTTGCTCAAAATGATCTCTTAACCCTGATCATTCCAGTCTGTATTTGTTTAACTCCAAACATCTGGACGTTTTGCAGCATAATACTAGTAACCACCACTGAAGGGTAAATTTGATTTAAAAAAGGAAAATCACAAAGGGATGTACTCTGACCAGGCGACACTTGTGATGTCCCCAGCATAGGAAGGATTTTATCATGATTAGGTTATTTCCCCCCAAAAATAGAAAAACTGACAGTGGCATGCTGTTTAATTAGTGATAAACTATAAAGTGAGTAATCATTTTGTGCAGAAAGTCCGGCCAGTACGCTAAAGGCAGCACGAACAATGGCGAAAAAGAATGAAATGTAAAAGGTAAACAAAGGAGGGCAGGCCCAAGTTAAACCACAAGGCTCAGTGTTTTTGTCACAGGTCTGGCTTTATTCTTTTCTTTCTTTTTGTATTTAATTTTTTCCACTACTTTTGATCGTTTCTTTCCGTCCATCTCTGCTTCCTAAAGGATCTTCCCCAACTTGCACCGGTGGCAGTCAGAGGTGTGTGGAAGTGGCTTCACGCTGGCTGAATGTTTAAAGTCTTTCATTGATTCTGAAAGTTCCTCACTCGCGTGTCTTTACCTCCGTTATCACGTCTCTTCCTCTCATTATTGATGACCTAACAGGACAGAACAGAATTAATCACTGAAAGACTTTTTGTTCTTTTTTTTCCTGAATGCAAACTTCATGTATTGTCTTCTAAAGAGTGACGTGAAAAACGATCTATATATATATAAAAAAAATATAAATGTATGTATACTGTATGTATGAGCCAGTAGAAGCTGTGTGTGTATGGATGTTTTAATGTGATGGGGGTGCAAAGAGTGTCCTGTTTCTAACGGGGGGGGGAAAGGGGGATGTTTACTGAAAAAACAAAAATGAGATTACAACTATTAATCATGTTCTGTCCAGACCAAGAAATCTGTTCAATCAAATTAAACCTTTGGGCCACTAATAAAGTTATGACTTAATAAAGGATTATAATGATTAACTTAAAATGCTCGGTGATCTATTTGAAAAAGCTAAAATAAAATTTAAAGCAGCTTCTACCTGATTTTGGAATCGGCTCAGCAAAGATGACTTCAGACTGAAAGTTTTAATCCAAAGCAGGTCCTGCAGACTTAACTGATGCATTTATAGGAAATACAGTTTAGAAAATCCATTTTCACCTTTTTGTTGAATAGGTCAGTGATCACAGCCCTTTCTTTGCTTTTTATCGTGCTATACAAAGAAGTTGGTTTATAATAATCAAATATATACAGCAGCCTGCATGAAATCTGATTTACTATTGCTGTTTGTAGTTATTTATTCTTAAGGCTGGAAATTCTTCAAGCAATGCAAACAAGGCCTGTCTTTTCCAAAGGGACCAGTTTAGTTTTGGTTTTATCAGTTTAACTGTTTTGCTTTCTTCTGTTTCTCATCCGGCTCTGTTGGTGGCCGACCAGCTGCTGTTTAACGATGAGCATCATGCACCTGCCTTTACAAACCCGTTTGGTTTCAGAAAAATACAGAGAAATGCTCGTTTTGTTGCCTGAAAACAGATTGGGGTGCAGAGACATTTGGGCGTGGCCGACCTGTTAATACACACTACGTTAAGAAAAATGATTAAGATATTTGCGCTTCAGACCACTCCTGCACTGATCCAGCCACAGCAGTGTAATCACACAGTCATTGGATACTCTTTTGTATGTACATATAAATACTTCAACATGTAGTCAAGCAAGAAAACAACTGAACAGCCACCATGGATCATGTAGCATCATAATAAATTACAATACATAACCCCCCCCCCAACTGGTTCTCATTTCTGTGAGTGAATGTTGTTCCTAATGGGATTCCAGTCTGGGTGAAGTCTGCATGTGTGTAACAATTTAAATGTGGTCATGATTAGGTTATAAACATTTAAGGCTTTAAAATATTTTTTCCCCTTACCGGATCTAGAGTTCTTTTTTTTACACAAAGAAATTCAGTTTTTTTATTATTAAATGGGAGGGAAACAAACTATCCAATCTGGCTCTATGAGACAGCAGTGACCCTCTTAACCTAATATGGTAACTGGTTTTTCCACGTATGTGGCCAACGACTGCTGTCAAGTGTTTTACATAAGGCAAGGCAATTTTATTAGTATAGCACACTTTCAACAGCAGGGTAATTCAAGGTGCTTTACATGATTTGGTGATTTAAAAAAAAAAAAACAGACATGGAATATAACATTGGAAATTAAAAGTAAAAGAAACATTATACACAATAAAGCAAGAGAGCATGAACACATACATTTGACAATCATTTACTCAAAGGCAATTCTAAACAGATGGGTTTTTAGTCTCGATTTAAAGCAGTTCAGAGTTTCAGCAGCTCTACACTCGTCAGGAAGTCTGTTCCAGATAAGGGGAGCATAGAAACGGAAAGCGTCTTCTCCATGTTTAGTTCTGAGTCTTTAACATCACTGTGGAAGACCTCCAAATCCTTTATTTTGTTTTTATTTCAGCCTTTCAGAGATGGACGTGTAGGTGTGCTATGGATCACTGTCCTACTACATATCCCAGGTGAGCTTTTACTTAAGGTCATGAACTAAAAGTTGGATGTTCTCACTTATGCAAGTCATCCAGGTTCTGAAGCAGCAAAGCGGCCTCAGATCATACTATGTTTGACTGTTTATTATAATGTTCTTTTTCTGGAATGCAGTGTTAGTTTTGTGCCAGTTATAACAGGATGCACACCTTTCAACGTGTTCCCTTTTTGGTTTTCACTGAATATTTTCTCTAAACTCCTTCCAATTATTTGAATTTTAGTTTTACTCATCCAAGTTGCAAAACATTAAGACCACTTTTGTTTGTGGTTTTGTATCATCCATCAGGCCCTGACTCAATTCTTAGATCAGATCTCACATTTGTTATCTGATTTAGTATTAAATATTGATGAGGTCATTATAGTGGGGGATTTTAATATTCATGAGGACACTGAAAGTGATAGCCTAAATCCAGCCTTTAATGCTATCTTAGACTCAATTGCCTTTACTCAAAAAGTACAGGGACCCACGCACTCGGGTAAACACACTTTGGACCTTGTACTGACATACTTTATTGAGTGTGAGGAAATAACAGCCCTCCCACATAACCCGGTTCTATCTGACCACTTTTTGATAACTTTTGAGTTTACTTTAACTGACGATCCTAAACCTGAAATAAAATGTTATTATAGTAGAACTTTATCGTGTAAATGATAAATCTTCACACTCAATGGTTACTTGTGGAGTTCCACAGGGTTCTGTACTTCAAGGCTGGACCACTGTAATTCTATATTATTATTCTGTATTACTATCAGGAAGTCCACAAAATGTAATTAAAAGCCTTCAGTTGATCCAAAATGCGGCAGTAAGAGCTCTGATAAATATTAAAAAGAGAGATCACATTTCTCCTGTTTTAGCTTTCCTTCATTGGCTCCATGTTAAATTCAGAATAGAATTTAAGATCCTCCTTAATAATCACAGAGCACTTCGCTCTCAGACTGCAGGTTTACTTGTAGTTCCTAGGATTTTGTAAAACTAGAATGGGAGGCAGATCTTTTAGTAACCAGGCTCCTCTCCTGTGGAACCAGCTCTTTTTTTCTATCAAATTACTAAAATTAGGAAAGTATAAGATCACTAAAAGAAAATGCAGATGTGTCTGTGGTAATGTCACCACATCGAAACTCTTTAACACCACAGATACAATATAGTGTGAGAAGTAGAAATCTACTTTTGGAGAGCTCCCATTTTGTCATTAATGTCCTGAAATTAAAGCAAAACATATTACAAATCTGTAAACAAAACTACTTCAACTCCCAAGGAGACATGAAGAACTAAACTCCACTTCATTGGCTTCAACGTTCATTTTGCACTAAAATGAGCCTCAAGTTTGATTTGAAATTGAAATTTTTAATAGCCAGAGGTTGTTCTGCCAGAACTGGATAGGTAGATGGTGCAAAAGAAAGTATAGTCTTTACATGTTGCATCTTTTTACTAAGAGCTCAAAAAATACACACTTCGTCACAGGCAGGTTTAATAAAAGAGTGCAGCTGTGCATTACGATTCTTTTTTGACTAACCATCCTGATGATGCTACCAACTTAAAACATCCCACAATCTCTTACAGAGGTTTTCATATCCCTAACCTTTTCTACAGTATGCAATAGCAATTTATAGCATTCACCTAGACAGGCAAGATGCCCATCACTCTGCAGGAGCTGCAGAGATCCACAGCTCAGGTGGGTGGTCTGTCAACAGAACAATCAAAAGGGGAAAGAAGAAAGATATCGTTGTAAGAAAGCCATAAGGAATTCTGTTTATAAACTGTCAAAAGCCATGTGGGGGACAGCCACATGTGAACAAAAGGTATTCCAGTCATTATGAGCCTGGAATGAGCGTTGTTGGTCTTCATAAAAAAGGCTAGGTGTGGGAGAAATCTAAACGCATATTTCCCTGAACACAGCAACAACGGGGAAACTGGTCAGAATTGACAGAAAGTTGGATAGAGCTAAAAAGAGCAATGCTGGAAGAAAGGCTGAGGCGGAGGTTCACCTTTTAGCAGGACAGCAGTTCTAAACATGCAGCCAGAGTTATGATAGCATGGTTTACATTGAAGCAGATTCATATGTTTGAGTGGTCTAGTCAAAGTCTGAACCTCGATTCAAGTAAGAATTGATATCCACACATCCAGATAATCTAATCTGGATGTACAAAACTTTTTGTCATTGTTCTTCTCCTTCACAAGTATGCCCTACTTTTTTTTGGCCCATCATACAGAATCCCAATAAAAACAAAGATTTGTTTGTGTGTTATCTTAGCAAAAAGTAGTTTACTTGAAGTTAATTTAATCAAGTATAGCCTACTTCTTCAGACTAAATTGGAACATTTTCACATTTACTGAAGTATACTTTAGGGATACCATAGGTATACTTCAATAAACTAAAATGTGAGCTATAAGTACATTTTATGTCCAATACTGCTAGTGTACAAGATATGTGCTTGTAGTGCACAGTTTATTTGATTGAGGTATACTTAATGTATCCCTAACGTACGCTTCAATAAACCTGAAAATGTTCCAATTTATTCCGAAGAAGTGTACTTGATAAAATTCAAATGTACTACTTTTTGTAATGTATGTATTATATTTTATGTAGGGAAGAATTTATTATCTTTTCAATTAAACTTTGTATTAGTGTTTTTATTTTGATGGAAGTCCCATTCTGTTCATTCAAGGAATATGCTATGTCGATAAACTTTTAATTTCACTTGACTACTGACTACAAGGCACGGTATGTACCGTTTCGTCTGTTTAGCATTTGCGATAGTTGTCCAGCAGAGGGAGAAAAAGAGCTCGGAGGCGACGCCCACTACTGTTGTCTAGCAACAGACGTCATCGGGCCTTATCCAGGAAGTAGAAAAACATCAACAATCCTTCCAGGTTGGGCGAAGTTTCGGGGTAGCTTTTAGCGAGGTGGCCTTTCTGGAGCCTAGATTTCTCCCTAGCGTTGCTTTCTTTAGCCCCTTTTAAAGCGAGAGTTGTGTAGTGGCGTAGACATGTCGTTGTTCGGCAAGATATTTGGAGGAGGAGGAAAAGGGGGAAAGGGACCGAGTCCACAGGAGGCGATCCAGAAACTCCGTGAGACGGAGGAGATGCTAACGAAGAAACAGGAATTTTTGGAGAAAAAGATCGAGCAGGAGCTGCAGATCGCCAAGAAAAACGGCACGAAAAACAAGAGGGGTGAGACGCAAGCGTGTTATTTTTCCTCTGCCTTTTGATTTCTGTTGGTGAAATATCAGGTCAGCCAGCACAAATCAAACGTTAGCCAGCAGGTTAGCATTAGGGGCTAACTTTACGTAGTAGGGCTTTATCTGCCGTGGTCGACACCCAGGAAAGCTGGCTAAATGACACACTGGCATAAAAAAATAAAAAATAATTATTCATCACAACTCTAACATCCATGTAAACCCGTCTCTCGACACATCTCTGGGATTTTATTTGTGGTGATTTAATGAGTGATGATTTACTATTTAGAAGCCGGAAGAAATGTTTAAAGGTCCTCCTTACAGATTGCTCATGAAGATAGTGACACAAAGTGAGGGCAAAAGTCGACATCTGTCAGACAGGTGGGCGTGTTTCCACCTGGATCAAAACCTCGAGCTGCTACGTTTGCTGCTATAAAGGCTCTTGAGTTTTATCTTGACATTAGTAACCTTGAAAGTATCTGAAAACAAAGACAAAAAAAAAAGACAGTTGTTATAGAAAACAAAAACAAAAAAATAATATTGTGTAGCGTTAAGTCAGATGTTTGTCATTGTCAAACATTTTTAGCATCACAAATAAAATCTCATTTTGTCTTGGAGATAATCAAATGACCCCCCTTTTTATGCACTCAGATGTTTGGATCTAAACTAAATCAGATCTTTATTTAACCTAGAATAGTACATTATAAAACCTCTAATCCTGATAATGGATGGGTATATACACCCCCAAATATTAAAGTTTTTAGTTTTAATGCTATAATCTTACAAGGCAAAAAATATCAATTTTTTTCAGTGTTTGACCAGCGAATCACCGATTAGAGTGAAATCCTGGTCCAATTGGTTGATTCCAATATCTAACTGATCGATTGGATAATCTGTCATCCAATTGAATGCCGTCAAGATGATTTTTAAATGACAGCTCATATCTAACTGCTTGTTAAGGATAAAAGCAGCTTTTTTGTTCAAGCTGATGTTTCTACCTGACAACAGAAAGAGCTGTAGCTGGTTCCCGTTTGTTTTGAATGAAATGGAAAGGTCGCTGTGCCAGCTGGAATACTTTCAGGGCCTCTGTGGTAATTATTTTCTGCTCCAGCTCAACGAAGGTTGACACAATGGCTCAGCCGAGGATGACGCGCAGGTTTTTAATGGTGTCGCAAACTTCAGATTTTCCACTTTGTCCTTTTTACGACTCCTGGCTGAACTTAGTAACACTCTAATCTATTTAGAGTCTGAGTCACCCAGATACTGGGTAACGTGATTTTGGGTCAAAAAGAAGCTTGTAGAGCATCGTCCTCTTGGAATGGGCTGGTATGATAGCCTCGGATCAAAACACCACCGTTTTATTTTATTTACACAAAACTAGTTATGTATAACATGATGATATAACGATTTTAAAGCCTATACTTAAACAGAACTCCAAAATAAAAAGCCTCTAAATGTTAACAGTGGTTTTCAAGTGCTTATTCTATATACTCCGAATATTATGTATTTTTGCTATTCTGCTCTCCACAGAGTAACACAAGTATAACAAGCTGATAATATCTGGTTATTTAGCCAGATTGTAGATGGCTGCTTAACACACGTAGCTCATTGGTTGCCTGTTGGAGTCTCAAAATAGTGTCACTTTGACAGGAGTGATGGATGGCCCTACCATTAGTTCTTGGAATGTGACTGTTTTTTTTTTTTGTTTCATCACTGGAAATACTTTAAAACGGCCCCTTTTTCTTCTTCTTTACTTATAATAAGTGGCGTTATTTCAGCCAGTTGACTGGCGGTCCGGTCCGGTCCCGTCCCTCTCGGACTTCCTCTGGCATCTCATTAGAAGCACTTTAAACTGTAGGAACTTTATGATTTTTATGCTTGATTACAAGAAACCGGTCTAAATGCCTCTCAACACAAAGGTTTCAGAATTCCTCAACAGAACAAAGGGTGTCCCATGTGTAAAGTGTCTAGTGAGGTAGTGGGAGTTACTGAGGTTTCATGTGTTGTTGACTCACCTGATCATCAAAAGGAATGACTCAGCAAGATGTTAAATACTGACAAAAACAAAGAAATCCATCTGAATCACACCAAAACTGATCTCAGCCCATCTTCTAAAATAAAATCTACACACATCTTAAAACGGTTCTATTTATTGAGCCTTTAAAGGTCTGACATGTTTAATAAAATTACACTTTGTTGGTTGCTGTGTAGGCAAAAAAACAATAGGCTGCATAAAACAGTCTTCTTGAGCATGTACAGAGAGGCAAAAGTAGAGAGGATGACTATTTTTTTATTAGAAACAGAAATGCAGTGGAGGAAAGGTCTACAGAAAAGTAATAAAGGCATCCACTAGTTGTGCTATTCCTTACTTAGAGGAAAATCCACAAGTTAAAGAAGAAAAGTCTGCAAAAACTAATCTGTAACCAGGGGGGGGGCTTCAGGTAAAAAAGAAATAAAAATAACAAAGTTTTATTTAAAAGAGCCTTTCAAGACACTCAAGGACACCTATCAATAGAATAATAACAAATGATTTTAAAAAATGACAAAATAAAGAATGATGCCAGTTTCTTTTATTTACAGACCATATTCAATGTACCGGTACACTGACTAAAACCTCACAATCAGGGGTTACATGTAGAGAGAGAGCGTGCTCTCCATAAATAAAGGCTATTAGTCGTCAACGCAGCAACTTAGGGTTTGAATCCCAACCTCGGGACCTTTGACTACTCAAAATAAAGGTCATTAATGCCACAAAAAGCTTTAAAAAAAGAGAAAAATAATATAAAATAGACCAACATTTATTCTGTAGGGGGATATTTGCACGTTCAGAAATACTTATTTTCTATAAAAGGAAATTTATACTTATTTCGTCACTATAATTTGACGAAAGAAAGCCCTGTTTCTTTTTGGTACTCTTCAAAATGGGAAAGTCAAGAGAACATGCCAGTTAAGGAAGGCAGATAATACATTGTTCCTAATAAGTCGGGAAATGTCTATAGTTACAGTCAGAGCACACATGAGAAGCTATGAAACATATACAGTGTGATGAAACGATGAAAATGAAATAATTTTTAATCCTCACTGGAGCATTTTTACAGATCCTGATCAGGGATGGTTAGTTACCTAATTATCTCTTTTTTTTCCTGTTTGTTTTCTTTCCAAAATTGCAAAGAAGCCTTTTGATTGGTTCGTTAAAAAAAGTATATGACCAATCAGAAATTGTATAAAAATTGCCTTTTTAGTTGTCTACACAAAACTCCACAGGGACTAAATGATTCCCGGTGAAGCCATGACCTGTGAACTAATCAGGTTTGGGTGTCTCTCTGCTTATCCTGACGCCTCTTTCCGCTCCCTTTGCCCTTAGCGGCGCTGCAGGCTTTGAAAAGAAAGAAGAGGTACGAGAAGCAGCTGGCCCAGATCGATGGCACGCTGTCAACCATCGAGTTCCAGAGGGAGGCGCTGGAAAACGCCAACACCAACACGGAAGTGCTCAAAAACATGGGCATTGCCGCTAAGGCCATGAAGTCTGCCCATGAAAACATGTAAGAGGAAACACGGCGCTCTCTGATTGGTTAACGGGCAAATACACAGAGGGCTGAATTAATTATTATTTAGATAAAATAATATTCCCACCCACTGGTGTTTTGCTGTAGCATTTTATTTTGGAGTTTTGTTCCTTTATTTTTATTTATTTTTCCTTTTGTGCTTAAACCTTGTTTTCTTGTCGTCGTCGTCTTTAGGGACATCGACAAGGTGGACGACCTGATGCAGGACATTACCGAGCAGCAGGAGCTGGCTCAGGAGATCTCGGATGCCATTTCTAAACCCGTCGGCTTCGGAGAGGAGTTTGATGAGGTGAGTCGTTTAATCTGGTGGAGCAGGGCTCAGGGTGAACCTTTTTTACCAGCCAACATGTTGAACTAAACCTTGTTTCTTGAGGCATTACTCTTTGGCCTTGAATCTAAATGCGTTTATTCATAGAGTAATTCAACATGGCTGAAGGTATTCAGTCACCAGGATGCTCTGAATAAGCTTTTTCTTAATGTTCCAGTCAACTGACCTGAAGAATACTGTTTCTGTGAATGATTGCTCAGATTTCCCTCTTTCAGAACCAGGTTTAAGCCTATATCGATAATCTGCTGTGAGGGGATGCTCACCGCAGTGTTTAATTAAAATTTTTGTTCAAAATTGTCTTGGCAGTATGAAGAGTTGGTTTTAATCTTTGCTGTTGGTCCCGTTTCTCTTTTAGGACGAGCTGCTGGCAGAGCTGGATGAGCTTGAACAAGAGGAGCTGGACAAAAACCTGCTGGAGATCGGTGGACCGGAGAACGTCCCCCTCCCCAATGTGCCTTCTACTTCATTACCTTCCAAACATGGTGAGACTCCTTTTTAAGTTTAGTTAAATAACTTTTCTTTCAGATTTAGGCACATTTTTTTATATTTTTATTTAATATACCTCTCTCAATATGATTCTTTATGTTTATAAGTGTTTATGGACTGCAGTCTTTTGTATTTATACTGAGATTAAATTACACACAGGTGGGTTTGGTTGCACTGGATTTTATTTAGATGTGTCCTTTTTATTACTCTTTACTTTAATGCACTACTCAGTGTTGGTCTGTTGGTCTCAAAATCCCAATAAAGCGATTAAATGTTTGTTCTGGAAAGAGTTGAACTGGTATGAAAACTTTTACCAGGAACTGTGCAGCATTGTTGCAGTCCCTTTATAAATGTGCGCCTTTTTTTCACCTCTTAGCTAAGAAAGAAGAAGACGAGGATGACATGGAGGACCTGCAGCGCTGGGCGGAGGCGATGTAAACGCAGCATCCCCTCGTATGAAACCTGCAGAAGAGGAAGGAACAAGGGGCAAACGGATAGAATGAACTGATAGGAAATTGAGTGTTTTCTGTGTGTCTGAGGAGAGTTGACGTTATGTAACACTACAATTAAGCAACAATGCTGTACTTTTTTTCTTCTTTTATATCTCTTTACTATTTTTTTTGGTCCCCTAAAGGAACGTGGAGACCCTGGGGCACTGTCTGTTACTAGCCGATCAGGGTCTCGGTGTCACCTAGTTGTTTTTACCCTTGATTTTAAAACTAATCCTTAATGGTCCAGAAACCAGGCGGGGCCGTTTCAGTGGAAGCAGCGCTTGATTCGAGCGCCGAGGTGTGGAGATTTGCTCATGCTGAGAACATCACGGAAAACTTTCCCCAAAGCTAAATCTATAAAGATATTGTTCGAACATATGTATTTGTGTTGTTAACTCCCTGACAATTGTTTTTCCCTCGACTCCCTTTTGCTTTGTTTATTTTATTGCTCTTAAACTAGAAGCATGCAGTGGATGAGGATTCTGCGGAATCTTGTGTGTTTGCAAGAACCGTAACCTCTTATTTCGTTTGAAGCTGCGGGGCTCTGACCCTCCTCTTTACCTCCTGTCATCGTTTTAGCCTCAGAAGGTATCCTCACCAGTGGTTCTTGTTATTTGGTGTAAATATCTCAAATGTATCTTTTTCATATACTGTATCGAGTAGTTTGGCTGAGGTTGTGTGAAGAATTCAGAAGAGAAGGAAAGTCACGATACAGATCACACCGCACGGCTTGCAAAGAGAGATGTTTAACCTAACGCTTCTCATCCTGCTCTGTCTGTCTTTGTCCTTCTCACAAGGTTTTTGTTTCAAATTGTATATTGTTAAAAATAATAATAATAATAGTTATAATAAACTATTGCCACACTTTATTAGTTGCATTGAAATGGAAATGGGAATTTACGATTTCAGATTAGTCAATCCACGTTTGCATTTTGAAGTTTAAAGGGTACATTTTTGAAGTCACGTTTTCTTTTTTACATAGAAAAGAAGAAAGCACAAGGACAGATGGGCAAGCATGTTTGCATTTCTATGTTTTATTTATCCAGATGAGAATATTATTTGCAGAATCATTAAAAGTTTACAATTCCTTTACTATTGTGGAAACTTTATCTCTATTAAATGTTTACTGACACTCAAATACTTCAGATGTAGAAGAATTAAATCTCTGCAGTTGTGGAATATGGCTGTAAATAAGCACCATTAAATAGTAAATTTACTAACTTTCCATAGAGGTTTTCTGATCATATCGACCCCTCAAAATGCTTTACGTTTGAGCCACATTCATCCATCTACACACAATTTTTGATACGCAGATCAGTAGGCAACTTGGGGTTAGGTGTCTTGCCCAGTGGCACATCGACCAGTAACAAGAGGAAGCTGGAATCAAACCTGCAACCTCCCAATTGCAATGCTACTACTCTTCCCACTGTTGCCAAAGTTCAGAATATTCTGTTTTGCAAGATGATTGTATAATTTACTAACTAAAAAGTGTTAAGCACCTATAAGGAACTGTCTGATTTGGAACTATATATAAAACATGCAGACCTATGAAGATATGAAGTTGGTGTTTCTAGAACAGGCATCATGGGGCAGTGGGAGTGAGGGTTTCATAAACAGTCAGTGAACATCACTACAGACAGAAGAGGCCATTGACCAACACTGAATCCCCAAGATGTCACTGTGACTCTATGTTGGAACCAATGAATATGTAAATGTACCCATGCTGGACCACATGATATAGGACAGATTTGCTAAAGCCATAAATCAGGCCAGCCGATAGCATCAATGCCTTCCTCTTGGAGGAACTGCTGACACACTCCAGCCACATGAGGTCTAGCATTGTCTTGCATTAGGAAGATCCCAGGGCCAACTGCACCAGCATATGGTCTCACAAGGGGTATGAGGATCTCATCTTGGTACCTAATGGCAGTCAGACTACTTCTGGCAAGCACATGGAGGCCTATGTTCCCCCATAGAAATGCCAGCCCACACCATTACTGACCCACTGCCAAACCAGTCATTCTGGAGGATGTTGCAGGCAGAACGTTCTCCATGGCGTCTCCAGACTCTGTCATGTCTGTCACATGTGCTCAGTGTGAACTTGTTTTCATCTTTGAAGAGCACAGGGCGCCAGTGGCGAATTTGCAAAACTTTGTGTTCTCTGGCAAATGCCAAACGTCCTGCAAGGTGTTGGGCTGTAAGCACAACCCCCACCTGTGGACGTCCGGCCCTCATACCACCTTCATGGGAGTCTGTTTCTGACCGTTTGAGCAAAGACATGCACATTTGTGGCTTTCTGAGGGTCATTTTGCAGGCATCTGGCAGTGCTCCTCCTTGCACAAAGTGCGGAGGTAGCGGTCCTGCTGCTGGCTTATTGCTCTCCTATTGCCTCATCCATCTCTCCTGATGTACTGGCCTGTCTCCTAGTAGCGCGTCTATGCTCTGGACACTACGCCGACAGACACAGCAAACCTTCTTGCAGCAGCTCGCATTGATGTGCTATCCTGGATAAGCTGCACTACCCGTGCCACTTGTGTGGGTTGCAGACTCCTTCTCATGCTACCACTAAAGTGAAAGCACCACCAGCGTTTAAAAGTGACCAAAACATCAGCCAGAAAGCATAGGAACTGAGAAGTGGTCTGTGGTCACCACCTGCAGAACCACCCCTTTATTGGGAGTGTCTTCCTAATTGCCTATAATTTCCACCCGTTGTCTATTCCATTGGAACAACTGCATGTGAAACGGATTGTCAATCAGTGTTGCTTCCTAAATGGACAGCTTGATTTCAGAGAAGTGTGATTGACTTGCAATTACATTGTGTTGTTGAAGTGTTCCCTTTATTTTTTGAGCAGTGTAGATTATGTGGCTACCTCATCATACAAACTTCAGAACCAAAGATTAAGTGATTAAAAACAAAATGCAGTTTTTAAATTATGGTTAAAGATATTCAGTAAAAAGACTATGCTCCTGCCTTTGGTGGTAATTAGGCAACATTTGAGCGTTCGAACAAGTTATTTTTGAGTTCATGCCACAGTGTTTGAATCGAATTGAAGACTTGACATTGACTAAGCCACCCTAAAACTTTTGTTTAAGGTATTCTGAGGTGGTCTTGCTGTTGTGCGTTGAATCATTGTCCTACTGCATAATTCAAATATATTTGAGATTAATGTCATGAGCTGTTTGCCAAACAACCCCTTTCATGGTTTTCTGCTAAAGAGCAGGATTAACAGCTCCATGTGGCATGTCGTTTAGGTTCTGAAGCAGCTATGCAGCTCCAGACCTCCTCACTAGAACCAAGAAAGTAGAGCCCATCACCCCAGTTCTAAAGTCCTTACACTGGCTACTTGTATCTCAGAGAATAGACTTCTAAATACTTCTACTAGTTTATAAATCAGTACATGGCTTAGCACCAAAATATGTCACAGTACCAACCACCAAGACCACTCAGGTCCTCCAACTCTAGCCTACTAAACATCCCTAGACTCAGAACTAAACATGGAGAAGCAGCTTTCAGTTTCTATGCTTCCCTTGTCTGGAACAGACTTCCTGACGAGTGCAGAGCTGCTGAAACTCTTAACTGCTTTAAATCGAGACTAAAAACCCATCTGTTTAGAATTGCCTTCAAGTAACTGCTTGATGTCATATGTATGAAATGTGTTCATGCTCTCTTGCTTTATTGTGTATCATGTGTAATGTGTGTTTCTTTTACTTTTATTTTCCAATGTTATATTCCATGTCTGTTTGTTTTGTTTTTTGTTTTTTAAATCACCAAATCATGTAAAGCACCTTGAATTACGCCGCTGTTGAAAGTGGGCTATACAAATAAAATTGCCTTGCCTTGCCTTGCCTTGCCTTGCCTTGCCTTGCCTTGCCTTGCCTTGCCTTGCCAGACCATCACACTGCACCTCCCATGTTATACTGTCTTTGATATGCTTTTTTCTGATATGCAGTGTTAATTTTATACCAAATGTAAACTGATCTACACCCTCCAACAGGTTTCAGGTTTCTTGTTGATCCACAGAATATTTTCGAAAAATCTTGGGAATCATCTCAGTGTTCCTTTTGGTCGGTAGTGATTTTTCCCTACAGAACTCTTCGATGGAGGCATTTTTTTTGCTGTACCCCTTTTACAATTGCGGATTTTCTGACCTTAACTAAGGCCAGGCAGGCCTGTAGTGCCTTAGATGTTGTTCTGGGTTCTTTTGCACCTCCTGGAGGAGTCTTTGAAGTGCTCTTGGAATAAGGTTTGACTTAAATGCATTTTGGAGCTGAAATTAAGAAATGTTTTCACCTACATGAGGCAACCAGAGGTTAACTTCATGTGTTCAAAATACTCCTGAAAAGACCCAAAGATGTCAAAGTGAGTGCCAAAAAAACCCTCTAACATCAACCTCTTGTACAAGTAGCAATAATATATTAGGGTTTACCTAATTTTGTTCTTGGATACCAGAATTAATGCCTCTTTTATGGAATATAATTTATAAAAGTATTTTATAGCATTTCATGATTCATGGATTGAAAGAGGAATGTAAAACGTAGAAGAGACTAATCTTGTTGTTGCTCAATATCCTCATAAGTACTTTTTCATAAGTACCACCCCCCCCCCCCCCCCCCACGCATGCGTTGGCACTCTGTTAACAAACTTGTACTATTGGATCCTTTTTAGGAAAAAAATGATTGGAAAAAGTATATGTCCAATAACAGAATTAACTGAAATATTTACATATCAAGCAATGGTTTTGTTCTTAATCAGGCATCCTTCACATTTTTCATGTAAAATTATTTACACTTTTCCAGGGTTTTCACTCTTTTTATTAGGTAATTCTAGAGTATAAATACTAAAGTTCACAATACATATCTAAATATAACTCCAGTGGTCAGGCTCTAAATGGGAAACCTGTGAAAACCGATGGATGGATGGATGGATGGATGGATGGATGGATGGATGGATGGATGGATGGATGGATGGATGGATGGATGGATGGATGGATGGATGGATGGATGGATGGATGGATAGATAGATAGATAGATAGATAGATAGATAGATAGATAGATAGATAGATAGATAGATAGATAGATAGATAGATAGATAGATAGATAGATAGATTTTTCTGTGGATAGATTGACAAATGCACAGACTATACACCCATCAGTTAAAGGGGTAGGTAATAAAATCTGCCAGTGGCAATATTTTCTATAGGTAAGTGGAAAATATATCCATCTGTATCAACCATAAATCTATTTATTTTACTTTTCCACTACCCTGCAGACCTGGAATCAAATAAATCCCATGCTCATAGGAACCCTGTGTACCGTTTTGATTTTGAACGCTTCTCAACATCTTGCCGTGACGTCAGGGTTTGGCGACTTCACACATGCGCATTGTTGCCCAGCGCTGATGCAAGAAATCTCTCGGCGCAGACGTGTGGAAGTGATCGAGGGATAAGAGAAGTTGACTGAATTTCCTCCCTTTCAACCCGCAAACATGTCAGGAGACGAGGTGAGAAGGCCCAGGCTACTCCGTGTTTAGTCCGTGTTGGTGTGGGAGCATCGGCAGATACAGATGGTTGATTTCTCGGTCCTTACCGATGACTTTGGGCCTCGGCAGTGTTGCTCCCCTCCCTGTCCGCGGCAGCTCTCACATGGCTGCCGCAACCGGGGCTAGCAGCGGCCCGACAAGCCAGACTGACGTTTTTCTTTAAAAAGCAGTGAAATATGCTGATGCACTGGGGAATATCACACCGTGTGGCTGATTAATATTAATTTTAGCGGGTGAATCTGTCGTGTCGTAGCCGTTGGGTCGCTCAAACTGAGCGGGTAAAGTTAGCTAACATGCTAGCCGTTCACGTCTAACAGATTTAGCTCAGCTTGAAGCCTGACTCGAGTCGCTGTTGGAGGCCAAATAAAACCAGACCTGTTGATCTATTGGGTCAAAACTGAGTCAAAAAACGTGTTTAACTGCATATAAATTGCGTTTAGCTCTAGATTGTATTCCCTGTGGCACGATCTGAAGTATTTATTTATCCATTCTTCTACCAAACTGTCCATATTGCCATCCATCCTTTCATTTGTCATCCATCCCTCTGGCTACTCATCCACCTGTTTTTTTCATCTGTCCATTAGTTCCTCTGTTCATCCAACAGCTGCCTGACCATCCTTCTATTCATCCATTCAAAAATCTGTCCGTCCATTATTTTTTTGTAGGTTGCGTGTTTTAAGACTTAAGGCATTAGAAATGCTGCCGTACATTAACTCTCAACGTAATTATTTTTACCGTAAAAATTTTCTGAAAAAATGTGAGTAAAATATTTAGGATAATTGAAATGAAAAAAAGCGTAATCAACCCTGTGTTTAGATGACTTGTGATATAGAGATGTAGAGCAAGTAATATTGGTCTGTAGTCGCTCTCACTTTTGTATCACTAGCTCCTGATTCAAATGCCCCAAAACTTGAAAGCTCAAGGATCTTTTTCTTTACATCTCTTGAATTTATTTTTTGCCCTATTTGGTTTCCCTCCACTTTTTAGATGATTTTCGATCCCAACATGACCAAGAAGAAGAAAAAGAAGAAGAAGCCCTTCATGCTGGATGAGGAAGGAGGAGAGGGGGTAGGAGGAGAGGAGGCCAAGGAGGTGGAAGTCAAGGAGGCAGAACCAGAGGTCGGAGAGGACAAGGAGGTGGATATAGACGAAGATGAAGGCAGGAAAAAAGGTTGGAAAGAAGGATCATTTATGTTTAGCTTGTTTTCAGCCCTGTGTTGACATTAGTCGTTGATGGAATGCATAAAAGGCTGGATTTCAGCAGGGTATGTTTATCTTTGTAGAACTATCGGATGATTTGAATGACCTAAACTTCTTCAACCAGAAGAAAAAAAAGAAGAAGCCCAAGAAAGTGTTTGAGAATGATGTAGAAGAAGGGTTAAAGGTATGTCACTATTAAGCAGTTTTTTTATTATTGTTTTTTCTTTCCGTTTCCCCACATATAGTGTCTGCAAAAGCATTTAACTTGTTTTATTTTCAGGAGCTGAAAATTGAAGGGGAGCAGACTGAGGCGCTCGAGGAGGACAACCTAGACTTGACGTTCCCCGGCAAGAAGAAGAAGTCAAAGAAAGTCGACTTCGAGGAGGGAGAGCTTTTGGAAAAAGATGATGGTAGAGATTATAATCGCTTTTCTTGGAATAGTAACGGCGTAAAGCAGGCTGCTTTGTGTTACAAAGTTTGCATGTTATGTTTGCAGCGCTGGAGGACGATGAGAGCAAAAATAATGATGGAATTTCGTTCGTTTCCTCCTCGGGACCAGCGTGGGCCGGCACGGAAAGAGACTACACTTACGATGAGGTAGGACGGCACAGGAAATAAATGGATTAGGTATTGTTGTTGCAGTGTGTTTTATTCAATTTTCCATTGACATTCAGTTTATGTCTATAGTACAGATTCACATAAAATATAATCTTGAGACAAACGGGTCCAATTCACATTTGGTGTTCTAGAATCTGATTCAGTCCAAATTCAGTTTGAGTAACTCTTTCATTCAAAGCTCCGATCATGTAGTCATATTCAGTACAGTTCAATTGAATGTTATTTAGTTGGTAGTTTAATGCATGGTAGTAAAAGGTTATTCAAGGAAGCATTGGTGATTGCATCAGTAGGCTTAGCATCAATCCTTTCCTTCTAAGCAAACATGTTACATCAGCAGAGAGGAACGCCTCCCTTTTACCAAGAAGACATTTTCAGCTAAAGTAGGCTCAGTATTAATGCGGCAATCAACTGGAGGCTGAGAGGAAACGTGGAGCGACCACCAAATAGTGACCTCAGAGCTTAAAAACTGAAGCACTGGAACAGGTGTACTTTCTATGGGATACAAAAAGAGTAGAGATGAGTGCACGCAGTAAATGAAAGCTGTGGCACGGCCTAAAAAAAAAAGTCGCAGCTTAAAATAAAAGCGCAAAGCCAAAAGGCCTTTCTTCAGAAAAGAACAATAACCGGGTACACATGGATAATAAGGGTAGTCTTTCCACCATTGGTTCTTTGTATGAAAGACATGCAGAAACACTTTCTATTAGGAAATCCCTTCTATTTGACACACAGTTGGTAGAAGCATTAGCATCGTTAGCTCTTTTCTGCGTGTCTGGGAAAGAGACATGGCTACAAACAGAAGCATTGAATAAGGGGCGAAAAACCATGAATGCACTAAATGATATTTGCTTTGTCTTTCTATGAAAAAGAAAAGTAATTGATTTATACATGATTGGTTAGTAACAACAATAACGGTTCTATCATTGTCTCTGCTCATAACAGACACAGTTAAACACACACACACAGAGCCAGGAGTACTTTTTACTGGAGGAGAATCAGTGAAAGCTTGCAAACTTGACAGCAGCAGTAAATTGGTTCAGGAGAACGATTCCGTTAAAAACAAAAGCATATGACCAAATAAGAGTCTGCAGGTTTATTTACAGCTGTAGTTCTGTCACTAGTTTCACCCATGGAAGGTGCACCATTAAAAACCGAAGTATTGAGCCAAGAAGACCTTCAACGGAAAAAACAAACAAAACAAAAAAAGGATAGTACACACAGTTGATAATGACATTACCTCTGTCAATTCTTTTTGAGACGCAGCATCTTGGAGAGATATATGGCTAAAAACAGAAGCAGTAAGCCAGAAATACTTTTCTACAGAGAAAACCCCCCGAATGAGATTACCCAATTTTAATGACAGCAGCATCTCAATCAATCTCTTTGTCCTGGAAGGGGACAGACCTAAACCTAGAGACTTATCTCTGCTTTATTTCTAAGCAAGTCTTCTACCACAAATTAAAAGCCAGTTCTTGTGATGATCTCAAACTGATGTTTGAGATCTCTGTGGAAGATATTATCGCTCTGTTTTTTATTTGTAATTTTTTTTATTCCAGCTTCTAAACAGAGTTTTCAACATCATGCGGGAGAAAAATCCTGACATGGTGGCCGGAGAGAAGAGAAAATTTGTGATGAAGCCCCCTCAGGTGGTCCGAGTGGGAACCAAGAAAACGTCCTTTGTCAACTTCACAGATATCTGCAAACTGTGAGTCACGGCGATCATCCGTACTGTATCCCCCCCCCCCCCCCGGCCTGGGTCTGTGACAATCCTGTCAAAAGCTTCATGCTTCTTTTTTCCTCGCAGGTTGCATCGTCAGCCTAAACACCTTCTCGCTTTTCTGCTGGCTGAGCTGGGAACGAGGTATGTATTTTTATTTTTACAGTAATGAGAAACTGTAAATGTTTAAAAGAGCAGAGCTATTGGTGCGCGTGTGACTAACAGCCTTCGTACCTAATTTTTGAATTTTGTGTATTCACAGTGGCTCTATAGATGGAAATAACCAGCTTGTGATCAAAGGCAGATTTCAACAGAAACAGATAGAAAATGTGTTGAGAAGATATATCAGTAAGTTGGAAATGCCCCTGTTTTATGTTTTGAGCCAATTTTGATTGTATTTTATTTAGATGCTTGTGGTTCAAATTCCTTAATACAGTGTTATATGAAATTTACTCAATGTAAAAGAAGATTTTTTTTATTTATTTATTGATGCATTGTTAAAGGGGAGGAAGTTCTCCTAGGAAGTGTTTAAGTGGTGGTTCTATCTGAAAGTAAGGGGAAGTAGTTGGTTCTAACACAGAACGGTATGTTGGAAAGCTTCCCCCAACTGTGTGTAGAAAGTGTCTAGAAAGGTAAAGTTATACATTTTTAAAGTCATGAATAGCAACAGCCATTGGATCACACCCTGAAAGAGTTTTATTTAAATAGTTGGAATAGCACAGAGTGTGGAAACGTATAGGAAATGTGTGCTTTATAGCATTTTGAAAATGTAAACTTGTTTATTTACAGAAAGCTGTCTAATCACATTTTTTTAAAGGAGCAATAACAAGATATATTGGGTCTGGGATTTTTGATGTCTATGAAGATTTTTTATTTATTTTTTATCCAATGCACTCCTTGGGCAACCGTGGTTCATAGTGATGTCAGCCAGAAGGGAGAATTGAAATAAAAGCAAGATTTTGGAAAATATTTTCTGGCATTGGTAATTTCTTATTAAGAAAAAAAAGGGAGGAATAACATTTATTATAGTCTGATTTGGTATGAAGAAAATCAGGGATTTTATTTTTAGGCCACATTGCCCAGTATATGGTTAAAAAAAACAATACATCAGAGGCTTTCTTGGAAAATCTGACATCAATGCACAAAAAAAGTGCTCTGTTAGTCCCAAATTTACAAATTAATATATTTAGCTACAGCTGTATTGGATTGTGGGTAATGTAGTCTCAAGGTTATCTTGAAGAATTAGTTTGAAAACAGATTAACAAGGCAATTAAATCATGTTTAACGAACGCCTGTGTGACCTGAAGTCCTAATGTTGTTGTTTTTTTTCTGCAGAGGAATATGTGACGTGTCACACCTGCCGCTCCCCGGAGACCATCCTGCAGAAGGACACGCGTCTTTACTTTCTGCAGTGCGAGACGTGCCACTCCCGCTGCTCCGTCGCCAGCATCAAGACTGGCTTCCAGGCTGTGACGGGCAAGAGGGCGCAGCTCCGCGCCAAAGCCAACTAAAAGGCCAAGAAACCTGGGCCCCCTCCCTCTTCTAACGACATGTTTTTGACCAGAAGCCGGGGTCAAGACGCCCTCATTGATTTGCTTAAAGAACTCTCTGAATTGAACTGCGGGAGTTTGGCTGTTGTTTAGTCGTCATCGCCTGCACAGGCAGGTGGGGAGCGAGAGATATCTAAAAGCAGCAGAAAAGGTTCAGGTGCTGTAAAGTGGTTGATGTTCACCAGAGAACACCATTGGATCGAATGCATTTGTTTTGTTGTTTAGCCGATGAACCCTCTGCCTCTTAGAACTTTTTCCATTTGCTGTGATTTTTGATTTTGTTCAAGAAAAGCCTGATTGACCACAGCTTGAATTCTTTCTTCCTTCTCCCACTTCATACATACCAGAGATGAAGACAAGCGGATACATTTACACCACAGCCAGTCAGATTGTGTTAAACTAGGCTGATCCACATAAGAGTTTTGATGTCTTTGCATATTCTTCAGCTCATTGTGGCTAAACAATAAGCTGTAGGTTTTATTTGGTCAAATCACATAACTGTTTAGGTTTCTATGCAGCAGCTTGATATAAAGAAAGATCTAATTGACGAGACTATAATTCATTTATAGTTTTAGCCAAATTATTGAAAAATATTCTTAATCTGGCTTGCTAATGGCTTTACTGTCAAAGGTAAGAAATGAAAACTTTTGGGGCTAAACAAAGAACTGTGATGAACACGACTGATGTGGTGAGGCTGTGTAAGACAGAAACTAAACTATCTGAGTACTTTTGTTGCATTGAGGATTTCTAAAGATTAGATCAATGTTTTTATCAACCTGATTTGAGCAATTTGAAATTAAAATTTTGTCAAGAAAGCCTGGTTTTCTTGGGTTTATAGTAAATGAAAAACCTTCAAAGTTTACTTGTTGCTGATTGATATAAGAATCGAGGAAGAGTTTTACTCTATAATCTACCCAGAATATAAATCGGTTCATGTGCTACAGACCACATGATGTCGGTTTTGCTTTTGTGTGAGCCTGATGAGGTCGGACCAGTCGTTTTAAAACCGGGTTTTTACTTAAATAAAATGTTCTCTCTCTCCACTACTTTCCTTTATTGTGTCATAGCGGGTGTTTCTAAAAGCCACAAATACTGAAGTGCAACTTTTTTTTTTTTTTTTGGGTAACACTTAAAATACTGGCATTATGGTGTCACAATAATATAAAGGTCAGAGATAAATTCAGAAACGAGCCATTGCTTTAAGGATGTGTTCATAACAATGCAATTTTGGGGGGGGGGGTTATGTGATAAATCGGCAGTGTGTAACTGGGAACAGGAAGGATTTTTTGGGGGGATTTTAATGCAAGTCAAAATGTGAGATGCGTGTCTTCACTTCCACTTTAATACGTACATTTTGTTGCAATTACAGATGCAGGTTTTTTGGGGGGGGGTTCAAATCTCAATCAGCTGCACAAAAAAACCTGATTGAAATTTAAGTCTATTCTTCCTTGCAAAACAGCATCATCTGAATAAGGCCTGACCAGCTGTTTTTAAATGTTGCAACAGAATCTCAATTGAAAACCTTGACTGGCCTGCTCCAACACTTAAATCATTGCCTTGCTGGAAGATGAAACTCTAACCCAGTAAAGTTTTATGCAGCCTTCTTAACAGGGTTTTGTCTCACTTAAGTCCATCCATCAACCCAGGCTGGCTTCATCCTCCCTTCCAAAGAGAAAACATCACAACATGCCACCACCATCTTTCAATGATTGTGTTTGCCAATGCCTCCACCACATCTCTATATAGGACTATGTCGGATTTCTACACCATTCTAAGCAAAATTCAAGCTTGAGGGGCACGTGAAAAGGTTAACAAAACTAGCAGCATTGATTAAAAACATTTTACGATTTAAAATAAACTAGAGAATCGCGTTGATGTCTAGCACAGATGTGATATTAAAAAAAAGCTGGTTAATGAAGAATGCATACAGCTGCTTTAACTTTGAAAATTTTATACGGGAAGTACCGCAGTCTTTACCTTCATTCTGATTGGCTGGCTTTGGCCTCGAGCTAAACAGTCGTTTTAAGGGAGGTTCTGCCTGACGCAACGGACCCAACGCTAGGAGTTGTTCTGAAGAACCGTCTAGAACAACGTTAAGTTAGGCTGAAATAGCAAGTAAACATGCCTCGAGTCTATATTGGACGACTAAGTTATCACGTCCGTGAAAAGGACATTCAGCGGTTTTTCAGCGGATATGGAAAACTAATGGAAATCGATTTGAAAAACGGGTAAGTTTTGGCTGAATACGCGAACATTGCTCGTAGCTTTGGAGCCGCTGATGTTGAACGAATTTAATGAAGGAAATTCTAACGCTGTAACTCGAAATTTCTTAGTTTTAATTGGCAAGTGTGGCTACGTTAAAATATATGTACTGATTTTTATGAAACATACGTATTTATGTTTTAAGTTTCTAACCATTTCTCGAAACGGTGTAGCAAATGTCGCATGGCCAACATGGCGGCTTTGTATTTTCTACATTGCAGAGCTAGCGTGGGCCAAGCTAACCGAGCTAGCTGCTTGTTGTTGGTCGTGTTTAAATCGCCGCTTTTTAACGAATTGTTGTTATGTAGTATTATATTGAACCGTGTAATTTTCTGCAGGTATGGATTCGTGGAGTTTGAAGACAACCGGGATGCCGACGATGCCGTGTATGAGCTAAACGGGAAGGAGCTATGCGGAGAGCGGGTGATCGTCGAGCATGCCCGGGGCCCACGGCGAGACCGAGACAGCTACGGTGGGGGTTACTGGGGCGGAGGGCGCAGTAAGTGTAATTTATTACAACAAATCCATTTCCCACCTTCCGTTCGGGTTGAGGTTACGATGTAGGGTATGAAGAGAACCGTTTTTAGCCATAGATTAATTAGCTGCACATATTTGTCTGCTTGGCTCGTATTTAATTGTTTTTTCCCGCAGGTAAGCCATTTTGGTTCATAGCTAGAACCCTGGCATGCACGCATTTCGTGCATGTTTTTTTTCCATATCTAAAACCTGTGGTTTTAAATGTAGTTTCTTTACGTTTTGAAGCAGTAGTTTAACTAAACGTAGTACTTTGTTTTCCCAAACTCATCTGTGGTCATTACTATAAAGTTTTCTTTACCTTTTTTTTATTTAGCTCAAACCCCACCCCACTCTGAAGTTGATTTCAATCCCATTAATGGTTGCTGACCTGTACGTTTTTGCTCCTCCCTGATCACGGGCCATCTTGCATTACACACTGGTTCCTGGATGGGTATGAGCAAGTAACTGCAAGTCAGGAAGTAGACTGATCCATAGTCCCTTTCACAGTGTAAGATGTTTCATTTGTAAGTTAAAGTTCTTCCTTATGTTTCTTTGAGTCATTAACTTCACGTTTACATTTTTTAAACCAACATATTAAATGTACATTGTGATCAGAGGTTAGGACTTAACTAACATTTTTTCTTAATTTGTGTATTGCTAACTTTGGCATTTCTATATATTTTTCTATATTTTAAACATTAACAAAAGTCCTTGATGTTTCAATTTGAAAGAGTCCAGCTGCGGGCTGAGGCTGAGAGTCCATTGAGGCTAAAGATGACTGGCTAAGATGACTGCCTGTCCCGTTTGGCCTTGGCTTTCACCTTACAATGTGTGTGTGACCTTTGCCCCCCTTGATCCTTGGCTGACCTAACCGGAAGCCATGATGACAGCAGCCTTTTGCCAATAGACCAGGGGTGATGGTGAGGATTGCCATTGGTTTCTATGTTGACAGCAAACATGACTGGATCGGCTGTAGTTGACAGCTTGCAATCTAAAGAAAATTTGTAAGTGCAAAACTGAAAAGAAAAAAACAGTACCAGACTAGCATCTGGTAAAGTACCAGTTGAAATATTTAGAGAAATTCATAGTATCATTTAGGCTCAATTGAATTTGCCAGCCTCCTTGACCAAAGTCCATGTGGATGCCTCCTCTCTTTGTGTTACAGGGTTCAGAAGGCCTGAAAGAACATCACTGTCCAGCCAAAGCATTTCAATAAGATATACTTTAGTTAAAAAGGCATAGCTGGAAAAAGAATCAGTGGTGTTCTTTGCAGCAGCAAACATCTTAATAATTTGACGCTACAGAGTCTTTAAAAGTCTTTGCAGTGGCTGTTAAATCTTTTATCTGAAGCTCTGTGAAGGATATAGGTAACTAAGGGACTCTTATTTGAATATATTCCCCAGTTTGATCTGGCCTGTTTTCATTCAGTAGCCCAGACCAGTAGTTTTATTGACTGTATCAATTTAGTTTTTTTCTAAAAAATGTTTGTGTGTGCTGTCGTCTCTAAAGGTAGTGGTTACAGCAGCAGGAGCCGCACTGGAAGGGACAAGTATGGACCTCCAGTCCGTACAGAGTACCGTCTCATTGTGGAAAACTTGTCGAGCCGCTGCAGTTGGCAGGACCTGAAGGTAAGCCATTTATTTCCTTTTTATTTAGTCAACCATTGAATGTTGAAACTGTGAGCATGTAATTACATTTGTCCCTGTTTAACTGTCTCGTTAAGGACTTCATGCGTCAGGCAGGTGAGGTGACATATGCTGACGCCCACAAAGAGCGGGCCAACGAGGGGGTGATTGAGTTCAGGACCCAGTCTGACATGAAAAGGGCCATTGACAAGTTGGACGGCACGGACATCAATGGGCGCAAGATTCGGTTGGTGGAGGACAGACCCCGCAAACGAAGGTCTTACTCTGGGAGCCGCTCCAGGTGGGATTACCCATGGATTTCGTAGATTTTCTTATTTTAAAACAAGCTTCTATTTTATTGTATCTGAACAAAAGCTTCATTTGAAATCTCATATGTGGCTCCTCTGCTGTCCTCAGATCTCGAAGTCACCGCCGCTCCCGTAGCAGAAGCCACAGGAGCTCAAGGAGTCGTTCCAGATCCCACTCTAGGTGAGTTTGGATTTAAATATTTCATGTAGAATCAATGAATTAATCTTTTAAATCCCCTGTAAGAGTTTTTGAGTGCTGTTAATCTGAGCAAATGCACAAAATGTAATCAGAATCATTTCTGGTTCTCCCCATTAGATCTCGATCCCGCAGCGACAAGAGACGGCATCATTCTCGCTCAAGGTCTGAGAGGAAGTCTCGCTCCAAGTCAGGAGAAAGGAAATCACACTCTCGCACCAACAGATCTCGTTCTGGGTCCCATAAGTCTAAATCCCGCTCACGGTCACAGAAATCTCGTTCGCGTTCAGCTGATAGGAAATCAAAGTCCCGTTCCAAGAGCCGCTCTAAGCCAAAGTCAGAGCGGGATTCTCGTAGCAGATCCAAGGAGATGGATGGTGGTGGTGACGGTGAGGACAGCAACAAGAAGTCCCGCAGCCGTTCAGCTTCCCCTGTCGAAAATGGAAAAGAGGAGCGTGCTGCCAAATCAGCTTCCCGCTCCCCGTCCCCACAGGAAGGTGAACGTCGCTCTAAATCCAGAGAGAAACGTTCAGCGTCCCGCTCAGTCTCTCGCTCAAGGTCTCGTTCACGATCTAGGTCAGCCTCTCAGGATTAGATGTAAAATTGCAGGTTTTTTTCATTTGGAGTTTTGTTATAATGGTGTAAATAGTGAGCAGTGTCACAGGTTTCTGGTTCATTACTTTGTTTCTCTTCTATCTTCAGTGTGCAGTTTTTGACATGCCATCAATAAATGCACATAATCAGGGCTATGTTTTTGAAATTGATTTTTAAATCTGCCTGTTTAAAAAAAGGGGGGGTGGGGGTCCTCATTTCTGAACAGTCTTCCGGTTAAGACTTATTTTCCTAGCCCACAGATTAAAAGTTTGTTCTGTCCTTAAAAATCTGTCTTCAATAAAACCTTTTTCCTTTGGTTTTTGGCATTGAATGAATGAGGTTGAATATTCTTTCGTTGCTGTTGGCAGTAAATTTGCTTGTTGTACACTGGGTGCTACGTACTATTCATACTTTTCCCAGATTATATAAAGGATTTTTGCCTCAAACGCATTTTGTTTTGTACCAAATCAAACCATTGTGGGTGTTTCATACTGATGCAGTTCAACTTTTGGTCTGGCCCATTTCATTCTTGCTTTGGGAAACGCAATAGCATGTACTGTTAAACTCCATAATTACAGTGAAGAGTTTATTGTACATTTGAACAACTTGCATTGTAGTTGGTACATTGATCCTTTTTTAAGTTGTACATAAGCTGTGCTTTGTGTATTTCCCCTAAATTCTTAGCTATCCTGAGGCAATGGTTAATTTGAGTTAAAGTAGACATCAATGCCTGTACTGCAGTGTTATGCCTTCCTGATAATAGCACCCCTGGTTAATGCCCTAATCACTTGTTTTTCTACCACCTTTGCCCCTTTTTAGTTTTGTGTGTGTGGGGTTGAAATGTCTCGTATATGGGAGTTCATGAGGTTGGAGCAACTGAATTCAGATTTTGTGAATTCTTTAGAAATGAGGAGCTGAAAGCATACTAATGTCCCAACAGATTATTTTTGCTCCAAATGTTTACGAATTTTTTTTTAATTGTATGTTCAAATAAATATCTTAATAAAATAAACATGCGACGTGCTTTATTGGAAAAAAAGAATGGACTGCAGTATTGACGTGACCTATATCGTGCTAATTATATAAGTGGTCTATCATGAAAGTGGCTTTAGCTGCGAGAGTATCTTCATGTTCTGCTCTGATCATTTAACTCAGTTTGAAAATGATGGAGTGGACTTGGACCGGTATGCAGGTGACGTGATGAACCCGAATATGTTCGCTGAAGTATTGTTAAAAATGGAGCGGCTGCTAAAGTAGTCGCTGTGTCCTTAGGAAAATAAATAAGCTGTCTGCTACTGTGTGGTAGCTGCACGCATGCGCAATTTGAGCCCCGGAGCCGCAGGAAAGCAGCGCTGGTAAGCCAAATGTCAGTTTCCTAAATGTTGCCAACGCCTTTACTTTTACATTTATAACTATTTTAAAGCAAACACGGGGAGACTATCCATATGTCCAGAACAGGTTCCGGTTTGTGTGCTGGCTTTTTTTTATTATTATTAAAATGTCCGTAAGGTACATCCTTTTTTACGGTATGGATGAATCAGCCAGAAGTCTTTTCGGTCTTGGGGGGGAAAAACAATTATCTGATTAATTATCGCTGATTAATTAAATTCTCAAAAAAATAATAAAGCTAGGCGGCTGCATTTTTGTTACTATGGTGTCCGACATGCTTAACGTTGTATGGTTAAGATAATGCTCATTCATTAAAGATGATTATGGTGGAAATTGGTAGGTTTTTTATAGGTATTTATTTTTGGGTTTTAGAGGACTTAATATTTTGGTTTTACGCAATTTTTTTTTTTTTTGGTTTATGGATTTCAGATCCTCCGCCATTTTAACTGAAATGCTGTATTTTGTGTGTGTGTGTGTGTGTGTGGACTTGAAAGCTTGTGCGTAAATATTGGCATGTCACCATTGATGGTTTATTTCATTGGATGTAATAGATAGTTGAAAGTCATTTTGGCCGTAGCTGTAATTTTATAAAAGTAAATTCAGCGTTCCTATAGGGTTGACTATTATTTTTGTTTATATATTATTCTTAATTAAACCATCTAAAGTCTTTCAATAAATGTTGCTACTGTGCATACCATTCAAAGACAGTTTTGGCATGAAATTTGGCCCAATCTATGGACAAAGAGTTTTGTAATATGGATTAAGGTCAACAGACCCAAAACAAAGCAGGGAAAAAAAGTGAATATATTTTTGCCTAAATATTGTATGTATGTTATTCTGCATACCCTTTCACCTTGACCTTTTTCAAATTTTGTCCAAGACCAACACAAAGTAGTGCATACATTGTGAAGTGTAACGGAAATAATTTCTAAAATGTGCTGCATATATTAATCTAAGAAGTGTGGAATGCATTTGTATGCGGCCCCCTTTGCTCTGACACCCCTAAATACAATCCAGTGCAGCCAAGTGACTTCAGAAGTCACTTAATTAGTAGAGTCCACTTGTCTGTAATGTAATAAAAAAATTTGTGAGGTTTTCTGAGATTTGTTTGGGAACCTTAGTGGACCAGCGGCATCAAGAGAACCAAGGGACACAGTTAATGGACCAGCTATAGGGTTGTAGAGAAGCTTAAAGCAGGGTTAGGTATTAAACAATATCCCCAAAACATCTCACAGAGCCCTGTTCAATGCATCACTACACAAGACTTGGAAACTCATGCTTAGAGACTTCCATTTAGACGAACTGATCCTTTAGAAACCTGGGTGCTTTGAAGCTTTTCTTGGAATTAAAAGAGAGAAACCTTTGCAAGTCACAGTAAACTCTGAATCTTTTAATAGCTCTCTCACCCCCCCCCCCCCCTCTTGTTTGCGGCCCTACACAGGAACCAGGAACCGACCAATATGAGTGGCAAAGCAAACATGGACGCTCAATCCAAAGAACCTGACGGCACAACTACTGACCCATCGCCCTCCTCTGCAGGCGAGACCCTCCTCATCTGCGACAGTGTTGCCAAGAAAGCAAGTGCCATGCCCCACACCACCACAGCTCTCCTCCTGCCAGGTGAGCTTGGGTCTGAAGGATAAGGGAAGCTAGAGAGCTACGATTAAGGTTTTTGTTCAGTTAACTGATGCTGCTTGGTTCTTACATCAGTAAAAAAAAAAAAATACAGCAACTTTTGTGGGAAAACTTTAAATAGAACACAGCGTTACTTGGCACCAGGACTTGCTCCTGGTTTACTGGTGTCAGCTTCATTTTGTAGTTCTTGAAATGATCTGTGGACTTTTGTTTTGCGAAGATTCTTCTAAAGTTAAGATCAATGTGCTTGATTAAGCACATTGAACTAATGAACTAACTAACTAATTGAACTAATTGATTGAACTAATAGGCCTCTGTTGAGGCCTATTAGTTCATTGATTGCTTAATTCAAAAAAGTATATTTGTACTTGTATTGCAATAATTCTACACAAATGCCCCCTGTCTTCCAATCAAAGCAGCAGAAGTACTACAAATGGTTCTTATTACAGTTTCAGAACCATGCCGTTAACATGAACTGTAGAACCCTTTTGGATCTGTGTAGTTTCTTCTGATCACGCCCACCTTCCTCCCCAAAATAACAGATTGATTTATTGTATAGTTTTTATTTGTTTTCAAGACAAATACGATGCCATGCCACATATTTTAGTTTACAAATGGCAAGAATCTGATATGAATGCTGACTTACATCCACCTTTTTTGCTGTTTGAAGATTTAGAAAACAAACAAACAGCTGATCGAGCTGTTAGTTGTTCTGCTCACTTGTTGGTGTGTGCTTGCTCAGAATGGCAGGCAGATTAAATTGAAGGTAAGATTTGGTGTACAGTACCACGAAAAAGTATTTTTCCCATAACACATTTCTTCAGTTCTTTTGCTTTTTGTTTGTCAAACTTGAACGTTTCAAATCCTCCGACAAAATTTCATATCAGACAAAGATTAGCTGAGTAGATAGGAAAAGCTGTTCATCTACATATGATTTCATATTGTCATTAAATGGAGGGGGGGTACTCGAAGCAACCCAATGTCTAAAACGACTCCCCACATTTGTCAAAAATCATTTTCCCAACACTTTCTGGGAAATATCCTTTGAAAGCAGAACTTTTGTGGAACCTGGAGAACTTGCCATCTCTGATGGTACCATGAGTTCTGCTCTCAAGCCAGAAAATCCTGAATGAGAATGTTTCAACTATAATCTTTTACAGTAATCTTAAAATCAAGCAGACTTGGGTAATGTAACAAGATAATGATCTAAAGCACACCAGCAAGTGCACTTCTAGATGCCTAATAAAAAAAATGGTGTGGTTTTGCAGTGGTCTAGTTAAAGTCTGGACTTAAATCCTATTTAGAGGCTGTGGTGTGACCTGAAACAAACTGTTTATATTTCAAACTTCTGCAGTGTGGCTGATTTAATTGTTCTGCAAAGAAGAGCTGGCCAATATTCTTCCACAGTGATGTAAAGTCTAAATAATCTGAAACGAAAAAGCAAAAACAGAACAAATGTGCTAGATGTCTGCTTTTCTACAGCACACTAATCTGTAATCTTAGGTAAGTTTTTAGTCATTGGAATCCTGTAATTTACTAGATCCAATTGAAATGGAATTGTAGACCAGTTTTGGTTTTGAACTGGGCTGTCAATGTTGTTGCTAAAATATATAAAATTAGACTGTAAGCAACTGGATTTAAAGTCTGCCTGTTTGTCATGTAAAGTGGCCTGAGTTTTTGTTTTTCAAATGACTTAGATGAACTGTACTAAAAAAATGAATCTTTAAGAAAGAGTACATTTTTAAAGTAATTGATTTTGATATTATGGTCTGTAAATTCAGTTTACATGGTTGTGTTCCAACATCTCTGCATTTTTATGAATGCCACATATCCTAATGAACTCTATTTGGGGAAAAAAAGAATCTTTTGATTATGACATTCAAATGCACACCAGCTTAATTTTCTTTTCTGATGTGCCAGCAAACGGTTACTTTAGGGGATCGCAGTAAGAAACAATGCATTTATAGGGATGAATGCACTGTTTTCTGCAGCTCCTCCTGGTCACCAGAAAGTGGAACTGACTCAGGCCCTCGCTGTGGCAAACCCAGGTAAAGGCAGCAGACCAAATGAGATGGCTGCCCCCACCCTGACAGCACAGGTTGGGGGGGCTTGTAGCATCGTCCATGTCCTCGAGTGGAAGGAGGGAATGGCCATTCTGCCCAGTAGCAACCTCAAGGTGAGATCCTGTTTCTGATCTGATGCTTGGTGCTGCATTGTGCAGAAAAACGTAAGAACCAGTGCACGTTAACTCCTGCATGATGTTTTGAGAAAGCTGTTATAAATCATGAGCAATCTTCCTTATACGTTTATTTAATTGTGTTTCAAGATCATTTGATATTCAGCATCTTCCTTCTGTGAAAGAGTCTGAATTATATCAGAGAAATACTTTTTTTCTTTACACATTTTGTGTCTTCCTCAGGGACAGAAAGTCTGACTCATTTTCACAAATTGGCCTTCTTCCTCTGTGTGTGTTGCAGTTCTGTGTGAGCGACGTAGGGACTCTAAGCACACTGATAACCCCAGGGACCACCAGCGGCCCCACTGACCCAGCAGCAGTGACTTCTGGAAGATCCGTTGAGGCAGAAAGCACGCCAGAGAAACCAGGTAGAGTCACAGCAGCTTAAGTTGTAGAAACAGCTGGAAACGAAGACAAAATACTGGATTTAAATGAAGTGTTTTCACTTTTCAAACAATTTAAAGATAATAATAATAATAATAATAATAACAAATCATTTCCCATAGATGCTCTCTGTAAGTTACAGCCATGATTTAAATTGCGATATACTTTTAGGACGGATGGAAAATATTTGGCAACGCTAACAAAAATTTGAACAGGATTTTGTGACACAAAAAAGGAGACCGGATCTGTTAGTTGTTAGTTACTGGCGTTAACATAATCTTTGTCTCACGCTAGCCGGTATAGATCTGCCCTTTATTTGAGAGTGGCAGCAATAATTCTATTACTGAAAGATAGTGCTCTAGGACTGAAATTATACTTTTTAACCTTCATGCAAACAATATGTGTGGCAGAAAAGTAACACTGTGCACTATCCTAAAGACGTAATTTCCACTGTTAAATATAGTACTGGAAGCATGTTGATGTTGGGTTTTCCTCAACCATGGAAGCCGAGTTGATGGACGTAGCTAAATATCAGCCAATCCTGGAAGAAGTGCAGAGGTTGAGATTTACTTTCCAGCAGAACACATATGGGTGGAGCTGCAAATTAATTGTTTTTGTTTAAAGCACATTCCTGCGCTGGGATGGCTCAGTCAAACTCCAGACCTAAATTTAACTCTGTTTCGGTGGCCAAACTTAAAATCTGATGTTTACAGACACTCTGAACGAGCACAAATTCCCATCTTTAGATGTCCAAAACTGGGAGAGAGACCCAAAAAGAATTGCACATGTGATTACAGTGAAAGGTAGTTATTGAAAGATCCCAGCTCCCAGGCTTTTATGGAGACACGTGTGTGATAGTGCGCCTTTCACATGGTATTTGGTTTT
Organism: Valencia hispanica; assembly: GCA_963556495.2. Taxonomy (NCBI): domain Eukaryota; kingdom Metazoa; phylum Chordata; class Actinopteri; order Cyprinodontiformes; family Valenciidae; genus Valencia; species Valencia hispanica. Next base: position 20,680,456 of record OY747709.1, on the reverse strand, counting down.
CTCACCCTTTCAGCAAGCGTCTTAGTTGAAGTTGTTTTTTTATAAATTCAAATTGTACCTGCAATACTGTCCCTTTGTTGTAGACTCAGTGGACTCAGTCAGTCAAAATGATGAAGTTCTTCGGATTGACCTGATCTAAAATGCTCAAAAAGATATTTTACCAATAGAATAAATGTTTCTAAGATCAGAAATAGTGTTTTAAAGAATCTGTAATCCATGAAGAATAATCCAATCCAGTCTGTGAAATAAGGTTTTTACACTGGACCAAGCCTAAATTGTCAAAAAATATTACTGGAATCGTTGACTTTTACTGCATATTCACAAATATATTACTGCTTTCACAGATCATAAACTTTCCTTTAAGGGATTTTTTTAAGCAGTGTTGAATATTCCAGCTGGGCGTATGACCAGTCTAAGCATTTTACATTTTGAACGGCAGCTGATAAGATATTTTCTAAATTCTTGTAAAGCAGTAAAAAAGCCACGTACTGATGTGTCCAGCTGGTTCAGCATCACTGTCATCATTAGCTGATTGACCTAGAAAACTCAAGAGATCTTATGTTACTTATATTACTAGTTTTGTATTTCACAGTTTCTGGAGAGCATTTTGATTGGTATCTGGTGTTTAATGGCAGAAAAAGAGTTGCAAAAGAATTTTAAATATGGATTTATTTCTCTTTGATACCAATTTTGAGTGTATTTTCTGGTGCTGCAGGTTACATTGACATACTGTTATTTCCTGCATATGCATATTATTTTCTCCTCTCAGTGATCCACCATGTGTGTACTGAGGTAAGCACAGATGAACAACAGTTACATCAGCTGCAGCAGAGCTCATGTGGAGAACTGAAGAGGCTGCAGCTGCATGCACAGTAGATCATCCAGCAATAATAAGAGGGTACAGTTTTTAGTAAACTAGATATAAACTGTACTTCTTCTCAGCCCTAGAGGTGTCTGTTCCTGTTGGTGCTGTAAGAGCTGCAGCTGTGGAGCCAGAAAGGTTGGTGCCTGTCAAGCCTGAGGTCCAGGTGGGGCCTGAGCAACAGAACCATGATCCAAGAGCACAAAGGAGCTACGTGGAGGAGCTCCGCAGGGACCCTGTCTCGGACAAGTATGTTTATAACAGTCGCTTTGGGGTTTTTTGTGGTTGTTTTGTTTGGTTTGGTTTTCCATGTGTCTAAGCACATTCAATTCAATTGATTCAGTTCTGTTCAATTAATTCAAATTCAATTTAATAAAATTTGATTCATTTTAATTAAAAGAAATCAATTCAATTAAACACGTTTTATGTCAAACTCAGTTCAAATTACTTTCCTTTCAATGTATCTCATTTCAATTTTGTTCAGTTCCATTCAACTCAGTCAAGTTCACTTGGATTCTATTAAATCCAATAAAATTCAGTTCAGTTCAATCCAATTATATCAAGCTGAGTTTTGATCAAATACACTTTAATTCAATACAACACAGTACAATTTCTTGGAGTTTCATTTCATTTCCTGAAGGGAGATTAGATCTTCTGCATCATGTTTATCATTTGTTTTAGGAGAAGTGTCAGTGTGGAGAAGATACCTGCAGGTGGGAGGGTCTCCTCCCTTAACCCAGACCACCTGAAACCCATGAGGAAGAGGAAGAGGAAGGAGTACTTGAGTCCGTCTGAGGAAGACTCCGACATGGAGGGCACGGTGGGACAGCAGTTTGGTTTATATTTACTCTTTATTTAGTGTAAAGCTCTCCGTCGTTGTGGGATTTGAAAGTTTCTGTACATTTCAAAATGTTCTTTCAGTAGAAACTTGTTTTTTTTCTATAAAGTAAATTCTGTGTTTATTTTTTTACATATTTTTTATAGGATGAAAAGATGGATTACTCTAAAGCAGACGGCCGACTCATGAGAGGAGGTTTGTGTTTCCTTTTGTTCCTTTTGTTAGTTTCTATATACTCTTCCATCATTTCAGTTCTTTGCACATTCATGTGTTTGAAAATTTTAGGTTTAAGTTATAAATTTGAATGCACAGAAATTACAAAATGATGTAAAAAATGAAACAATGCATTATACCTTTGTTAATCCAGCTATAAGGTTTTCAGAGCTGACTCAATTGCTTTTTCTAACTTCTTCGATCCCGGTTAATATTTAATCATGTCCATTATTCTTCATGTCTTGTGTCTGTCTATAGTTGAAGCTTATTCTTCTAACATAAAGCTTCAGAGCTGTATTTCATAAACTAATCATCCGATTTATATTGTTTTGAAAAGGTGGGGACAGTAAGACTGAACAATGGACCTGGGCTCAGTATCTGGAGGAAACTAAATCTGTTGCCGCTCCCAACAAACTCTTCCATGAGGTATTTTTCCCTTTCTTTTTATAACTTGCAATAAAAATACAGTTTATTTGTTTTTCATTAGAATTCATTACAGTTTGAGTATCTCAGTTTTCAGATCTCTGCATTTACATATTATGTATTTATGTAGCTTTAAAGTGTCCTGATGAGGACAGTGTGGGAGGGTTGCAGAGTGTGGCTCCTAAACAAACAGCTAGCATGTAGATGGTATCTAATGTGATTTAATCTAATTCACTCTTTCCTGTTGTTCTCCATTAGTCGGCTTTATTTATCTTTTACTATTCTATATATATATATATCTATATATATATAGATATATATATATTTATATATATATATATATATATATATATATATATAGATATATATATATTTATATATATATATATATATATATATATATATATATATATACACTGGCTTGCAAAAGTATTCGGCCCCCTTGAACTTTTCCACATTTTGTCACATTACAGCCACAAACATGAATCAATTTTATTGGAATTCCACATGAAAGACCAAAACAAAGTGGTGTACACGTGAGAAGTGGAACGAAAATCAAACATGATTCCAAACATTTTTTACAAATAAATAACTGAAAAGTGGGGTGTGCGTAATTATTCAGCCCCCTTTGGTCTGAGTGCAGTTAGTTGCCCATAGACATTGCCTGATGAGAGCTAATGACTAAATAGAGTGCACGTGTGTGTAATCTAATGTCAGTACAAATACAGCTGCCCTGTGACGGCCTCAGAGGTTGTCTAAGAGAATGTTGGGAGCAACAACACCATGAAGTCCAAAGAAAACACCAGACAGGTCAGGGATAAAGTTATTGAGGAATTTAAAGCAGGCTTAGGCTACAAAAAGATTTCCCAAGCCTTGAACATCCCACGGAGCACTGTTCAAGCGATCATTCAGAAATGGAAGGAGTATGGCACAACTGTAAACCTACCAAGACAAGGCCGTCCACCTAAACTCACAGGCCGAACAAGGAGAGCGCTGATCAGAAATGCAGCCAAGAGGCCCATGGTGACTCTGGACGAAAACTAACACTGCACATCACTCTGAACACACCATCCCCACTGTCAAATATGGTGGTGGCAGCATCATGCTCTGGGGGTGCTTCTCTTCAGCAGGGACAGGGAAGCTGGTCAGAGTTGATGGGAAGATGGATGGAGCCAAATACAGGGCAATCTCAAACCTCTTAGACTCTGCAAAAGACTTGAGACTGGGACGGAGGTTCACCTTCCAGCAGGACAACGACCCTAAACATAAAGCCAGGGTAACAATGGAATGGTTTTAAACAAAACATATCCATGTGTTAGAATGGCCCAGTCAAAGTCCAGATCTAAATCCAATCTGTGGCACGATCTGAAAGCTGCTGTTCACAAACGCTGTCCATCTAATCTGACTGAGCTGGAGCTGTAATTGCAGCAAAAGGTGGTTCTACAAAGTATTGACTCAGGGGGCTCAATAATTACGCACACCCCACTTTTCAGTTATTTATTTGCAAAAAATGTTTTGAATCATGTATGATTTTCGTTCCACTTCTCACGTGTACACCACTTTGTATTGGTCTTTCATGTGGAATTCCAATAAAATTGATTCATGTTTGTGGCTGTAATGTGACAAAATGTGGAAAAGTTCAAGGGGGCCGAATACTTTTACAAGCCACTGTATATATATATATATAAATTACTGCGTGTGTGTGTATGGAAGTTTTCTGCCTCATTTACTTTCTGAAATATAATTTATTTGTTGAAGAAAATCATTTTAATTCCAAATCAGCCAGGCATTTAAATAATTTGGTTTATATGTCAGAATTCAAAAACGTTCACAAGTAAAAAAAAATTAAGTTTGTCCGGTTCTTTAAAGACTCTTACTTCATTCACTATCCCCCTCATTGTGTCTGGTGGAAAGGTAAATGTAGATCATTTTCCTGCCAAGCGGCCGATAGCTTGGAGAAAATGGCCTGTGTATCATCTCCTATTTTGACTACAGGGAAACATAAAGTCTGTGAAATGATGATAAAAATGCCTTAGTTGCATTTGTTTAAAAGGTTCTTTTTCTCAGATTGTTTCCCCCCAGCTTAAAAAATGTAGTTAAATTGAAGGTTGTATATTTCTAAAAAGTTCAGTGATAGTTTACGCTGCTGCAATAAAAGAGTATTTATTAGAAGTCTTTTTCTACACTTTTGTCAGGGGCACCAACAGTTGAGTCTGCATCTGTATATCCCCTATCCATGCTGAAGTGAGTGAATAGCTTGTTCTCTCCATGTGTTCAGACACAGAGAGTCCCCACTGTGAAGAATGGCTTCAAGCAGGGGATGAAACTGGAAGGCATCGACCCGCAGCATCCTTCCATGTACTTCGTCCTCACTGTGGCTGAGGTGAGCCAGACATGCAGTTATACAGACTGCGACTACCAAAGGTCAAGATGATTAATGTTGATTAAAAATCACGGTTCATTCCCAGAATCTTCAGAGTGCAGGATCAAGTTCAGGCAGCCTCCTCCAGGTTTTGTTACTCTAACTGTGTGATTTGTGCTGCAGGTGTGCGGTTACCGGCTGCGGCTCCATTTTGACGGTTACTCCGACTGTCACGACTTCTGGGTGAATGCCAACTCTCCCGACATCCACCCTGCAGGCTGGTGTGAGAGCACAGGGCACAAGCTGCACACTCCAAAAGGTCAGAGGTGATGGCATCTGTAAACCATGCCCATGCACCAAACCAAAGAGCACGTCCACTGAATTTTCTTATACTACGGTTATGCGGTTTTTTTTTTGTATTTTGACAAAATAAAATCTGTTGTAAGAATCATAACTCCTTAAAAATGTTGCCTAATTCACACAAAATGTTAGTTTTACAAAACATGGCTTATAATTATGTCTTAGGGTTGTATATTTTAATAAAATTTGTTACAGTTGTCTAACAGTGGCCACAAAATCTAGTGTGTTTTATCGGGATTTTATGCTATAGATCGATACAAAATACGACATCACCGTAAAATAGAAGCATTTTCAGATGACTGATTGAATAATGATCTGTGAGATGTTCACAATTTTGGATATTCTTTTAAAATCTACCCCTGCTTTAAACACCTTCACAGCACTCTCCCTGCCCTGTCTGTTGTGTTCCTTCGTCTTCATGTTGCTGTTTTTATTCCACACGGAGGCCTTCATAGTACTGCTGGATCTTTGCTGAACATTTGGCTGTTTCCCCAAAATAATCATTCATGAGCAGCATAAATTGAAACTGGGTAAAGGGTTTGCAGTTTAACTGAAAAACAAAATGGGGGAAAAAAAAGCATTAAAGGAACTGAACTGATTACATTGTACATAACTGAATTTTATAAAGGTCAGTGTTTTCAGTTCAAATGTACTAGTAATTCTTTACAGAAACAATGTCATATTACAGAATAAGTATAAACAGATAGAAAAGCAGGATAATTACCTCTAAATGTTTGGAAGCTCATGTTTCTTATGTTGTGCCTGTTTCCCTGTTTTTCCTGCAGGCTGTAAGGAGGAAGAGTTCACATGGACCAACTATCTGAGAATGACTAAAGCTCAAGTTGCTCCTAAAGAACTTTTTGCCAGTCCTGGGAGGGTAAGTTCCTCTCTACAATATGATTCCTACTGGGTATAATAAACTACATATATGAGGAACTGATAGATTTGGTGCCGGGAAACTGGCGACTACACATAACTACTGTTTTGGTTATGCATTTCTCCAGTTTTACAGTTTTTTAGTTGGATTAATATATAAATACTAAATGTTTGTAGAATTTAAACAGATTGTGTTGGTTGAAAGGAAAACAATCTGTTTTCCATCTCAATGTCAATCTCCATTAGTCTGCTGTTGGTTGAGGGACATTAACGAACTAATGATGAATACAAAATGCGGACTTTTGATAAAACTTTACATAATCTCTTAGTTAATCCGGAGGTGGTGGACAAATAGACAATAGATTCCTTTTTGTTGTTTTGTTTAGATGGATGTGAAGTGTGGTTTCGAGACAGGCATGAAGCTAGAGGCCGTCGACCGGATGAATCCTTCGCTCATCTGTGTTGCAACTGTCACAGACGTGGTGGACGACCGCTTCCTGGTTCATTTTGACAACTGGGATGATACGTACGACTACTGGTAAGCCCTTGAAGTTTGCTGGTGTGTTCCCCCCTTCATCTTTTCTTAGCTAAGCAGTTGTTTTGTACCTGACTTTTTCTTTTAAAGTTTTGTTTGCCGCTATTGGTCTTTATTCGGAATAATCTGGTTATGGGCAGCAATAGAAAGCAGAAGACTTGCAACAAAAGGTCCAAAAGTCAGGAATTGACCCCAGACAGCTGGGTCTAGGACTAATAGGCTCTATACTGTATAAACTTTAGAGCCCCGTTGCAAGTGTTACATCAGTCTGTGGTTCCCCATCGATATGTTTTCGGGCAACTGGGGCTCAGTGGGTAGAGTAGTTCTCTTGCAATCGGAGGGTCATAGGTTCAATTAAAGCTTCCTCCTGTCACATGTCGATGTGCAATTAACGCAGAGGTGCCTACCAAGCTCTGTATCGATGTGTAAATGTGTGCGCGTTTCTGAGTGTGAATGGGTGATTGTGGCTCCAGTGTAAAGCACTTTGAGTGGTCAATATGACTAGAAAAGCGCTATATAAGTTCAGTCCATTTACCATATGTGTTCCCCTTTACAATGCTCTTTCTCTATATATATGGCGCTGATACTACGCAATTGCAATTCTCCTATGATTTCGTGACCAGCAGCATGGAATGCATTCACAGGCACAATGACTTCTTGGTAGGAAGGAACGCACCGCTGAGCTTGCAAGGAAAATGTGTCTTATAAGTAATGCGCACCCATATGTGTGGAGTGAAAAGCTGGTACTGCAGGGGGTAAAGCCGGTACCGCGTCCCCACTTGATTTTGCAGGGCGCCATAATACCAGGCTTTTTCTGTGATGCCATGGCTGGCACTGGCTTCCACTACTGTGCGTCAAGGGTAGAAAGGTAGACTAGCAGCGAAAGGTACAGCAGTGGTTTTGAGAGAAAAACAAAGCTTAAAAGAATAACAGATGAAGGGACGAATCAACTAATCATGGCGACATTTGTACCAAGCATCAATTAATACCCACCTGAGGACATCATGACCCCGCTTTGACAATCGATGATTTAAAGCTGTCTTTTGAAAAATGATTGCCCCACTTAAAGATTTCTTCTGTTTTTGCACAATTTTTCTTTCAATTTCATTAGCTGATAGACGAACAAAATGCAAATTAAAATTTGAAAGGATCAGTTTTTTATTTATGGTACTCATGTTATCTTTGTCTGCTTTTAAAACTTGTTTGATGAGCTCAGAGTTTGAGAGCATGACAGAAGAATGAAAAAACATAATGAATGTATAAGGAGGAAAATATTGTTTTACAGTACTCTATATAACTTCTAAAAAAAAATCTGCTGGAGGTCACTTAGAGTTAATCTGCCCTACTTCATAAGGATTATGAAGGGGGACCCAAACAGAGATCAAACAAAAAAAATGAAAGTTTTCAGATAACTATATACATTTGAAATAACAAATATGGGATCTAATCATTTTCATGACTTTTTATCTCCATAATCCATAGGAATAGAGCAACAAAACTAATAGTTACACCAGTCTGACCAATTGTTTTAGGTACATGGATAAGAAATGGTTTAACTAAACGTATGACATAGGGTGACACATTTGTGAAGAAGTTGACCTTTCACCCTTTCACATCATTTTGTTCTGATTGTAACCTGTGCAGGTGTGATGGCAGCAGCCCGTATATTCATCCTGTTGGTTGGTGCCAGGAAAGGAAACTCCCTCTAACACCACCCCAAGGTGACCAGCACATTATTTACCAGTAATAATTCATTAATGATTTTCATGGTATGAATATAGATCCCATATGGAAAAAATAGCCAAATTTATCATTCCTCCATGTCCTTTGTATTTATGTTGATCACCTTTTACTTTCATAAATTAAGCACTTGATTTGATTCTTGTAACTTTGGTCTCAAATCCTTCTTACACTTAAAATTTTTTTGTGTGTGTGTTTTCTAGGTAGAATATCACAAGTTGCTTATAGGAATTTTGGAGACACTTTATTCAACACATGAACATTTTTGGTTCATGTGGGGCATGAAGTACATATTGACACCATAAAAAGTGTTTTCTGCCACACCAGATTATCCTGACCCTGGACAGTTTTCCTGGTCTCGGTACCTGGAGGAAACCGGTTCCAAGGCTGTGGCTGCAGAAGCCTTTAAAGTGGTGAGAATATGTTTTGGAAAAATCTGTTTTTCGGCACAGTTTACTTAGAATATGTTGGACACGTTTTTGCTATAATTGTGTCTTGCAACATCCTCTGCTCGGTTTGCAGAGGCCCCCTCACATCTTCCAGGCTCAGATGAAACTGGAGGCTGTGGACAAGAGAAGTCCTGGTCTGATTAGAGTGGCCACAGTGGAAGAAGTAGAGACTCATCGCATTAAGGTAGTATTCCTTTATTTGAATAATACTCCTATGTGATCTTATATACCCATGCATGTCTTTGATTGGCTCAGCTGTGTTGAATTCAACTGTTTGTCTCGCTACACTTCTGTTTGTTTTCCCTTTCCCAGGTGCATTACGATGGTTGGAGTCATGTCTACGATGAGTGGATGGACTCAGATCACCCAGACATCCACCCAGCAGGGTGGTGCGAAGCAACTGGTCACCCTCTGAAAGTCCCTCCTCGGGACTCCAAAAGTCAGCAACCACATGGTAGCAACAGGAACTTATGACTCTGTGTTGCCTTGAAAGCTGCAACTTAGAATTCATGCCGTTATCTTCAATATATAATATCATATCCGTTTAGATTTCCTTTTTTTTGCACTTTCTTGTCTGTTTCAGGTCATTGACAAAATGTGAAAATTCTGCCAAGATAAACTATAGACACAAAAAGCAGTTATCTTGATAAATGATTGCAATTCTTAGATAAAATAGCTGTCCAAACCACCCAGGCCCTACCTGCCCTGTGATTAACTGTGATTAGTGACTCATCCAGGAGACAGAAGAAGCCGGAACATTTAAAACCTTGGATGATTCCCAAAAGTTATGTAGAAAAATATATGTGGACTGCTGTGACAAAAGTAGATTTTTTTTTTTTTTAAGTATGCATCTCGGTACATCTGATGTAAAACTAACACAGCAATTCCGATAAAAGTACATCCTAACGACAGGTAAACATGGTATATAGAACGGTCTGGGGTTGCTTTGCTGCTTCAGGACCTGCACAATTTGCTTTAGTTGAACCATGAATTCTGCTCTGTAGCAGAAAATCCTGAAGGGGAATGTCCAGTCATTGGTTCATAATCTTAAGCTCAAGTAATATTTGGTTATGCAGCTCCAACGTCCTCCAATGTGGGTGAATTAACCCAGTTCTGGAAAGCAGAGTGGACCAAAATTCCTCCACAGTGATGTAAATGATCCATTGCCAGGTTTCACACATACTTGATGGCAACTGTTCCTGTAAAGGGGGCACTACTAGTTAGTAGGTTTAGGGGGTGAATATGTTTTCCACATGGAGCAAGTTGGTTTAGATATCTTTTTTTTCCCTTTAACATCTAATAACTGTATTTTGTTTTTACTCAGCTTCCCTTTTTATGATATTAAATTGAGGATCTGAAACATTTAAGTGCAAAAAAAGGCAAGGTACAAGAAATCTGTAACAGGACAAATTATTTTAACAGCATTGGATTACATTTAGGGTTTTGGGTGATACCTTTTTGATTTTTCTTTGTTCGTGTGACTATTCAACATTTTGATTTGTAAACATTTAGGTGTGAGGGAGCCTCCTGCTACGGGTCAGAACACCTACTTGACCACTGTTCCCTGCAAACCCATCAGCCACCCCAGAAGCAACAAGTACAGTTTCCACAACAGGTGAGAACTGAGCTAATCTGCTCATTTATTCACGTTTACAAAACATATTTAAACACTTTCTGCTAAATAAGCTTTAAGATTAAACATAACTAGGCAACGCTGAAAAAGAAGAGACAAACAAAGAATCAGAAATGAATTGAATAAAAGGAAAATAGAACTAAAAGTGTCCTTGAAAAAGCAAATCTTAAAAATGTAAAAAAAAAAAAATTTAAATTAGAAAGCTTAGATGTAGAGAGGAAATTTATCTTAATGTCTTACATGATCATTTGAGACAAAGCAGCGTATTTCTGTGCAGAAACAAACCCAAAGAAGCTCTTGGAGATATAGTCAAAGTAAAGTCTGTTGAGCTGATAAATTGAAAAATGTATCTGTCTGAATTCTAGCAATTAAAATTGAAACAAAGACATTTATTTATATTTACATTACACACTGAAACCATTTCCTCCTATGCTAAAAACTTGAAGACAGACACATTTATGAATTTATGAAAAATGTATTCAATATCAAAGATTCAGAATTTCTAGATGCTGAAAATGAAAAGAAAAAATATGAAAACGTTGTTAATTATGTAGAAAGTATTGGACTGCTCCGGATGGAGATTTCATTTGGGGCTCTGTCTCTGAAACAGAAAGTGTCCGACTCCGGGTTGTGATGGTTCAGGTCACGTGACCGGTCGGTTCACGGCCCATCACTGCATATCCGGCTGCCCGTTAGCGGAGCGCAACCAGGGAAGGCTGAAGGCCGACCTGTCGGACTCAGAGTGCAAGAGAAACCTCTTCTTCAGCCAGAGGACTAAGAAAACTCATTACCGTGGCAGGTAAAACCCTATGGCTGCACATACGTGTCCCTCTAACGGCTGCAAGTTTCTTTAGTGTCACAAAAATTGTTTTCTTGTTTTCAAGGATTGGCCGTCCGCCCAAATATAGAAAGAACCAACAGAGGGACTACCAGAGTAAGGTTTTGTCTGTTTTTGTTTTTACAAATATTATGCACATCAGTATAAGTATTTTATTTATTTATTTGTTTATCTACAGTCATGTAGAAGAAACTAGGATATCCAACAACAGCCTGCTATTTGCAGGATTTGAATGTATGGATACCTATTGTCAATTTTAACATTATTGAAAAAAGTTAAACAATATACCCCAAAAAATTAAAACAGAAGAAAACAACCTGTGTTTTTGTCAAATGTAAAAATATATATTTTTGGTGAGAAAAAAATTAGGACACATCCATATTTACTCTGATTCAAAATTACATATTTTATTAGTGCAGTTGGATGCTTGTGCAACAATATAAAATACACACTTGATCAATTAGTCGACTCATCACCAAAAAAAAGTTGATTATTATTACCCAATTTTGATGCAGCAGGACCTGAGCATCTCACCATCATAGAATGTACCCGAGAATCCAAATATCCAATTCCAAACAAAAATGAAACCCGAATCAGAACCAGACCCTGCACCATGACAACGACCCAGAACCTACCAGGAAATCCACCAAAGACTGGCTGAGAATTAAGAAACGGAAAGTCCTGGGCTGAGTCAAAGCCTGGATCTTTATATGCTGTGGGGTGACTTTAACAGGCTGAACATGCAAGAACCCCATTGAACATCTCAGAGCTGAAAAGGGAAACCTTTCTCTCACAGACGGCTACAAGAAGCATTTTTACCAGAGTTATTTTAACTAAAGGGAGTAACACTAGCTTTAGGAGTATAGGGTATCCTAATTTTTTCCTCACCAAGAAGCCACAGTTTTGTTGATCTATTATCAAAGTTAAACTGTGTTAGTTTTTCATTTTTTAATTGTAAGTAAATAACTTTATTTTCCAGATTATTTGTTAATAAAGAACTCAATGTATAATGGGATGTGGTAATTTGTGTATATTGCTTTATTTGGTTATTTAATATATATGTATTTTTGCTTGTAGAAGACTGAAATTATCAGCACACAAGTTATACTAAAAAGCTTCAACAGAGTCATAAAATATTAAAATATATAATAAATACGGACTTATAAAAAAATATATGAAATAATAATAGTAAAGCATGTATAGATGTTTAGTCTGTCAATCACTTTTCTTCAGCATAAAACCTAAACTAAATTTAAGTTATGATTAAATGACGGACGGTTTTGAAAAAGTATTTCTTTATTTTTGGTGTTGAAGTACAAAGGGCATCACAATGTCTGTTAAAAAAAATTTGATGTTCACTGTAACGTCTTTTTAGCTTTAAACTTATTTTTTAGCCCTTGTTTCACCCATGTGCTTCGTTTTAGTCCCCAGTTAGTTTGTTGGTATTTATGTGAGCCTTGTCCACAGATATGTCCTCAGAGGGAGTGTATCCGTCCCTGTTCATGACTGGTCAGTCAGACCGGACTCTGTCTCTCTGCTGGGAGCAGCACTGTAAGCTGCTGCCTGGGGTTCAGGGTATCCATGCCAGCCAGGTAGCAACATGGAGTGTTGATGAGGTCAGCAAATGCTACAGCTTACCACCGTTTTCATGTATTCATTCCTGTCTTTGTTTTGATCATTTGGAATGCCATTTGTCGGCTCTTTAGGTCTTCAGGTTCGTCCAGAATTTGATTGGCTGTGAAGAACAGGCTCGTCTCTTTAAAGACGAGGTATGACCGCCATATGAAAACTATGTCAAAAAACTGTGCCATTCCTACAAAGTAAATTTAGCAGCTTTTTAAAATAAATAATTTGTCTTTTTAAGTATCTCGCCAATCAGGCAATCACCATAACCATTATGCTCAATACTTCAAGCTACAATATAATAACAAAAAGATTCAAACTGCCTAGCCTTCTCAGTTAGACTGCCTCTTATCAAACATCAAGGTCTAAGCTCTGTGCACAATAAATGAAAACAATAACCTTCTCTTTTCCACAACAACTGAAGATTCTTAGGGATCTGAGGTGAAAATAAAAAGTTACATTGCATCTTTGAGGTTCATGTAAGAGACACCAATCCCTATTGTTGGCTAACAAAATCTGTTGTTAACTTCTTCCTGTGTTTCTCCAGATGATTGATGGGGAAGCTTTGCTGCTGCTCACCCAGACTGACATCGTGAAGATCATGAGCATCAAGCTAGGGCCTGCCCTCAAGATCTCTAACGCCATCCTCATGTTCAAAACCACAGACGAGGGGCTCAAGTGATATCACCTTCACTCACCAGAGTGAGGTGTCGATCATCGTGTGCCAAATCCATTCTGTAACAGGGTAAAAAAGAAAACCCTGAATACGTTTTTTCCATGTGTTTGGTGTCTTGTGCCCATCAGAGAGAGGGATGGGAAAGGGGAAGATGGGTGGATCAGGGGGAAAATAAACCTGTGGAGAAGGAGACATTGGCTTAGAAAATGGTTCTAATTTGTACAACTAATGGAGGAATTCTGAGATGTTTGAAAATTGGTCAAGAAATGTGGTTTTGCTCAATTTCTTTGGTCGGTTATTGGCAAACACCAAGACATCAGAGTCAGTGTCATAAAGTTGCTGTCTATGGTGTGTTTGACTAATACCTACCGTATACACACCTTTTCAAGTCAAACCTAGGTTTTAACTATGAATGGGAAAAGCTGAAGAGCTATGGTGACAGTGTTGTTAAACCACCACTATAACTTTGACTTGTTGATAGAAAATTGCTGCTTGCAAGCTGTACGAATGCTCCACTTCAATACAATACCTGGGTTTAATAGAAAGTATAGTAATCAATAAGTTCAGATGGAATTCAGATTTGAACAGCAGTAGAGAAAATGGGTGTGATTCAAAATGAAATACAACAATGCAGATAAAATACTTAAATTATTAAGTTATCTATATAAAGTGAAAGAAAGAAAATGAAAAAGATAACAGATGGGAGGAGTGGACAGTCTAAATGTGGGAAGTAGTGAAAAGGAGGTGTTAATTACAGTGAATGAGGCCGGATAGTGAGGCCTCTGTGAGCTTCACATTTTGTGCAATAACAAATTCATAAAAGGGGTGCGATCTGCTCAGAAAAAGCTCCCTGACTGTTGCTCTGTAACAGTATAAAATTATAAAAAGACAAATAAGCTACTTTAGTCAGTCTGTTGGAGGCTTCATGCACAGAAAAACTCAAGTGTTAGTATTCCCTATAATCAGAAATGTAAGTTGTTTGTACTTAAATGTATCCTTACTGCACAATTTAAAATTTTGAATTGACCCTGGCTCTCTAGAGTCAGACAACAGCACAGGTTTTAGGTTTTTATCTCTACTTGAAAAAAAAATCGGAACTCATTTTTTCTTTATGGAAAAAACAAAACAAATCGACGTTTTAGCACAATTGTAAAACCTAGATGGTACAAAAGTACCATAAGCCGTCACTAGAGAGTGTAAGTATTCACATTTAGCACTATAAACATATGTTTGGTATCTAACAAGTTTACTTGTGGTTGGCACTCTGTTTAGAGTGTGCATATGTTTACATTTTGTGTCAGAGGTTGGTGGAAACACTGTATGAGGTTGAAACTGTGAAAAGAGTTTTATGTTTTAAGGGCTTTTGAAATATTTGCTCTCTGTTTGTCTCTCTGGTGGGATTTCTTTGTGTATGTCTGAGTGAGCGTGTGTGTGTGTGTGTGTGTGTGTGTGTGTGTGTGTGTGTGTGTGTGTGTGAATGCAGTTGAAGATAATCTTGAGTCCCAAATGCCATTCAACACATACAAAATAATAAACATCCAAACATGACTTGTCTGATCTCTTTTTCTTTTCTTATTCAAGTCTTGAGGAATAGCATTTCCTTTCCTCGCACAGGTTTGTGTGCAGAATGCTATTGACTATAAACTGAGTTTGCTTGTATCATATCCCCCTATTCACCATATTGTCGTCAACAGTTAGCTGTGGTTTGTGACAACTCCTTCCACGCCCTTTTGGTCTTCACTGCTTATCATTTTGTTCCACGGCGGCATCCAGGACATCAGGTGTTGCTGATAAACTATTGCTGCAACCATGATCAAATGCTGTTGGTGTGCCGGATGTTACATCAAAAAGTCCAAACAAAGAACTCTACAATATGCTTTAGTTGAAACATGATTTTTAAAAAGTTGCATGGTGAATCTGTAGATTTTGATCTCAAAGGACATCTAAGTGTGTCTTTATTACGGGCAGGTCTTTTTCCATTTGCCTGCTTATTCTAAGAACGGATTCTTCAGAGTGCTGAAAATAAATATAACTTATTCCTTACCCTCTCCAAGTTCTTACTTACAATTAGCATATCTCAGAGACTGTGTCTGGTGTGGTTGTGTGCAACATAAAGATTCAGGAACATTTGTATCACAGTTTTAAAAACTAAAAATATGATCAACTGTGACATCCTGATAAACTCTGGAAATTACTCTCCTGCAGAATATTTAGATAAATATTGCATGAGTTACTAGAACAACACATCACATATTTGCTGTTAGGGAACTCATTTTATTTTTCTTGGGTTAATAGTTCTTCCCGGTTCAACATTTTTATTTTTTGTCGTTTGATTTGATAGTTTTCTGGATAAGTTAGTTAAAAATAATGTGTAGCTTTCTTTACATATTGTATATTTCTATTAATAATGTAATTATTACCTTACAGGCATCCAGATATTAAGCACAAGGGATACAACGTTGATAACAATACATACATAATACAATATACAGACAGTTGATGCTAGATATTGGCATGTATTGATGTCCTAACCAGTTTTGTCTGTCTGCCATTATATGAAAACTGAACTGAAACTAATTCGATTTGTTATATGCCATATATATATATATATATATATATATATATATATATATATATATATATATATATATATATATATATATATATATATATAGCACCTAAATAAATTAAATTAATGATAAATAAATGTAATATATTTATAATGTAATGTGTATCCTGATAAAAGCACCTTAACAGTACATTATATTTTTGTTTTTGAAAATTAAGCTAAGCCTCATCCCTCTTATTTTGAAATCCATGCAGCTTTAGGAAGCTTTGTGCCCCGCCCCTATCTAAATTCTGTAACTTTTCATCAATGATTCATTGCATCGGACTCAACCTACTGACCTTCCCTTATGTTTTAAAAACCAAAAGACAGGCTGAGATGAAGCTCAGCCTGCTATAGTCCTGGCAGAGCTCCGGTTTCATTCTCCCCAGACTCCTGAGCTGAGCAGCAGAGGTCCAACACACTGATCTGTTCTTCTGCACCACAGGTAGGCAAACTAAAAGTCACAATTTCTAATGGATGGAGTCTAGTCTATTCTATTCCTGTTATAGTCTACTAACATGAATTGGTTTATGTTTTGGGGACTAAATGATAAACTTTTTTTCCCCCTCATGTTATTTTTCTTGGATTATGGTTCACAATTATCTGTGCTTTTATTTAGATTTTAATTTTAATTTTATACATCTTTTGTTAATTGTGCTCATATTTCACAACCCTCTCTGGCATTTAAGCTGTTATGTATTTTCCACTTTATTCACCTGAGCTATGCTTATCACACCTTTAATTATATATCATTACAATTCCGATTGGGGATTTTGAAAATGATGCAGCAATAAAATGGCACCTTTGTATTTGTCATAGATGTTTTGCAACAAAGTTATTATTTTGTTACATTCCTTTCTTGCAACCAAACGCCCCGTTACAGATTTCTTTTTTAGACACTTCAGTTGTTCCTTTCTTATCTTTGCAAGATTAAAACGTGCCATTGAGCTCTTAATCCATTTCAATATTCTAATCATAATAATCTCATTTTAGCTCATTTTACGGACAATGTAATTGCATTTGTAGGTCCCTTGCATTAAAGAGTTATATTTTGTACATATTTCCTAGTGATTTTAGTCTGTGTTATAGTTTTTTATCCACATGCGAAATCTGGAAGGTTACAAAGGTCTGCAGCAAAGTTAATTATTAGCTCCCAAAGAATAAACTGCTCCTTAACATGGCTGTCACATCTTCAGATGAGTTCCCAAGCACACATAAACAAATTCTGTTATCAACAGCAACACCCGTGTCATTGGGTCAAGCTCAACTTTCTTTATTTACGTTATTATCGGCTTGCCAGAACACCATGTACCGTGTTTCCATGTAGCTGGAGGTATTTGCAGAGCCTCCGTTGAGGGGGCTGCTGAAGTGTTGCCAAATAGATTTGACTTTGCTTTTCTCGCATGTGCCACCTTCATTCTTTTGCTTTGGCAGCATGCGAAAGCGTAAGTGAACAGATATTTATAGTGCTGTGGAAATGGGTTTGCCTCCTTACATATGTCTTCTGTTTTTGCTGTTGTTGTAGGATCATAAACCTAATTTTGATAACAACCTGCCCCTGATTAAAGAAATCAAAAACAGATGAGAAAAAAATTTAATTGACCGCTTTGGAAAAGGTAAAATAGCAAAATATATTTCCTGAGCTTTGGTAGACAAATAAATCCCAGGGAGAGTCGTTATCAACAAATGGAGAAAACCTTTCAAAGTAGGGATTTTTCACAGGAGTTGCCAGCCCTCAAAAATTACCCCAAGAGTGCATTGCTTGACAACCCCCTAATGTGGCTAAATCTGGAGAATTCAGCAAAGAAGAGAGGGTCACACATTCTCCACAGTGATGTTAAAGAATTATTGTCAGTTATGACCAACATTTGATGGCCTCCTAAACCTAACAACTGACACAACCAGTTATTTGGGTTATAGGGGAAAATACTTTTTCATATGGTGCTAGGTTAGTTTGGATAGCTTTTCTCCTGAATAAATAAATCCTTTGAAAATTGGGTTTTATTTCTTTAAACTTTATCTGAAATATTTAGGGATGAAAAAAATAGAAGAATAAAACATTTTCACAGCACTGTAGCCATCTACTGTGTAGAATAGAATGTATTTGCACACAAAGCTCCACAGATTATTGCTATTATTGAATGCTCCGGATATCTTCTCTTTACTGTGCTCAACCACTAATGGGAGCAACAGAGAAAATAGTTTTAAGGAATGCAGTCTATTGCTGTAGATCAGGAAAAATATAAAGATTATTCCACTGATTTGACAGCATGATACAAATTTTATATGTGGGATTACTGTTGATATTTTGAGCAGTCTAAAATGTCCCTTTGGCAGCGATGTATCTTTTCCCCCCATTAATTTAAATCACTAACATGCTGTGTTTCATATGTCTTCATTAAAAAAAAAAGGGAAGAAAAAACATAATTTTCTTTATAATACCTGCTGTGTTGTGTGATCTCCCTGTAGACTTTAGGACACACCTCTGTCATAAAGTACCCAAAATTGTACTCAAGTAAGAGTAGGACTACTTCATCATATTTTTACTCAAGTAAATGTAAAAAGCAGCCGTCCAAGAAATTACTCGAGTTAGAGTAAAAAGTATTTGGTAACAATGTTACTTGAGTACTAAGTAACATCTGATTTAAAAAAAAATTTAAATTATGTTATCAGACAGACAAAAATATAAAATGACTGGCAAATTCTGGTATTTTAAAGATTAAAATGGAACTAAATGATGATTATAAAATAACAAATTCTGAGTAGAAGAAACTTTGCTGTCAACTTTATTTCAATTTAATACTAATACTTACGGTAGGAAATGAATAAATATTTCTTAGAACAAGCTCAGAAGTACTTCCAGTGACAATTTAGAGTGTTTACTGTTGAAATGACCTCAAAATGCAACAAGCTCAACAGACAGAAAATTACATTAGAAAACCAAAGCTTGCGTAGAAACAAGTGGTCTCCTTTTATAAGCTGTAAGTGTGTGTCTGTGTTTGGTGGATTTTTGGTTAAAATATGTTTGTTCTTCATTCAGTGAATTTACTCGCAGTGGGAAGAGTATCCAGAAATTTTACTCAAATAAGAGTAGAAGCATCCAAAACATTGCTCAAGTAAATGTAACTGAGTAAGCGTAACTAGTTACTACCCCTGCATAATAGAGTCCTGTTTGCTATCTTTTAGATAAAAGCTGAAAGAAGAAAGCTCAGATTAAAGTAGTTGGAATGATTATGTGGAAGGGTAAAATGAGAGAGTTTTTCAGTTGTTCATTACAATTAAACCCATTGTTATTTTTTGAAATGTGGAAGCAAGTCAGATCAGGATCATCTGAACTGACTGCCAAAAAAAATTAGAAAAAATACATATTTAGTTTTTGGGGGGCTTATAGCTTATTCTGTTTAAATTGTAATGCAAAGCTGATGAAATCTCACTTATGATCTTCTATAAAATAATTGATGCACCAATCAGTTAAGCTGGTATGTTAAAACTGCCACCGTAACATGTTATTTTCATACACAACACATACAAAAATGTAGAATGTTATCTTACTGCCTTTAGTTAAAAGGGAAAAGCAAAATTATTCTTAACTTCTACCAAAATAATAGAGCATATTGTTTATTAAAGTTAAAATAATGTTATTTATTTACTGGTATATTGATTTTCATACATAGAATTAACTAAAAATGTTTAATAATTTCAGATCAGTTTGGTTTACTTATATATTTACAACTAATGCCATCTCAGGCACGTTACTAGACAAACATGTCCAATCTATACCAAGAAATATATAGTCAGCTAAAATTGATACAGTTAAATCGCATAAACAGATTCAAATTCATTTACACATATTCCAATTTGATTCGTGCTATGATAAACTCAGTTTAAAATGGCAATTGTTGAAAATGTTATCCATGGTTATTCATTACGTTTATTTATGCAGGTGAGTCCCATTGAGGTCTAATTTATTTGAAAAACCTCTTTAGGTCATAATACAAAAGAAAATACTGTTTGTTCCCATTAGGGAATTCATTACTATCACCTAAATTTTGTAGTAGCAGTAGCAGTAGTTGTAGTCTTCAAACAAACCTGTGTATTGTTCATAATATCATATATTTTAGTTATTTATAGAGTAACACAAGAATCACAAGTTAAGCTGGTTAATTAGTCAGGCCCTACATTGTTTAGGGATTTGGTACCTTTTTTTCACAAGAGCAACGCACACAATCGACTCCAATGCTCCACCCACTAATGCATTTCCTTTTTCTTGGGGCAGCATTTAATCAAAAATAAGTAGTCTTTCCATTGTTACATGGTTTATTGCTAGTAAGCGCTGTTTACCACAAACATGTTATCTTTCATCACTCGTGGAGGCATAATTTCCTGGCCACTTGACATAATCTTAGCTGCCAAAACCATTGCCTCATTTTATTATTGTTAAAATAATGTCATTGTTAAATTATAATCTTCTACATTATGTGCTCAGAAGGGAAAGTCAGCATTATAGTGTAAACACTGATGTCCCCACAACAACAATAAAGAAAAGATGCACATGCTAACCCATTATACAGACAATGTGCCTCGTTGTTTTCCTGTTGTTCCACCAAATAATTCCTTGGAAACAAGAACTTCCAGCTTGTCTAGATCCTTAGGCTGTCATACAGAAGTCAGCAGCTGGTCATCCACACAAAACACACATTGCAGCCAGGGACATAAAGCCTTCAGGTTCATCTGAGTTAGAGCGGAGGAAAGGACATTTCTGAAGAGAGATACAGTGGAAGGCATGTTTGGATCCTAAACTGTTGACTGAATCCCTCCTGTCCTCCAACAGGTTTGGTTAAATACTGAAACTCCAGGTGGATTGAGGACATATCAACCATGGCACACTGTAATGTGAGTGTTGTAGTGTTAACCAATGCCTTTATTTTTTATTTCAGCCACTAAGCTGTTTGAGCATGTGACACTGGAAAAATGTCTGCAGATGGGTTTAGACATCACTGTTAAGAATAATTGCTTTGTTCATCAGATGTCTTGAGACCAAGTTATTTTAAGATGCCCCATTTTGAAGGTTTAGGATATCTTTTTGCTGTGTTTTTAGTTATTTAGTTTCAGTTTATTTCCCATTAGAATGCATAGTGTGAAGTTACTGTTGGGAAATGTTTAGTAAAAAGAAACAAAAGCTGAATGAAACTTATCTCTGATATTGGGAATCATTTGACTGATAATTTTAGAATATTTGTTATGAAGATATATGACTTACAGTTTTGTGTTTTTATCACTACACTATTAGTATTTTACCACTTACACACATTTGAGATAATTTTGTTGCAATGATTTTGTCTCAAGATCAACATGATAAATATATTTGTAGACTTTTAAGCTACTTTCAGTGAAATGTTTTTTGTTTTATTTAAATTAGGCTATTGTTAAACAGAACAAAGGAGATTATTTTAATCTCTCAAGAAAATTCCTATTTGGACTACTCTAAACATTGTTTCTTAAACTAGTTTGTGCTAGTTTCACCTTTCGCTATCTGATTACTGTAAAGCTCATTGGTGTCTGCCAAACCAAACAAGATGAAGAAAAGAGCCCTCTTCCTCTTATTCTTTTAACACAAGGCTTTTAAAGTGAATGTAAAACTTTTCTAAGATTATCTGGAGTCGACCGTTTACATGATACAGTTAGATTTGTCTGCTTTACTGTGAAGTGCACAGTTAGCATGGTAATGTAGTGCTTTGAAAACACCTAAAATGATTGTTTTTAATGCTCTAATTTATTAATGTTTTCATGTTTGTTTTGATAATTTTAAAAAGCTTTAGTTTTTTTCTTCTTATTTTTCTCCAGCTGTGGTCAACAGCCTCCCCTTCTCATGATGATGTGAATTTGGGACCCTCAGCAAACCCACAGTCAGTAGCTCCGCTCTTATTAAATAGTGTGTGTGACTCTTTCCTTTTTTGAAACCACAACTACCAAGCTGTAGATAAAATTGTGTTGTCTTTGTGAAAAAGATATTTTTTCAGAATCTATAGCAAATATCTCAAGTCGGTGACAAACACAATCCCAAGAAGCAGTATTTTGTTTTGTCGCATTTTATATTTTATGTGCAAATATAACACATTAAAAATAAGTAATTTATTTTGATGTATATTAAAAATATAACAATGTGCACTTTGTCTGGAGGATGTTAAAGATTGGTTGGGAGCAATCTCAAAGCCAAAGCAGCAGGGGGGATTTGCCTAAAATATCACAGAAAAACTCTGTCTCGTTTATTCTTATTCTCGGCTTCCATGGTAACCACTTGTTGTACTTCATCTTATGGGTGGTTGTAGTCTCCATCAATTCTACCACTGCTCTGGTTTTACCTCAGATGTTACTGACAAAGGATAGTTCCCAGCACTATGTGCAGTCTATGTGCAGCTGGTTGGGAAAAAAAACACAGCAGTCTCTTATGTGCAGGTTTACGATCTGCAAAAATCATCTTTTATGCAGATTACGATTACAGAACCCTTCAGAATCTATATTTTTGTTTGCATAAATATCACCTTTAAACGTAAACAGAATTTTACAAATAATGGGTGAAAATAAAAGGAATTAGGCAAAGGCTGAAAATACAACTATGTATGTGTTTAATGATGAAAGTGATCCAGTCTTATTTACCTATGGGCAGCAAAAGTATGTGGAACTTTTCATTTGAGTATCTCACTTGATCCTCTCTTTGAAAGAAGAACTCAACCTCATTTTGCCGTCTTAAAAACATGATTTTGACATGATTTTGTCTCTGGGTCCTTTCTCAATGCATAACCCACTCTTTTATAAGTCTCATTTTGTGATTAATGCATTCAATTTCCATTTAATAAGTGCACAACTTTCAGAGAAACATGCAGCAAAACACACCTTACTACAGAGTGGATAAGGTTAATTACCCAACCTGAGTCTGCTTCCACCTCATAAGTCAGGACATTTTTTTCTAGCAACCGTCTGACTCCATAAAGTAATCTTTAATAAACTGTGAAGGAGAAGCGGTGGGTATTTAATTCCAAAAATTAACATTTAACAATGTGAAACTAGCGTCTAGTTGCATTCACAACTACTGAGCTTCTCCATGACCTCAGGAATCTTTGTTTACCTTGCTAGTTTGTTTTCTGGCCACTCCTAGGAAGGGGTCCTGCTTTCAGTCTAACTGTGGAAACTTTACAGAAATGATTTGGTAACTTTTGGCAGTTCAACTGTTCTTTCGATGTTATCAGAGCTTTTTTATTATGCCATTATGTTCGAAGGTGCAATGTACTTTGATGTACTTTCAAAATCAGACTTGATTGCTGTTCTTCAATGACCTTTCTAATGTGATCGTAATCTCATCCCATTCTCAGACATGCTGCCTACTGGATCATTTCCGTTAGCAAATAAATGCCAGTCACCACTGTTTGAGAAGTTAGTCTTTTTATAAACAAAGAGAAACTTCTCTTTTTTCACTTGTGTGTTTTCTCCTTCGTTAAAAGAAAAAAATCATAGGAGCCCCGGAGGTTTTTGTGTGGACTCTGGTGTGCAAAGCAACACAGATCATTTAATAGTTTACCTTTCTGTTGTTTTAGTGCCAGACCGACTGACTTTGACTTCCTGGCTGTCATTGGTAAAGGAACCTTTGGCAAGGTAACTCTAAAACGATGACTTTTTTTATATCTTTATTGTTAAATGCATTTACTGTTTTTTTGGGGGGGGGTTCACCTGCGTGAACCCTGAGGTACGTTTTCTTGGTCAAATGACAAGTCAAGCTGCAGGTATTAATAATTGCTCTGATTAATGAATACATTTTATTGTTATATGATCTGTTAGGCAACACAGATTTTACTCTGACCTGGTGTAATAGAAAAAAGAGTAAGAAAGGAATTTTGTGAGACAATGACCCACTACTGATATCATTGCCACAGTCGGTGTTTGAGCCATCTATTTTAAAGTGTGATTCCTGCCTCCTTACTCATTAACAGTTCTCATTAACTGTGGTTGAATCCAGTGATCTGAAATTTTGTTCTGAAATTCAATAACATTTTAAAACCTCTTGGTAATTTGAACATGAAGTGTTCCTGTTTTTGTCTTATCGATCCCTTTGCTACTCAAACACTACTAAAATATTAATTATTGACCATGGAACGGATTCAATCTTCATATTTTGCTAATCTTTTTGTGCTCTTTTGCAGTTAATAATTAAAATATTTGTCACACTGTCTAAACCTATTTTATGTTCATGCACCTCCTTATCAGTTGCATCAGCTGCTAATGGAAAATTTCTTAAAGTTGGTCAAAAACCATGATGATTCTCTATGGTTCACGGCGTGAAACTTCCATTTTAGAAAACTTCGGATCTCTTTCTTTTGGGGTGAAGAGGTGAGGGATTTGAAACTCATAAATCCCAACTAGGCTTTATTCTCAGCTGTTTCTACCAATAACACCGGGACTCTGACTGGTCTTGTTTGAGTTTTTAAGAAAAGGCACTGATACAACCACTATTTCAAAAGCTCTGTTTATTTAAATTCATGAATTTGTACTTGCCTTTTTTTAAACAAAATCTACATGAAACAGAAGTAATATTTTTAACAACACTTACTAATAAGCTGCTTTGTCCTACTGGACTCTCTCAAAATCCTTTTTATTAAATCTGCAGTTGTCAAAGCAGGTTTTCTAACTATTGTGGGCCCTTGCGCAGTTTAAAGTAACATCGTAAGTGGGTCAGGCCTTTTAACTGCTCAGATCTTTTAACTTTGTACACTTTGTCACTGAGGTTAAGTAAGAAGAAGAATAACCAACTGGCTGAATTTTCTTTATATTATCATATTAAAAATCATATTTATTGCTTCAGCTCTTCAAACTGCTTGTTTTAATCCTATTTTCAATATTAATGGTTTTTCTTTTTTCCCTTTTTTATCATGTTTTAGTTGACTAACCTTTCAGCCGGTTTATCATTTTATGTAGAGTCTAAAATGTAAAACAATTCCAAAACGGAGGTTTGATTGAGCTATTTTTCTTATCCCACACACAAATGAGATAGGTACTTTCATGTGACATTTTTTTATTTCTTTGCGTCAATCCTCCTAACATTTCTCAGCATTGCCCATTCCCAGAGATCAACTGCCTGTGTTGCGTGCACACTTTTGATGAAATGTCCTGACAGCAGTGTGCTGAGATGCTGGTGCAGAATATTTACTAAACAAACCACTAATAAGCCAACCATCATGCAGGTCCTGCTTGCAAAGCTGAAAGCCGACAACAAGTTCTACGCAGTCAAAGTTTTGCAGAAGAAGATCATCCTGAAGAAAAAAGAGGTAATCCAGCCATTTTTACCTGTTTCTGTTTGTTTGTTTGTTTGTTTGTTTGGTTAATAAAATACTAAATTGCATTTAATATCAACAGATCAACTGTTTAATACACCCAGAGCAACATCATCTTTTTATAAATCAAACATCAAGTAATTTAAAAGTTTGCAAATAAACATATTCCAGGATAAAGTTTCAAACTTTAATTAAATCAGGTAATTTTTTTTTCCTATTAATGTAGATGCACTATATTTAAATGTGATAAGAAAAGCGAATAAAGCTGAAAACTATTTGAAAGCAAAACAAAGAGGGGAATCTCCGTTTGTGGGTGAGTGAGTACCTTTGAGAGTTATTAGTAAACAGTCTTTTGACCCAGCAAGACCTGATCTGTATCTTATCTAATCTGCAGCCTATTCCGTACAAAGGACACATTTTACAGCCCACAGAAAATAAATGGGGACACTTCTGTGTTTGTCGAACAACACGATGAGAATATTCGACGAAAAAGAACCAGATCCTCTCTCACATGGAGTGCTCTGTTTTGCTAAAGTTCAATTGATTCACTGTCTTTGGAGAAAGACATATTTGTTTTTCTCCTCATCTCAAGGCTTAACCTAATTTTCGGAAAACCTCCTTGTAACACTTATCTTCAAAAGGCCTCTCACTGTCTCTGTTTTCTTCACTGGAGACCCTTTTATGTACCCCTCTGTCTATTTTTGCCTGTATTCACTTATAATAACTTTATTCAAATCAAAAAGTGAACAAAAGAGATCTAATAATCCAACTTACATTGTGTTTTATTTAAAGTGTACTCATTGTTAAATTGTCAAATTACCGTACTTGCTAATATATTGAACTGCATATTAAACAAATAGGTTCTTATCAACAGACACAAATCACAGACATAGATTTTTAGCCAGAATATCATGTTTTCATTAATAAATCAACTAACAAAAGCATCTTTTTAAACTCAGTTCAGCTTATTTTTATGGCACTACAAAAAATCTCATCTCAAGACAAAAACAATTACTTTGCATCAAATTATATATAAATTCACTCACAACTAATACAATAATTCATTGAGATTGAGATACAATGGCATACATTTCAATCACCCCGAATTTAAATACAGTACAGTCACATTCAGCTAATCATTTCATGCTGAAAGCAATTCGTCGAAAGAAGTCCAATCGATCATGTTAAGTCATTGACCTTCCAATAACCCGCTTTCCTGAGTAAGTATGTGGTAACAGTAGAGAAGAAACACTATTTTAACAGGAAGAAACATTCTGAGGAATCTGGCTCAGCATGAGTGACAGACATCTGCCACGAAGAGATGCTGGTAGTTAATAGTATATCGGTTAATGAGTACGTCTAGGAAAGAGGTGTAGTTAAACACCGTTTAGTTAACTATGCTTGCTGTGTTCCAGGACACTTTATTTGATAGTGAACGCTTCTATTATCTGTCACTCTGCTGCTGTTACAGCCGAATTTCCCCCTTGTGGAACAATAAAGGATTATTCTATTCTATTCTCTATTCTACTTACAGTACACAGCACAGTAGGAAACAGGAAAAGACAGATGACTTTGCATTTTGTTCTATGGTGAGACCGGGTCATGAACCATATCATAAATACAGAACATGAAGAGTCAACAGCTACATGAGATGCAGGTCGTGTTTGGAAACATCCGCACCATCATCCAGGGAAAACCAACCTCATATGCCAACTGACGCGATCCCTCTGTTATCTTACTGTTCCATTATTTTCTGAAAAAAATATCAAACTTTCATAAATACTAATGTTCTTTCGCTGTGACAGTTGATGTTACTCATTTTGTTCTGCTCTTTTAGCAAAAGAACATCATGGCAGAGAGAAATGTGCTGCTGAAAAGCCTGAAACACCCGTTTCTGGTCCGGCTCCACTACTCCTTTCAGACCGCAGAGAAACTCTACTTTGTTCTTGACTATGTAAACGGAGGAGAGGTAGGCCTACATTTTTGACAATCAAAGACAATAAAACTGAACTTACTTAAACTCAGGTAGAGACTGATTTAGATGTGTCCTAAGCCTTAATCTATATCTTTTAAATAATAGTTTAATCTTACAGTAAGAAACCATCAATATTCTGCTTTTATGAAGTGTTATCCTATTACCTATTCTCATTTAATTGTACCCCAGCCATTTTCTCTCTTTTGCTCGTCTGTATTTTACATTAAACGCTTTTAGTTGAATTGCATTTCTAACTAGATATTTACCTATGTTTAAAATGTTACCCTCATATCAGGTGTTTTTCCGCCAAGTGATGCACTATTACTGTTTGAAGAAACGGTTTCTCTCTTTTCCTCCTAAACGACTCAAATCATTTTTACTCTCTCACTCTTTACTCTTCACACCTGTTATCCCACACCACTCTGCACTCAATGTACAGCTTTTGCATTAAGTAATTTAGAATCAATGTTTGACTTCCTTCGCAGCTCTTCTTCCACCTCCAGAGGGAGAGATGTTTCTCAGAGCCAAGGGCAAGGTTCTACGCTGCTGAAGTCGCGAGTGCTATTGGCTACCTTCATTCTCTTAACATTGTCTACAGGTCAGACATGCTGGACAAGTTAGCTTAGTTGACTTATAATGCAAGCAATTGATAACCATGGCTTTTGTCCTTGTATTTAATAGAGATTTAAAACCAGAGAATATCCTTTTAGACTCTCAGGTGAGCCACTGGAAAACCCTCACTCATTTCATTCGAATGTTACATTCAGTGCGATTTGGGATTGCATGTGTCTTGTGCCTGCAGGGGCATGTGGTGCTGACAGATTTCGGGCTGTGCAAAGAGGGCGTAGAGCCAGAAGGAACCACCTCCACTTTCTGTGGCACCCCGGAGGTGAGTGACAAATACACAAAGAGTTATCATTTTACTTAAGAGGACTAATGTAGCAAAGCTGGCAAGATCCTGCCTTTTAAAACAAAGAAATGTGTGTAATGTCAGTAGAAGCAAGAATTATTTCCTTCCTTTTATAATTATCTTTATTTGTTCATTGATTTCTTCTCTTTGTCTGAAGTACTTGGCACCGGAGATTCTGCGTAAGGAACCATATGACAGGACGGTGGACTGGTGGTGTCTGGGAGCAGTTCTTTATGAGATGATCTATAGCCTGGTATGTGTGTTTTCTGAGAAGTTTGATAATAGCGCCAAACTCTGGTTTTCTGCATCATATATTCAAATTCTCAGCTATCTCCTCAAAATGTTTTTCCTTTATTCAGCTTACCTGTATTATGTGTAATAAGGCTCCATTCAACGGCACCAATAGTTTCCAAAAACGTGTCCAACTACCTTAAAGAGTACAAAAACATCAAACTCCTGCTCACTACATGTTATGGGATCAGAGCAGAGTGAACTGCTTAAAAATTCATTTGTCAGCTGTTTTCTAGACATTTCTGAGAGTCCATGCAAGAGCTAAGACTTTTTTGATATGGACAATTTATTATGTACGCATGTTCAACTGCTCGCTAACTCAAATATTGATTCAGCCAATCAAATGACAGCAACTCAATGCATATAAGCATCTAGATGGAGGGAAGACGACTTGGTGAAGTTCAAACCGAGCATCAGAATGGAAAGACTGTGGATATAAATGACCCTGGGCTGCCACCTTATCGTGGTGGAGGGGTTTGAGTGTCCCAATGATCCTAGGAGCTATGTTGTCGGGGGCTTTTGCTCCTGGTAGGGTCACCCATGGCAATTTGGTTCTAGGTGAGGGATCAGACAAAGTGCAGCCCAAAAGACCCCTATGAAGAAAACGACAGATGGACTCAGTGTTCCCTCGCCCGGACGCGGGTCACCGGGGCCCCCCTCTGGAGCCAGGCCTGGAGGTGGGGCACGTTGGCGAGCACCTGGTGGCCGGGCCTTTACCCATGGGGCCCGGTCGGGCTTAGCCCGAAGAGGTAACATGGGCCCCCCTTCCCATGAGCTCACCACCTGTGGGAGGGGCCATAGGGGTCGGGTGCTGTGCAGGATGGGCGGCGGCCAAAGGCGGGGACCTTGGCGGTCCGATCCTCGGCTGCAGAAGCTGGCTCTCGGGACGTGGAACGTCACCTCTCTGGTGGGGAAGGAGCCGGAGCTGGTGTGCGAGGTTGAGAGGTTCTGACTGGACATCGTCGGACTCACCTCGGCGCACGGCTCTGGCTCTGGAACCCGTCTCCTCGAGAGAGGTTGGACTCTCTTCCACTCTGGGGTTGCCCCCGCTGAGAGGCGCCGAGCTGGGGTGGGCATACTTGTTGCCCCCCATCTCGGCGCCTGTACGTTGGGGTTTACCCCGGTGAACGAGAGGGTAGCCTCCCTCCGCCTTCGGGTGGGGGGACGGGTCCTGACTGTTGTTTGTGCTTACGCGCCAAACAGCAGATTAGATTACCCACCCTTCTTGGAGTCTTTGGAAGGGGTGCTGGAGAGTGCTCCTCCTGGGGACTCCCTTGTTCTGCTGGGGGACTTCAACGCTCACGTGGGCAATGACAGTGAGACCTGGAGGGGTGTGGTTGGGCGGAATGGCCCCCCCGATCTAAACCCGAGTGGTGTCTTGTTATTGGACTTCTGTGCTCGTCATGGATTGTCCATAACAAACACCATGTTCAAGCATAAAGGTGTCCATATGTGCACTTGGCACCAGGACACCTTAGGCCGCAGCTCAATGATCGACTTGGTTGTCGTCTCATCTGATCTGCGGCCGCATGTTTTGGACACTCGGGTGAAGAGAGGGGCAGAGCTGTCCACTGACCACTACCTGGTGGTGAGTCGGCTCCGATGGTGGGGGAGGACGCCGGACAGACCTGGAAGGCCTAAACGTGTTGTGAGGGTCTGCTGGGAACGTCTGGCAGAGTCTCCTGTCAGAAGGAGCTTTAACTCACACCTCCGGCAGAACTTTGAACACGTCCCGGGGGAGGCGGGGGACATCGAGTCCGAGTGGACCATGTTCCGCGCCTCCATTGCCGAGGCGGCTGACCGAAGCTGTGGCCGCAAGGTGGTCGGTGCCTGTCGCGGCGGCAACCCCCGAACCCGGTGGTGGACACCGGCGGTAAGGGATGCTGTCAGGCTGAAGAAGGAGTCCTACCGGGTCTTTTTGGCTTGTGGGACCCCTGAAGCAGCTGATAGGTACCGACAGGCCAAGCAGGATGCGGCTCGGATGGTTGCTGAGGCAAAAACTCGGGCGTGGGAGGAGTTTGGAGAGACCATGGAAAACGACTTCCGTACGGCTTCGAAGCAATTCTGGTCCACCATCCGGCGTCTCAGGGGGGGAAAGCGGTCTGCCACCAACACTGTTTACAGTGGGGATGGTGTGCTGCTGACCTCGACGCGGGACGTTTTGGGTCGGTGGATGGAATACTTCGAAGACCTCCTCAATCCCACCGGCACGCCTTCCAATCTGGAAGCAGGGTTTGGGGACTTGGGGTCGGGCTCTCCAATCTCTGGTGCCGAGGTCACCGAGGTCGTTAAAAAGCTCCTCGGTGGCAAGGCTCCGGGGGTGGATGAGATTCGACCGGAGTTCCTCAAGGCTCTGGATGTTGTGGGGCTGTGTTGGTTAACGCGGCTCTGCAATATTGCGTGGACATCGGGGGCAGCTCCCTTGGATTGGCAGACCGGGGTGGTGGTCCCCCTGTTTAAAAAGGGGGACCACAGGGTGTGTTCCAACTACAGGGGGATCACACTTCTGAGCCTCCCTGGTAAGGTCTATTCAGGGGTTCTGGAGAGGAGGGTCCGACGGATAGTCGAACCTCGGATCCAGGAGGAACAATGCGGTTTTCGTCCTGGCCGTGGAACACTGGACCAGCTCTACACCCTCAGCAGGGTCCTGGAGGGTGCGTGGGAGTTCGCCCAACCGGTCTACATGTGTTTTGTGGACTTGGAGAAGGCGTTCGACCGTGTCCCTCGGGGGGCCCTGTGGGGGGTGCTCCGGGAGTATGGGGTACCGGGCCCCTTGATACGGGCTGTTAGGTCCCTGTACGACCGGTGCCAGAGATTGGTTCGCATTGCCGGCAGTAAGTCGGGCTTGTTTCCGGTGAGAGTTGGACTCCGCCAAGGTTGCCCTTTGTCACCGATCCTGTTCCTAACTTTTATGGACAGGATTTCTAGGCGCAGCCAAGGCGTTGCGGGGATCTGTTTTGGTGGCCTCAGGATCGGGTCTCTGCTTTTTGCAGATGATGTGGTCCTGTTGGCTTCATCGGAGCGTGATCTACAGCTTTCGCTGGAGCTGTTCGCAGCCGAGTGTGAAGCGGCTGGGATGAGAATCAGCACCTCCAAATCCGAGGCCATGGTCTTGAGCCGGAAAAGGGTGGGGTGCCTCCTCCGGGTCAGGGATGGGGTCCTTCCCCAAGTGGAGGAGTTTAAGTATCTGGGGGTCTTGTTCACGAATGAGGGAAAAATGGAGCGGGAGATCGATAGACGGATTGGTGGGGCATCTGCAGTTATGCGGGCGCTCTACCGGTCTGTCGTGGTGAAGAGAGAGCTGAGCCAAAAGGCGAAGCTCTCGATTTACCGGTCGATCTACGTTCCTACCCTCATCTATGGTCACGAACTCTGGTTGGTGACCGAAAGAACGAGATCACGGATACAAGCGGCTGAAATGAGTTTCCTCCGCAGAGTGTCTGGGCTCTCCCTTAGAGATAGGGTGAGAAGCTCAGTCATCCGGAGGGGGCTCAGAGTAGAGCCGCTGCTTCTCCACATCAAGAGGAGTCAGTTGAGGTGGCTCGGGCATCTGGTCAGGATGCCTCCTGGACGCCTCCCTGGTGAGGTGTTTCAGGCACGTCCCACCGGGAGGAGGCCCAGGGGAAGGCCCAGGACACGCTGGAGGGACTATGTTTCTCGGCTGGCCTGGGAGCGCCTTGGGGTTCCTCCCGAGGAGCTGGAACAAGTGGCTGGGGAGAGGGAAGTCTGGGTCTCTTTGCTTAGGCTGCTGCCCCCCGGCCCGACCCCGGATAAGCGGAAGAAAATGGATGGATGGATGGATGGATAAATGACATTGAAAGGGGCGTGGTTGTTGGTGCCAGATGGGCCTGTCTGAGTATTACAGAAACTGCTGAACTGCTGGGTTTTTTACATGCAATCATCTGCAAGATTAATAGAAAAAGAAGAGATATTCAGTTGTGTGGATAAATATGACTTGTTGATGTCAGAGGTCAGAGTAAAATGAGCAGAGTGGTTTTAGGCAACAATAACCAGAAATAACCATTTATTACAGCCAGGCTCTGCAAGATATTATCTCTGAACGTACAAAATATTGAAACCTTGACGCAAATAGGCTAAAGCACCAGAAGACCACATCAGGTGCCAGCTCGTTGTCAGCTAAGAAGAGAAAATTGAAGCTGCAATTCACAGTAATTGACCAACATTTAAAAAATCAGGAAGGAGAAACATTACCTGGTTTCAGCTTCAACATTCCGACGGTAGGGTCAGAATTAGGTGCAAATGGCATAAAAGCATGGCTCCATCTAAGCTTGTATAAAATATTCAAGCTGCTGCTGGGAGTGTAATGGTGCAAAGGGTATTTTCGTAGAGTAAGCATCATTTAAACATCGAGTTTAATGTCGCCTTGATGTTGACTACGTGGTCGATACTCAAATCATCTTAAAATGGCTTCTTGAACAGGGACTTTCCTGTCTGTTGACTCCAGTCAAATCAGAAGCCAGCAGGGCTTGTATAGGTTAAGACATCTGCAAGGTGATTTGTTGAAAATAACATTTTAATTTGATCCTTTAAGGGAAACATGAATTTCTGATTTTTTAATAGCAGTTATTAGATTTTAATTTATGTTACTGGAAATGTCTATCTATATTATTATCCTGGATCATTCTGATTATTTCAGTGATGAGTTCAGAAGAAAAGGTTACTGTTCCTGTTGCATACATCTTTAACTGCTTTATCCACAAAATATATCATAGTAATCAAAGCTCTCCCTCCACTTTAGCCTCCTTTCTACAGCCGGGACGTTGGTGAAATGTACGATGGGATCCTTCACAAGCAGCTGCCTCTTCACCCGGGGAAGTCTGAGGTCGTCTGCTCTCTGCTTATTGGTCTTCTGCAGAAAGACCCACACAGACGTCTTGGGGCCATTGCTGACTTTGTGAGTGTGTTCCCTGTCCTAAGAAATTACAGACAAGAAATACGTATTGATTTTGTGATAGGGTTTTTGTTAACTTTTACATTAATTAAGGACCAACCATAGAGCTGACATAGCTGGAAAAACTTATTGTTGGGAGAGAAAATCTAAAAATGTCCCTAAAAATGCTTCTATCACAGTATCTGAGAGATTTAATACAAGTGAAATCCAATGGAGGAAAAGAAATGTGGCATAATAAACATAAACAAACAATTCTTCCACTTACCTTCTTCTTTCTTTCTTTTTTTTTTTACAGTTAGAAATAAAGAACCACCCCTTCTTTGCTCCAATCAACTGGGACGACCTTTATCACAAGAGGATCACTCCTCCTTACAACCCAAATGTGGTAAGTTATGGTCAGCCGTGTCTTTGTAAACTGCTTTATGATTCATAAAATGTCTTTTTAACTTTGACAGATAATGGCAGGTTTGTTTCCACAGTGCTTCTTCTATCAGACTCCCAGACCCAATTTCAAGTCTTAACATTTTAACTTTTATATTTAAAGTCACAGCTCCCTCCACTCTTATTGCCCGCCCTGGTAGAAATGTTTTCTTGTCTGAAATGAATTAGTTGTTATGCACACTGTTGACCAAAAGATGGCACTATTTGCTGCATTTTTTTTAGCTGATCGTTCTCACCACCCAAGATAAAAACTGGGCCCATGGTTTAGCTTTTTTCTGACTGGCATGTTCTCTTGTCTTTCCTGTTTTAAAGAGTGGCTAAAGGTTCTCTACACATGAAAGGTTGGTTTAGATTCCAAAACCAACCTTTCATGTGCGAAATGTTATTTCCCCATTCACCTAACAGCTTGCTCTGTCATCGTAGGTGGCAAAAACTACCATCAAGCATTTTTCAGAATTGTTAGTGAATGTTTACCATCTCTGTGGATGAATTGTTGGCCCATTTGTATTTGCAGAATTGTTTAAATACTTTCGAAATGGGTTTGTGTTAAGCATTAACAACCTATTTAAGGTCATGCCATGACATCTCTATTGATTTGAAATTTTGACTAGACCAATCCAAAGTCTTCATTTTGTTATGTTGAGCATTCAGAGGGAACATTCGGGTGTGCTTTGGATCATAGTCCTGCTGCATAATGCAGGTATGCTTCAACTTAAGGTCATGAACTGATGGTTGGTCCTGAAATGGAAAGGCAGACCCAGACCATGAAACTACCACCTCATTGTTACAATGTTAGTATTAGTCTTCCAAAAAGTTTGCCTTTTGTCTCATTAGTCCACATAATATTTTACCATATGTTTTGGGGTTCATCATGGTTTTTACGGCAAATGTGAGATAGACCCTTGTGCTCTTTTTTGGTCACTGGTGGTTTTGGTCACTAGTGGTTTTGGTCACTGGTGGTTTTGATCTTGGAACTCAACCATGGATGTTATTTTTGCCCTGTCTCTCTCTCATATTGTTGAATCGTAAACACGGACCAACCGAGAAAACTGGGGCATATAGTGCTGTATATGGTGCCCTGGGCTGTTTTCTTTACCTCCTAGATGATTTGTTGATGTGCTCTTGGAATACTTTTAGTAGGCTGGCCACTCTTAGGAAGGTTCACCACTGTTCCATGTTTTATCCATTTGTGGGTGATGACTATGGTTCACCCTAAAAGCCATAGAAATGGCTTTGTAACCCTTCCCGACTGATAGATATCAATGACTTTGGCTCTCATCTGTTGTTGAATTTCTTTAGATTAGGTCTTGATACAGTATGTTGCTTTAAGAGGTTTTTTCAGCCACCTTCATGATGTCAGAATGGTACTAACTGAGTGATTTCTTAAATTTATAATAGTTTTAACTGCTTCTTGATTACATTTGCACAGGTCCCAGTTTATTTTGATATTTTTTTCTTAAACCAAAAAGTGCCTTTGGTTTTATTTTTTAAATGAATTTGATTATCTGAAATATTTGGGTGTCACAAAAAGACTTAATGTCTAAGAGGAAACCACTTTTTTTATGACAATGTACAAACTTTATTTTTTACCTGGTATAATGCAATAAACACTGAAGCAACCAATAATCAGATACGACTAAATTGTCTTTCAGAGAGGCCCAGCCGACACTCAACACATTGATCCAGAGTTCACCAGGGAAATGGTTTCCAACTCGGTGAGTCGGACCCCAGAGTTTAATGCCAGCACCAGCTCCAACAACGCTTTCAATGGGTTCTCTTTCGTCGGCACAGAGGACAGTTTCCTGTGAGACCAAAAGTTTCAAACGGTCAGGAATAACAGTGAGAAATGATAGGTTCTGTCACAAAAAAAGGGACGATCGCTCTTCTGTGTTTTCATCCCCCGCTGGCATAGCTCAGAGATGGAGCATGCAGGAAATGGAGATGTTCAAGGTGTATGGATAGCAAATTTGAAAGCTAACCCTAACCCTTGTTCATTTCATTTGTAGAACCGTAAGGAACACTTGAGGCTGGATTTAGACCAATGGTTAGTTTTTTTATATTTAGATGTTATGGTAAAAAGTAAAGCACAGCATTTCTTTTAGTATGTCTAGGAGCTCTGAATGGACATAAGATAAAAATAAGAATTAATCATATAAAACAAGAAACATCTGAAGATAAAAAAAAACAGCACACAGTTTTTAAGCTTCAACTCTTACTTCTTACTTTGTATATATCAAATCTCATTGCTGGGGTTACTTGTGGGCTAAATTGGCTTTTTGTATCTTCTTTTTATATTTTTTGTAAATTGTATGATTTTCTTTATGGACAAATTGATTAATTGCACATTGGAACAAAGGTAAAACTAATACACAGCACCAGTCTTCACAAGTCTGTTGCTAGACTTTGCTCTAGTTACTTTATAAAACAAAGATGTGAATGAACTTTCTGTGAAAATAGATCAGTTTGTTAAGGTTAATGAAGCAACTGTAAACCTACTTGTTTTCTAAAATAACCATAAAGACATTAATGAACAAAAAGGTTTCCATGTTGTTATTAATAAAACACTGTGAGTAATGTAGCTACAGAGGTTAACAGTGATGACAGCAGAGATCTTCTATGTTCTTGGGCTTGAATGTCTACATTAATCTGCAAGTGAGGTATTGATGTGATTACATGATCTATGTTGCAGTCATCTACACTGTAGTATTAACATTAAACCTGGTTATTGCGGATGATATTTATGCAGTGCAATTCATGAGAAATCTCTGTGATCATAGCATGTTAATCATCAATGTAAACTGTGAATGCTTCTGCCACAACTATTTTAGTGATAACTGGTGCTAGGTTTTGGATTTAATGTATAATTCCTAGTCAAATAAAGACTTGTTTGTACATCTAATATAAAACTATGTATTTAAAATCACGTGTCAGATGTCTTTTTTTTTGTGAGCCCATATGTTCTCACAGTGAATTAGCCACTCGTTACTTTAATTACCTCCTTGAAATGGTTAAATAATCACAAAACACAAATCTTGTGGTGACCTTTAAATCTGTAACTGTGTGCCAAAGCGGTTCTTCCAGAGCTACGTAAGGCAGTAAACAGAGAAGCCGGCAATATTAACAGGCAGGGTATGCTGCCAGCAGCAGCGAGTTGGTGCTGATGACAAGCTAATCAAAGAAATACATGTCTGCTTTATTATAGTTAGGCCCAAAATTAATTATTCCAATCCCCTGACATATTTGGATTTTAAATTGCTTTCATTCAACCAAGAAGTTGGGATAGGAAATGTGGTGGGCATCTCAGACATTTCAGCAATCAAACCCTTGCTTCAATTGCTGACCAGCTTTTCGCATGTTTCCACTGATATTTGGATGAGCTCTAAGTTTTTCAGACTAGAGTGCCTTCCTGCCATCATCATAATCTTTAGCTCCCTCCACACATTCTCTATCAGATTCTATTGGGAACTTTGGGTGGGCCGCTCTAAATTGTTAATTACAGTCCACAGAAACATGTTGCTAAAGTTAAAATATTAGTCTAAAGGGAGACCAGGGTACTATCATTTTTTTGGCCTTGAGGTGTTGCTAGTCCTTGTTCTACTCAAAATTAATTTTAGAGCCACATGGAAACGTGTGATAACTATCAAAATCTCATGCGTTTAATGACTATTTGACCTGCAGAAGTCGCCATTATCATAATGTCAGGACAGAAGACACCTCTTATAAAATAGTTCCTCTTTTAAAAAACGACTCTTCCATGTGGGATTTGATCAAATAGCAGAGCTCTCATTTTTAATAACATGCTATACCAAAATAAATAGAATTCCAGTTAAACTTTATAATTTGACAAGGAAGCCTTTTAAACATGAATATTAGGGATGTAATGCTACCGAAAAATCAAGTTTAACACATTTATTTTTTTTATAATAAAGGATCAGTTGTATCGGTTCTATTTTCACTCACTGACTGGATGTATGGTTGGATGGTTGGATGGATGGATGGATGGATGGATGGGTGGATGGATTATACAACAATAAACCCATTTGAAAATGGTAAATGTTTAGGAATTTTTAATAAGACTGTTCTGACAATAAACAAAAAGGTTGATGTCACTTTGGAGTTGTTTGGACATTCATACAATCCAGTGTACGAGATGTAGCTGAATGCATTGTAAAAGCACAGCTGGAAAATCCCCTCTGGTTGGAGAGACAGTCATGATAGTAGTGTTTTATCACGTCTCATATGCTGCAGCATTTTGGATGGGTTAAATGCTGCAAGCAGCTGGATTTGGATGTCAACTGATTTAACTTCACTTTTTAAAGTTGAACTACAAAAGACTCATTTACAGACAACTTCACTAGACAGAGATACTGCCTCTAGAAAAATGGGGAAATTGTATGAAAACTTTTTTTTTTTTTAGGCATTGCTATTATAGATATATATTTTTGGAAAACGAATTAAGAAGCACAAATCAGCACTTTTCAAGTTATGAAAATTTTGTCTCTTCAGCTTTTTCATCCCAGTTGAAACGTATGCTCTGGTTCTAAAAACTTTTGTTTGTGGTTTTGTTTTACTGCATGAAGAAGTCTCCTTTCAGATTGATGCTTCTTTGATTAGTTCAATCAATACCTTGCATGATAACATTAGTTTTTTTCTTCATCCAATAAGAGATCAAAGCTATACATGATTTCGTCTGAATTAAACGGTAACAAAACTACATCGTCATGTAACGTGATGAAGACAAACCTAAATGCGGAGAATAAAATGGCACCCCTTACATTCTGGTGACTAGGGTTTATTACAAAACGTTACACAGGGTGAGAAAAAGGCAAGAAAAGATGTGGAGATTATCAAACTGGATCCACAGAGTGACGGGAGAAAGATCACAAGCAACTGATATGGAAGATAGCGAAAGGATCTGACGAGGACAAAAAGCACTGACAGACTTTTAACCCACTGGGAAGGTGGATGAATGAAATGGAAACCACTAGAAGAATGCAGAGCAGCTGGGGAAAACCTGAGCAGGGACAACTGAGGGAAGGTGACTAATAACCAGAGGAAATAAAACAGGAGACAGAATGGTCTTACAAACCAATGGCTAAAGACCAACATTAAAATTAGAAATAAACCAAGATACAACATGGTAAGTATGTTGTAATGTATTTATTTAGCACCACCACCTTCACCTTCCCAAAAAGGCTAAAGCTTTATTTACCACTTAGAACTAATTTCACAGAGAAGCCCTAACCCAGTGTCTTTATTTTGAAATATTTCCCTTTCACATATGAAATAAATTACTTCCACATTAAATTCCTAAAATCAGCAAACTGAAATAGGATCTTTCTTTTTATTTGCTCACATACATATTAACATTGAATTTTGAATGTCAAGTCCTTCCTTACAAGTTGTGATGGCAAGACTTTGATTTTAAACAGCTCTTTCAATGGATTCTGGATGTATTTTCTGCCCAGGGAAATCTCATAACTTTTAATAACCTAGGAGGGTAAGCAAAAAACAAAAATAGATATTTAATGTAAAGGATAACTTACTGGATGTCCAGAAACGTATGCATCGTCTGTGGCAGAACACACGCCATTGATGCCCAGTGACTAAGCTTTTCCCCAGGAAGCCACCTAATCTATGGTTGCAACAAAATGTAAGTGTTTTCACCAATTCACAGTATTTAAAGAATAAAATTCTGTTTAAAAGCAAAGTGAAGCAACGCAGCCTGGTGCCATACCTTGCACATTATAAAGCAAAGCGCATGTTGCTGATGCAGGGCAGGGGAGCGCCTGCCACGTGTCCAAGTTAACAGAGTGCTCACCTTAAACTCATAGGACATGAGTAGCTGTCTAGGTCTTCAACTTCATGGATACAGCGTCTTGATTTTTGTAAGAGGAAAACTCGAATCAGCAGCAAAAAACAATCTAAACCTTGATGATAGAGATGAAATATTAACTTTGACCCTGGTTTTGATTGGACACGGTGATTGTACTTAGGTAAAGAAAAAACACACAAAAAACTATTCTTTCCTCTAAGTCCGTCAGTTCAAAACGTTTCATACAGTCCTCTTCTCTTTTTATAAAAGCCATCGTTATCTCTCATCTTGACCGATGTAAGTTTGGTAAGTATGT
This sequence comes from Valencia hispanica, assembly GCA_963556495.2. NCBI lineage: Eukaryota > Metazoa > Chordata > Actinopteri > Cyprinodontiformes > Valenciidae > Valencia > Valencia hispanica. The sequence goes on along the minus strand of OY747709.1, from coordinate 20,640,437 downwards.
AGAGTAGGCAATAAAGTAAAATATCGATCTAAATTAACCTTTGATTCCGATAAGACTTTTATCTCTAGCTTTTTGTACTTGTTAGTAGCCTATAGGCTTCAGTAAGATTGATGTTTGTTGAATTGAACATTTTGAATGGACATACGATGCAAATAGTATGTATAACAACAATCATACAATGGTATCTTGTTTTAAATTATGTTATATATACCAAATTAATATGCTGTTAGGAAATAATAAATTATTTAACAAAAAAAGGACTGTTAGCAACTCTAAAAATTAAGAACTTTACCATTTTAAAAGAAAATACAAGCACTACTGAAAGTAGAAGAATTCATTAGTAATTACAATGCATTGAGTGATATTTTTTAGCTTCTTTTATGTATGTATTTCTACACCTCCACTTTTAACAGAAAAAGCTAATGCTATTTTCAGCTGTAGGGATCCAGCTTAGCTATTCAACATGTTCCTTAAATATAAATTGAACTCTGCAGTAAATAAAACTGGTAAATCAGTTTCAAAATGTTGCTCTGGAGTTACAGAAGACTATACGCTGCTTTTACAACACTTTTAAACGAAATTATTTCTAATTAAATCGTTTCTTTGTGTTGTTTTAAAGTGAAACCCCAAACATTCAGAGACCCCCGTTAGCCGCTAGCATGGGTTCAAGCCGTGAGTCACGTGGCTTGCTTCCTGTGCCTGATGTGTTAGCTGTGCTGGAGCGCTGCTCTTGAACGGACCTTCCTTTTTCTCTCGCGGGGTAAATCTTCTCTTGTTTAAGGCAGCATCCAACTTCTTCTGTGTTTCAGTTCCCATTCGCCATGCATAGTGGCACGATTCTTCGTTTTATTTAAGCGTTTGCTGCGTATCTGCGCTCAACATTTCAAGCTGCCTCCGATCTACAGCTGAAGTAGCAGCAGGCTGCACACAGACAGACAGGCAGACAGACAGACTGGGGAGAATGTCGCGCGGGTAAGTGTGAAAACAGTCATCTGTGTTGATATACACTGTCTCAGAGCTAAATATGGGATTAGTATAGTTTTACATATACATTGTTATGACTCTTTCGTCTGTTCGTTGTTAACTAGAGTAAGACTTGTCTTGTTTGGTCCAGGAGCGTGAGTGTTTGTGGTTTTTCTCCCACCACGACACGTCCAGTGAAAACGGCGGTGCTCTGTGGGGTCATGTTAGAAAGCTGTGTATGATGAACACCGATGTAGTTTAAGAGAAATTTATAGAACATTACTTTCTCTCTATAGTCATGTACGCACACTACATTTAAAAGCCAGGACAAGAGTATCCTAAACGCTTCGATTTCGTGCATAAAACTGGTAGCGGGCTGGCTAATTGCAGTAACGGGCTTGCGCCGCTTGGGGCGCTCGACTTTCTCAGCTAACGTCGCTACCAAAGTGTTAGTGAGTCTTTGTAGCCGAAAACTACTGCGTAGTTGGACTGCAAGTGTTTTTCATTCATGATTATTGTTCACAACAGGTTTTATTTTATTAATCACGCAACCTATCCTTTGGCGTATGTACGCATTTCTTTTCGTTTCATCTCGAAATCGTTTTTACCGAAAATAATCTTTGCTACTTAGCTAATTGCTGGCTACCCGTTCCTGAATACTAGCTAAAATAAGGTGCTAAATGGAAGCCAAATGACACTCTGCGTGCACATAGAAATTAGGATTACTACAGAAGAAGAAAAAACATTTTGCTTTATACTAAATAGAGTTCTGAAAAATGTCCACCATGAGCTGAATGTATGTGTTGAGTCCGTAAGTCAAAACAAAACGCGTAAAGATCAAGAGGTTAAAACGACTCCGGGCTAGTTCTTACATTCGCCACTTCCAACTCTTTATTTCTTATTCACCATTTCGTCCATTCTCGTGATCAATCCATTACGTACTCATGTCCCCTAAAGTGTTTACATCAAGGTAGTTGGGTATTTTCAAAAATTAATAAAAATTCTGTAATCTCGTGTATAAAATTATTGGTTACTTTTTAAGAATGCTAAATCTCACCCTGGTTCCATTCACTTTGTTTCGGATCCCCAGTTTGAATCTGTAGACTGAATATGAAAGATAAAACATTATAACCTCTGATTTAAGCTAAATACTTACTAGCACCAGATATCCAGATATGACGTCACATATACACACAGGTGAGTAGTAACTAGTTGCATTTACTTGAATACCTTTTTGTCTACTTGGCAGTCCTTTTTACTTTTACTTGAGCAATATTATTATGGAGCACCTCTACTCTTACTTCTGTAAAAAATTCTGGATACTCCACCCACCACGAGTTACTGGACTAAAGAATGAACAAATATGTTTTCACCAAAAATACCTGAGACACAGACACACACCTGTGATTTACATTAAAGTGAGACTTCTTGTTTCTACACAAGCTTTGTTGTTCTGCTGTTCCATTTGAAGATCAAGAAGAGACAGTAAACACTATAAATGGTCATTGGAAATACTTTACTCTGTTCTAACGTATATATTAATTACCTACTCTAAGTATTGCTTTCATATGTTTTATATTGAACAAGTTTGATTTGGTGTTTCTCCTGTATGTGTTGTGATGATTTACTTTTTATTTAAAAAAATTAGAATTCCAGAATTTGCACATAAATGTATATTTTTGTCTCTCAGATGACATAATTTAAAAAATAATAATTCAGATGTTCTGATCAGTCACTCAGTACTTAAGTAGCCTTTATATCAAATACTTGTTTACTCTTCAGTAATTTGTTGGATGGTTACTTTTTTACTTTTACTTTTGTAGAAATGTGTTGAAGTAATCCTACACTAAAGTACATTTTTTGGGTACTCCACCCACCCCTGCATATGCAGATTTCCTAACAGAAAGCTATAGGCAGATAATGGAAAATGACATAAAATACTTTGTTGTTTAGGGAGAATGAAATGTCCACAAGCTATCCATGAGTTATGGTATGGTGAGTACGGAACGCCTTGTAAAAGACATCTTGATGCAGTGGAAGACATGGTAAATGAAGTGAATACTATGACTACTGTCTCTGCGTTATTTAGAAAGGGTTATGAAGTGGACAGTACAGCAATGAGTGAATCCGACCTTTTCTCCGACAGTGCCCAGCCACCCACATGTTGAAGATGTTGAAATTTCTTGAAACATTCAAAAAAAAAATAAGGAACAAAAATAGCTAAATTAATGAAGGTACGAATGTGCAAAAATCACTTCCTTTTTGTTAGTTTTTTTGGATAATCTCACTTGATGCTTTGAACAACTTGTTTTCTGCTACAGCTATTTATTGGAAGTCTATCTGATGTAATGGCAGTAGGCAATAGTCCTTTATCATAAAGTGATTGCTTACATTTGTGCTTAACTACATGAAAATTATTTATTTCGTTCTAATTGCTTGTTTTAGAGTGACACATAATTCTTAGTAGCATTAGAAATAGCTTGTTGAATAATATTATATTATTACTTCATGGCTGTTTTCATTGGAAATCCTCTGTAAATTGGGATGTTATTCAGCCAGCACTCATTTGGCCTGATTCCACATTTCCTTCACAACCACGAATACTAATTTGGCGTGTCATTTAGGTACTCATTTGTAACTATGATACAAGTGAGATTTTTAGGTCCTCTGGTTTCAGCCACTGTCAAATACATCTTTCTAAAGCAGATATTTTACTTGGAATCAAAATTGTACTGAAGTCTCACATCAGCTTTTTTTGTGTAAACAGCCCCAAGTGACACAAATTTGGGTTTATATTACAGACATGAATAACATCTTTTGATGCTTGCTGCTGATGTGTATATGTTTGAATTCAACACAGCTTTCTGTGAATTAAACCTGTTTTATATCTGTAACAAAAAGGTTGATGCCACAGTTGTACCATGAAAGTGGATGGAAAGAAATTATGTCAATTAAACTCTTTAAGTTCTAAATAATCAGCTGCATAATTTTTTAATCCATGTCATCGATAAAATATGTTCCTTATAACACCCACAGCACTTTGTTCGTCCTAAGACATTTTCGTTTTGACACCGATATTCTCAGCGACTGTTTATTTTATTCACCAGTTATCTGTGTGTTTGCAGAATGGAAGAAGAGGGGGATTGTAAGTCATCCATTGTGACCAGTTCGGATAGATTGGAAAAGACGACCGACGGGGAGTCTAAAATAAAATGGACCCAAGAAGAGGTAAATAAATATATCTTGTTGATGTAAAGGTCAAATGTATTCTCAACACTGAGAAAATGTTTAAAATTATAATTTCTTTCTGATTTGCAGGATGAAAACCTCAAAATACTTATCACTAACTTTGGAAAAAAGGACTGGAAAACCATTGCTAGTTTTTTACCAGTAAGTCCACCTAAAAGCAAAAGCAGAGATGCAATTAGGTTTAGTCATGTTGTAAATTTCAAAATATGTCCCGTTTTCCCTGACAGGGTCGGACAGAACTGCAGTGTATTCTTCGCTGGAAGAAACATCTGGATCCCGAATTACTGAAGGGGCCTTGGTCTAAAGAAGAAGATGAAAAGGTGGAGAACTGAATGAAAAATCTGTTACAAAGTTGACTTAGATGTTTCTTATGTGGAATAACCTAATTATTAAGGAAGCAGAGTGTGCAGTGTTGAAATGAGGGTGTGCCTTGCATAAATATGTCTCTTAGAGAGAATCATTCTGACAAATCATTCTCATCACAGTAAATATTAAACAGATTCTTAAGCTTTCACTCCAAGAAGGCAACGATGCCTTCAACTAAAATTACTATAGAAAATTAACTGTATTACTGTACATTCGTCAAGAATTTTATAACCACTATTGCTGCAGCTTAAATACTCGAATAATTGTGTTTTTTATTGATTAAATTGCCAATTGATCTGATATACCCATAAGTAATTGGATTGGATTTCTCTTTTATTAACTTATATAAAATTCGTAGCTCATGTTTAGCCTTATAATCACATATTTTAGTTTAGTTTTTTGTGTCTTATCTCCTTTATCAATCATTACACAGATTCTTATTGAAATCAAATATTTAAAAAAATCATTCTGTTAGGTTTTATTATTTCCATGATGGGGAAAATGCATAGAGAATTGCGAAATAGAACAGTCAAAATGGAATTCCCTCTTTGATGTGGAAATTGATTTTTTTTGCTCTAAAGGCTTCACGTCTTTGACTTACAGTCTGTGTTTTTTGTGTTTGGATTTTCGTGAAATGGTAACATTGTTTTTTCTACCCCGATTTAATTTCGCTCCTCTTATGCAGATAGTGGAGCTGGTGAATAAGTATGGTACTAAAAACTGGACGATGATCGCCAAGCACCTAAATGGCAGGCTGGGGAAACAGTGCCGTGAACGCTGGGTTAACCACCTCGACCCAGTTCTTACCAAGGGTTGCTGGACAGAAGAAGAAGACCTCATCATCTACAAAGCCCAGTGCATACTGGGTAACCGGTGGGCTGAGATTTCCAAGCTGCTACCTGGAAGGTGAGTCACTTAGTCGATAGTTGATATTTATTATTTTTATTTTTTACTAATGTATACTCAAGCTAATTGATATTGTTGAATATTTGAAAACCTCCCAACAGATCTGAAAACGCTGTCAAGAATCATTGGAACGGCACCATCAAACGCAAAGTAGAGTTGGGCCTTTTCAAGGGAATAGCCGAAAAAATTTCCATTGACATCCAACATTTTATGGATGGAGAGGTAAAGCACATCCACAAACACTTCCCTGAACCTTTTATGTTTCATTTCAGCTGATAATAAAAATATTGTCTGTAGAATAATATTTCTGACGTGATTCTGGAAAATCTTCTTATTTTTGACAATGAATGCGAAATGTGAGACTGTGCTTATTCTGTGATCAGAATGAATTTGAAGAACTTGGTCGTGTTAGACGTCACTGCTAATTTTCACTGTCAATTAACGTTGTGACATGATGTGTGTCGTGTATTAGGTGGACTTCCAATGTGACGTTGTAATCGATGCTGATCCAGTGGTGCCTGAACTTGTGGTAAGTTTATGTAACGTTTTAGTTGAAACATGTTTTTATATAAAGTGTTCTGTTTAAAAGCGTTGCCTGTAACCTTCTTTTTTTAAATTGTTGCCCGTCTTCAGATCAAAACGGGAACAGAAAACACAGATGTTGCAAAGCAGCAGAAGGAGTCTGAGAAAGCAAAACAAAAGACCGCTGTTCAGACTCAGCCTGTCTCAGCTTCGAGAAGAGATGTGTCCTCCCCCAGTCCTTCTCTGCCCCGCAGTTCCAGCTCCAGTCCAAGCTCTGTTGTTGCACCATCAGTGGACCAGAAAAGGTTTGCTGAGGCAGCACTGAGGATGATTGCTGAAGACATGCTGCCGCTCAGGTAAATTCTTCTGCCGATGGCAAAATGTTGGATTAAAATAGATTTATAAATTCCTTTGTGGGGTGAAAAAAAGCAATATTTTCTGTTTTGTACCCATAGTTTTGTTGAAGGAGCAGGCTTCAGGTCGTTCATGGGTACTGTCTGCCCTGAATACAACAAACTATCCCAGCGCATCATTGGCATTCAGCTCTATGAGGATGTGGAAAGAACTATCAAGCCTCAGCTCATCCGGGACCTCAAGCTCTCCCTTGCTAAAGCCAAAGATGATGAAAGTTGCATTCATGTCACCTGTGACCTGTGGGCAGGGGGTCGGTGTAAAGTGGAGGATCCTATCCTTGTCGTCCAACTCCACCTTATCAATGAGTCTTGGCAAATCCGTCGTCCCGTCGTTGCCTTCCGCCACCTCAGCCGCATAAACCTCAGCACTGCTGTGGCCCGTGAGCTCGAGGGAGTCCTGTTGTGCTACGGTATATTCCCTCGCCACATTGGCTACATCCTTACCAACCAGGCCAAGGAAATCCTAGCTGGAAATAGCTTGTTTTGTGACTACAAGATTGTGTGCTCACCGAGCAGACGAGAACCAGACGGCGATGACATCTTGGCCTTTCTGTCTGATCAGATGCCTGAATCAGAGTCCCCTTTCTCAGACTTACACATTGGGACAAGGAACACTTGTCTTGCCGGAATGTTGCAGACTGTGATCAGGGACGCCTTAAAAAACTCCAGAGTGGTGGAGAACGTGCTGTCACAGATCCACAATGTGGTTGCTTTCTTCAGGAGCAGTGCCTGCTGGAGTGAGGTAAGAAAAAATGAGTAATGATGTAAAAATGTGATTTATTTTGAGTTGTGTTTTTTTTTTATTAGCTACAATCCACGCTGATGCACACTGACACTGGGAAAATTGTATTCAAAGTAGTAGTCAAAGTTCAAGACGTGCAAATTTATTTAAAATGGACGGAAAGAGCTTTCTAGAGTTTAGAAAAGTGTTTTTGTGAACAGTTTGAATCAATTCATAAATTACTCAAACCTTTATGACGGATTATTTGCTTCTCAGTTTGAATTTCTGGGAAAGGTTTTTTTTTTTTTTTTTTTTTTTTAAGTCAACAAGAATTGTCAACATTTTGTTTCTTATTGTGAGCTTAAGCAGTTTTACAAAACCAAATCTGCCACTTTGCTTCCCCCAGCTTTTATTGAAGGAGGGCAACGTGTCGCTGTGCCCTTCCTCCACTAACTGTCGCTGGAACTCGTTGATGTTATCCCTACGGCGTATGGTGCATGAGACCACCTGGAGCGTCATCATGACTATCCTCGCCCAGGCCCGCATAGAGGCCACAGACAGCGCCAGCGCTCCCCCTCTGATCATGGTGAAGAGGGAGCAGGTGGTGGATATTCTGCGTCTCCTCGAGCCCTTTGAGGAAGCTCTCCAGGTAACTGTTTTGCTGTCGGATTCCACTTAGTGATGATGTGCTAGTACGTTGTTTGTGAAGTGGTGGAAAAGGTCAAACTCATGTTTTACAATTGTGTTTTCCAATGGAAATCTGATCATTCAGTACTTTTCTAACCGTCTTTGCTCCAACTACATGGACGTCTTCATAGGTGGTGTCTCTACCAACTTCATTCAAATAGCAATACCTAGGATAATCGACCAATGCTAACCCTGCTCCTAACCCTGGCTTTGTTTTGCAAGTAAATGCTCTCCTATATTGTTTTCCCAGTTTGAAAACAGGCGACATTCGAAAGTGCAAAGCTTCTGTGTGCAGCATCACCCAAACAAGTCTCTCTCTCACTCTGTACAATAGCAGTGGGACTTTTCCTCACAATTTGACGTGCAGGGAGAAGTGTATGATAATTAGCTGATTGTTTTTTTATTGCAAGCCCATTTGTCAATGTGTTTGTATTTATATCCAGTGCAGTATGCTCTATGATGGAGAACATAGCATTATCTCTGTCTTTAAGCTATATTTGGACCTTAGTAGCCTTTCCAAAAATCTAAATAAATACATTACTGTATTATTGAATGAAAGAAAAGAAAAAACACCTCTTCAGTCATCCATCCTGTCAAACAGGTGGATATCCGAGAGAAACTCTGTTAAATGTTCCTATTATTGTTTCATTTTTATTGGACCACAATTGTTTTAGCAATGATATTGTAAAGGGTTAACTACTCTGTTATTGTGCTCAACATGTTTTGAGGGGGTCAAACAAATAATTTAGATTTCTATCATTTCGGGAAGTGTGTCTCTAAATACGAAGTGCCTGTCTGAACGAGTTACATTTGTATTTGGAGGTTCCAGTCTGGTGCATCGCTCAGGTTGGATGGAGGGAGTCGTTAAACAGTTCTCGGGTTCTCAGTTGCATATAGTTCTGGACTTTGACTGCGCGGTTTTATAACATGAAAATGCTTTGATCTAAACCCTGCAGCTCTGGCCACATGTTTAGTGTTGTTGTTCTGCTCCCACCACAGCATCTAACAGGTTTTCCTCCATTATTGCCCTCTGTTTAGTTCTGTCCATCTTCCCCTTAACTTTGATCAGCTTCTGTTTCCTTAGTGCAGGAGAGACTGTACTGGCAGCATAATGCTGCCTCCCCCATGTTTCACCAAGGAGATTGTGTTTAGGGCAGTCCAGCCTTGTCTTTCCAACATATCAATTTTCATGCAATCCTAATCTCATCTGACCACTGCACCTTTTTCCGCACGTTTCTGTGTTTCCTAAAAGCCTTTCAGCAAACCACAAGTGGGAATTTTTATTTGGCTTTCATGTAAGTGTAGCTTTCTTTTTGCCACTCTCCAGATATGTGGACATGACTGTTATCCTAGCCTACCAATTCTGGTGAGATTCTCCCACAAGAGAAACCAATTTACCATAAACCCAGTAACTCAGTCAGTTTAGGTGGACGACCATCTCTAGGTTTGCGGCTGCCTGGGCCATCTTTTCATTTTCAGATATTGAACGCAATTGAGTTGTGGGATGTTGAAAGCTAAAATATTAACCCTGGCATGTCTGCCGTGTTCCTTGGTTGTCGTGATGCTGTTTGTTTACTAATGTTCTCTAACAAGCCTCGGAGGCCGTCACAGAGCAAATCTTATGTTAAACCGGGTTTACAATCCACACTGCATTCTGTTCACCAATTAGGTGACTGCTGAAGATAATCAGTTGCTCTGGAGTTTTAGGGGTATGGCTAGTTTGTGCTTTGTGTAAGCTTTTCACTCTCGTTAACGTAGGTGCTTCAGGGAAACGGAGTGACCATGTCTTTCATCATCCCCTCCCTCATTGGCCTCGATAAGACATTGGAAAGCCGAGCGACCAACTACAGTCACTTCTGCAGGGCCCTGCGGATAAGCCTTTTTACACATTTCCAGTCTCTAATTCACCAGAAGGAGATCATACTTGCTACTGTGCTTGACCCCAGGATGAAACTACAGGTACTCAGTTTGTTCAGAAAACCGAGCAGCAGTTATATTTAATAACCTAGGAGGAATGAGGTGCTTTAAAGTAAGGATGTGTGATGAAATGTATCTCTGTAATAAAAGGCACTTTATGAATTTCTGGAGTGTACAGTATAGCAGTAGTTACTTTAGGCAAATGAACACTTCTCTACAGCAAACTCACCCTGGCTTCATCTTTTTCATCGTTTCAGCCATTTTCTGATGCCACTCCTAAAACCCAGACTGGATTCCTAACGCCTCCTTCAAAGTCGGAGGCCCACATCATCATAGCATCATTATTAGAGAGCAAGACTGCGTCAGCACTGGCCCCCGCGATGGAAACCAAGCAGCAGACGGGCAATCAGCCGACAAAGAAGCAAGACGGGGCAGAAGAATGCCAAGCTGACGTTAAAGCTTCGACAGATGTGTCTGGAGGCAGCTCAGATGACAACTGTGATGGAGTCGTCGAAAACGAGCTCAAGCGCAAGTCCATCTTCAACTACCTGCAGCCGCCCGCAAAGACGATGAAGATCTCAGAGCTCAATGTGTATCTGTCCGAGCCCGTGTGCGAGAGCGGCTCCAGTCTTTCGTACTGGAAGTCAGCTTCCCGGTTCCCCCGGCTGCAGGACATCGCTAAGAAGCTGCTGGCTGCCCCCGCCTCGTCCGGGGGGTTCGACAGGCTCTATCCGATGGCAGCTTGCATCGTGAGAGCCAAGAGGAACCGCCTCCCGTCTCACACCACTGAGAGACTGCTTCTGTACAAGAACTCGCTAAAGGCCCGGACTGTCAATCGGGTCAGTGGGGTTCCCAAACCATTAAAGATAAAGTGACGTCTGGTCAGATTTTTGTCCAGATGTTTAACACAGAAAGTTTCCACATTGCAGTAAGCACAGGTCAGATAGACATGGAGTGTACAGATAGGTTTAATTACTGTAAAGTTATTAGTAATAAAATGGTATTAGTTATTTTTTTTACTGTAACTATTCATTGTTATGGTCTATCTATAGTTTCGATGCACATGGCATACCTTTCAGTTGCACTATTTATATCTTAAAGGAAGTTGGTTTCACATTTGCAACCTGAGGATATGCAGATCAGAAACCACTTTATGATCCAGACTGAGTTCCAACGAAATTGTTTACCTTTTAAAAAACATAAAAGAAATATCTGCATGAGAGCAGCGTTATCACTTACTGCGCCCTTCGAATGTGACATGTAAACAACAGCAACTGTTGCATTATAAAATAAAAACATGCATGGATGCAATAAAATGAATGTATTAGACCTGGAAGAACCTTGCAAAAAAAAAAAAGTTCAGATATGCATTACCGTTTAATATCTTCATGTTTAGGTGCTTGGCAAAAGCCTGCATCAATTTATGAAATGTTGGTGTAGATTGCCAAGTCCAGATAGTGTGTTGTAATAAATTTGTACAAGCATTTGTAAAGCAGTGTGGGTATTGCATTTTATTTAGTTTTGATATCTGGTTTGACTTCAGTGGTCATTCGAGTGGACTGGAACACCGGCACATTGGATCACATTTATTGATCATTTTTGAGCAACAAGCAGCACAGTGACCTTTTCTCTAAATGGAAATGTGCATAGAGTGTTTGTAGGAAACAAAAGTAATATACAATAATTTCTGTATCTAAAAATAACTTTGTTTGACCCTCTACTTTTTCAGTTCCTATTATTCATTAAATAAAAGTTACTAAACTGTGAAGACGAGGCTATTTCCCTGACTTGCGCCTTGGTCCGGCATTCAGTCCAAAGGTGTGGTTTACTCAATCGATTCAGGAAAGTGGGGCCAATTTAATTGCTTTTTCTAGCAAGCATACACAGAAACTGACTCCAGCAGAAATACCTGATTAATAATGATGGACAGATTCCTGGAGGATACACATTTGTTTTTTGTTTTTTTTGTGACGTCTGAGTTGCTGATTCAGACTTTTGAAGACTCATTAAAAAAATAAGAGGAAAGAAAAATACAGAATATTCTTTGATGTAGTTTAAATCAGACAAAAAAAGTATGTTGCCCATGTTACTGTATGCGCTCTCAGTACTTGGTTGGGCCTCCTATTGCATGAATTGCTGCATTATTGCATCATAGCATGGAGGCGATAAGCCTGTGGTTCTGCTGAGGTGTTAAGAAAGGTCCACTTGTATTATTACAGACCATCAGGTCATCAGCATTGTACAGGGTGGGCCATTTATATGGATACACCGTAATAACATGAGAATGGTAGGTGATATCAAAGTCCTGTTTGTGGCACATTAGGATATGTGATGGGGGAAACTCCTTAAGATGGGTGGTGACCATGGTGGCCATTTAGAAGTCGGCCATCTTGGATACAACTTTTGTTTTTTCAATAGGAAGAGGGCCATGTGACACATTAAACTTATTGGTAATGTCACAAGAAAAAACAATGGTGTGCTTGGTTTCAACGTAACTTTATTCTTTCATGAGTTATTTACAAGTTTCTCTTTGTTCACAGCCATTGACATGTCGAAGAGGTTAACACGTGAGGAGCGGAATGAAATCGTGTTGCTAAGTTTCGTGAAGTTTCCTCGTTGAGATGCTGCAGTAGCTGGAGTTTGTAAGGGTGCCATTTGTGAGTAGCTAATATCCGCCGAAGGGATGTTCGACTAATGCCACTCTCCAGTGACGTGCGGCGAGTGCTACGCTGTGGGCTCTTGCTGAATGAAGCTAGGACAGCCACTGATGTTTCTTCATTAGTGACAGTTTTCTTGCGTCCACATTTTGACCAATCCAACACTGAACCAGTTTCACGAAACTTAGCAAGCAGTTTGCTGACTGTAGCATGGGAGATGGGTGGTCTCGTAGGGTGTCTTGCATTGAAATCTGCTGCAATGACCCGGTTACTGCGTTCACCAGACAACACGATTTCGATCCGCTCCTCACGTGTTAACCTCTTCGACATGTCAATGGCTGTGAACAAAGAGAAACTTGTAAATAACTCATGAAAGAATAAAGTTACGTTGAAACCAAGCACACCATTGTTTTTCTTGTGACATTACCAATAAGTTTGATGTGTCACATGGCCCTCTTCCTATTGAAAAAACAAAAGTTGTATCCAAGATGGCCGACTTCTAAATGGCCACCATGGTCACCACCCATCTTAAGGAGTTTCCCCCCTCACATATCCTAATGTGCCACAAACAGGACTTTGATATCACCTACCATTCTCATGTTATTACAGTGTATCCATATAAATGGCCCACCCTGTAGGATCTGATGCCTGTCATCTTCCTCTTGACAATACTCTCGTTTCTTCCTGTGGTCTAGATGAGGTGGATTCTGTGCTCATCAGGGGCCTCCCATATTTGTTGAAATGAACACAGACTACAGATCTAAAACGTTTATTGAGAATATCAGAATATTATTACATTTGATTTAATTTTGTTTTTCAATTCTTTAAAATTTTAAGATTTAAAGAACTTGGCAAGTTTACCTTGTAGCAAACTATTTAATTTTAATTAAAATTGTATTTTTAATATAATTTGAATCAAAATGAATTAAAATATTTTTTTTCTTACATTCAATTAATTGATTTTTAATTACTTTTGAATCTTCATTGGTTCTTGTCTTACCATAGTTACCATCCGATGCTATGACTTTTCTTTTCTTTCCTTTTCTTTGTGTTTGAGCCTCAGATTGTCTTAGAAAATAACCAATTATCTTTAATTGATTTTAAGATAAACAAATTAAACTGCCTCCTTTCCCAGAGTGGACAAACTCTTGATTGAAATACTGTTTGGGGGGGTGGTGGTTTTAACAGGAAGAAGGGTCCCCCCAGGTCAAAATCTGTTTAAGGCCCCATTAGACTTTGGGCCGGCCCTGGTTTCTTGTTTGACTTTTTCCTTCCACTCAACCTTTTGTCAATATGCTTGGATACACCACACTGTATTCAGCCAGCTTCTTGACTTCCTCCTGTAAAACTTAAGTAGGTGATACCCTGACCATAAAATTAACATTTCTGCTGTAGAAATCCTGTTTTTTTTTTATCTATACCCATATTACGTATCAGTTGCCACCTGTGATTGGCTGTACTTAGCGTTCACATCACATAGAAACAATGCGTCACATTTGCTTCCGGTGTCATGATCCTTCTCGTCGCGTGGTGGAAACATGGAGGATCCGGCAGTGATCGCATGAGCAAAATAAAGCAGTTTGTCTTCTAATATCAGCCGCGTCGAAACAAAGAGGAAGGGTCGACGGGGCGAGCGATGCGTCGGAGCAGGTTTCTGAGTTAAAGAAAATAAAAATAAATATCGCGTTAAAAATCTTTCGACGTGGTGCAGCGTGTGGGTAAGTGAGGATTCCCACCATCATGGCTCTGTACATGAGCGCCGCAGAGATCCTAGAGAAAGCCGAGAGGAAACAGGGCGCCGTGAAGACTCTGGTTTACGACAGCAGCTTTCCCAACATCAAGCAGCTCTTCGCTCTGGTTTGCGAGACGCAGAAGTTCTCCTCCGTCCTGCGGGAGATCATCGAGTCTACCAAGCTGCTGAAGCACACCAAGCTGAAGATGCACCTGGCCAAGGTGCTGGTATACGACCTGCTGATTGGCCAGGGGATGAAGTGCGGCGGCGCCTGGAAGGCCAAGATGATGAAGCATCGGCCCCGCCTGCAGGCGGAGCTGGCCCGCATGAAGGTGAGGAGGAAGGTGAGCAGGAATGAAGACCTCCTCCCCGTCGGCGCCCAGCGGAGCCCCGGAGACCGGCTGCCCAGGTATGTGCGTGTGAACACGCTGAAAACCACAGTGCGGGATGCTGTGGACTACCTGAAGAGGGATGGCTTCTCCTACCTGGGTCAGGCCATGAAGCTGGACAACTTAACCCTGGAGAATAAGGACTTTGTGGTGGACCTGCACCTACCAGAGGTCCTGGCGTTCCCCCCCAAAACGGACTTCCACGACCACTTCCTCTACAAGGCAGGTCACATCATTCTGCAGGACAAAGCCAGCTGCCTCCCCGCGTACCTCCTGGACCCTCCACCAGGCAGCCACGTCATTGATGCCTGCGCTGCCCCCGGTAACAAAACCAGCCACCTGGCAGCTATCATGAAGAACAGAGGAAGGCTGTTCGCGTTCGACCTGGACGGGAAGCGTTTGACCACCATGTCCACCCTGCTGCTCAGAGCGGGGCTCACCTGCCACCAGCTGGCCGAGCAGGACTTCCTGAAGGTGGACCCTGATGACCCACGGTACAAAGATGTAGAGTATATCCTGCTGGATCCATCCTGCAGCGGATCAGGTGCCCAGATATCTCTCTGTGTGTAGCAATGACCTGTGATGAAATCCTGACTTGAGTAAAGCAAACCGAAACGTTTATCTGTGGTGTCCAGGTATGGTGTGCCTGAGGGACGACTCTGCTGCTGACCTGGAGGAGAAGGAGAAGGAGAGGGCTCGCCTGGCCTCGCTGGCCTCCTTCCAGCTGCGGTGTCTGAACCACAGCCTCAGGTTCCCGCGCCTGAAGCGCCTGGTCTACTCCACCTGCTCCATCCACTGCCAGGAGAACGAGGAAGTAGTCGCTGCCTGTATGCAGCAGAACCCCAACTTCAGGTAGATTAACTCTGAATTATAAAGAAATAAAGAGACTGATTGGGTTAAGGAGCTCCAGGCTGTGCAAAGTTGTGATCAGGACTTCTAAGGAAGTTGGCTGTTAGTTTATGTATGAATTTGGACTTGATCTCGTTGATCATTTAAGTAAAGCAACAGCATTTAATCCGGCGCTGCGCAATCCTGCACTGGACTGACGGGCTTAGTTTGATGCTCTGCAGCATCTTGACCGATCTGGGTGATGCTGTGCCAATTCTTTGGACCGCTCCATTCAAACTACTGTGTAATTACTGTGTAAGCCGGCTGGCTGGTTGTGCAGTGGTGATGGACCAGTGTACTCATGGTTTCATAATTCATGTGGATCGACAGCCGTTTTTGATGAATGATGCAGCTTAAAGCAGCATATAGTTGTTGGCTGTTCACTGTTAACTGTTTATTGGAGGCAGACTTACCTGAGACTAGATTGATGTAGTGGGTCTGCTACACTGAAGCTGCCCTAAGTATTGTGTGTGATCTCAAACTCAAACCAGATGGATCTATGAAGAATTTGGCGAGAAACCTTACGAGAAAGCTTTTGTGTCTTCTTTTCTAGGCTGGTACCGCTGCTGGCTCAGTGGCCCGAACGAGGCCTGGAGCCGCTCTCCCAGTGTCTACGTGCCAGTACCACCAAGACCCTCACACATGGCTTCTTTGTGGCTCTGCTGGAAAAAGTTGGTGACGCTGGGAGAATAAATGAGAATTCTGCAGTTGCAATTAGGTGAATACTGCGTGTCATTTAAAGTTTTAATTTATTATTATTTTTATTATACCGCTGTTAAAGTTTTTGCTCTCATTAATCTGATTATAGCCATAAATGCATCCTAACTTGTGGGAAAGGATTACAAGTCTGTTTCTTTATATATATTTATTTGCACTTCATGAAACAAATTAAGCTAAATCTGGTTAATTATCACATGGTTAGTAATTGTTGTCAGAAGAATAATTATAGGAAACTAAGCTTCTGTATTAATTTCTTTGTATCATAGTAGGGGGGGGGACTGGCATCACTTTAAGATAAATCTATGAACTGATGTTGTTCTTCCTGTCGCAGTGAGGCTAAGAGTGTCCTGCCTGCGCCTTCCGCTGTTACAAAGATACCTGAAGCTACAGAGGGAAAATCCTGCTCAGATGCAGCGGAGGAACTGACATGTGCAGCGGGAGACACTGAGGATTCATCCAGCAAGAAAAAGAAGAGAAAAAGAAAGAAGAAGAAAGCAGCCAAAGCAGAATGACATTTAAGATACTTTCTGTGAATGTAAAGTAAAGATTATCTCTTACTCGAGTTGTCGCTTTTTGACTCATTATTTAATGATTTCAAAGGTTTCCTCATTGTTTTGAAGGGCTTTAGATGTTTAATTCTGTCCAGTAGGGGGCAGTAGCCGTAATAGTGATCGATTTTTATTTCCATTCACAGGGCGCCACCTTGTGGGTAAAAGAGCCGTGTGTTTTATAACGCTTGCACACAGTCTTTTGTAACATCTAAATGAACATTGAGCTCTTCATACATGAGCAGTGAGCCTTAGCTTTGGCTGTGGCAATACTTTAAGAACATACAATGTAAGTAACATATTTCATATTTTAAAGTTACTACAGTGGTGATTCGGTTTAATCGTGTGTTTTTATTCTCACCGCGGTGAGAAGTTAAAACCTGTCCCGACGACAGCATGTCTTCCTCGGTTCCCAAAGTGAGGCTGGCAGGAGGTCTGGAGATCTGCCGGGTCCTGAACGGGATGTGGCAGGTATCCGGAGCTCACGGAACCGTCAACAAAACCAAAGCAGGTAAACGCATCGGTTAATAATCTTCGATTTATATTGGTTTTAGTTAAGAAGTTTAGGATTGCGATATGAAATTTAGATGCGCACATACGTCAGGTCTTAAGGTAAAAGCGCGCATATGGGTGCCGCGGAGGGCGAGACATTTGCGACGCTCATTTCCAGGGGCGTTTCCTGGACCTGGAAACATTGGGGGCTGAGCCCACACCCACTTGGAGTAATCTAGGGAAATTACGCAGTAAAAAAGGCTTTTTATTAAAGCTTTCTTGAGCATTGTGGCACCTTGTTTAAATCCAAATACAGCAATATGTACTTCAAAATGTATTTTCAAACTTAAAACCTGACAATGTAAAGAAGATCTCTAAAATCAGTATTACTATTGGGTAAAACAGCATGATAAAATTAGTCAAAAGGTAACAATTATTTTCATTTTTTTCTTTCCCTGACAAGCACAAAAGTTAGTTCTGTGTCAGGTTGCATGGTGGACCTCTTTGTCTGCTGCTCTTTTCCTCATTCTCTGTCCTGTCTAGGTCATCTGTTAACCAAGTATGACATCAGATTTATTTTATCTTAATAGATATTATCAAAAGGTAATCATAAAAGGAACTGACCTTTGCAACATGACTACCATTCAAGTGTCATTTTTGGGGGAGAATTGGCTCAATGTTGTAATTTTAAGTAGAAAAGCACTCGGATAGCACAAACCTCCGCCAAGGCAGCTCAGTTCCAGTCAGGACAGCGGTCTTTGCACTCAGAACAAAAGTAAAACTGTTGATTTAATCAGTGCTGTAGTCAAGTTTATTCTAGTAGTATACTCTGATTTGTTTCCTCTCACACAATCATCGGTCAAAATGTTAAATCAGACTTTGATTAGTCAGTGATTTTAATCGTGCCCTGCTTTCTGAAGCAGCTCCTTCTATTCTGTATTTATGAAGATTTATGTGGTGAACGACTTTGGTCCCTCGCAGCATCATCAGAACCTCCTGCATCCTTTCAGCCTCTTCCAGTAGGCACCAAAGATCCTCCTCTTCCTCTCCCAGTTCTTCCACAGGAAACCAGCTGCTCCTCATCACAACAGACTCTAAAAGTCGTGCAAAAATAAATGAAAATTCAGCTGGTCACAAACCCACACTATATTATACAGAAAAGGAATGGTAAGCTATGCAGACATACATGTAGAGTGTGGTAAACTGTACTAAAAGTGACATCTGTATAGTGCGCAAAAGCTCCCATTTATGCATAAAAAGTACAAATGTACGTACATTGTACAAACTAACAAACTTGGTACACTGTTCTAAAAGCATAAAATCAACACATAATGAGTATCGTGGCATCCAATTATGTGTGCAAAGCAAAAAACAAACATTTTCTCCATACTAGCAAGCTTCATTCATCCAGAAATTCAGATCAAAACACATTATTCAATCGGTCAAACTTTACCTTTTTTTCCACAAGAAGTGTGCTTCAGCTTCTCCTTCAAACTCAAAACCGTCCAGGTACCTCTGTGGTGGTTTTATAATCATGGAAAGTCGTTTTTGAGTCGCTCTTTCTGTCGCTCATTTTCTTCTCCTCACTCCGCGCTGTTCGTGTGTCCGAGAGGGGGGAAAAAGATGCAGATTCGTGGGCTTCCTGCAACCGCGGGAGGCAAATTACCGTAATAGCACTATGCGGACTTGAAAGCGCAAAGTGTCTTCTTTCTAAATCTGTTTCAGTTTTTCTGATAGCACAAACTGTTGCGGAGTTATGGTAATGCAAATTGCGCAAGCAAAAATGTGTCGGCGACGACACGTTCGGTGTTAAAGGGTTAATTAGTTAGAATTATTTCTAGATTTTAAGTATTTATATTTACATCAATCTTAAACCCCCATCTTGTCATTCTGATGTCTGTCACTCAGTCTAGGCCCCGCCCCCTTTGTATTACAGTCCTGCTTTTATTTTAGTGTGACACCCCAAGATCATCACTGGCCCCCATTTAGCCCACTTTAAAAACTTCCTAGATACACCCCTGCTCACCAGTCTTAAGGAAGTATTTTAGGCTTATATAAACATTGAATAAACATCTTATTCAAGTATTATTACATATAATCATTTTGAATAAGACGTAGGGAATTAGACTCACTTTAGGGTTAAACACAACGGGTCTGACCCACATTAATAAATACCGTTATTAATTCAAACTCTTAGAAAGTTCTGGTGCTGCTAAAAGCAAGCGGCCAGTTCAGGCCGGGAGAAAGCTTGCAATGAACACTGTGGGGCGATGAGGAGCCATAGTGAGACACAGATCAACGCACGTCGGTCCAAAATGTCCGAAGATTTTCTCCTACTGACGCGTTTTCGCAAACACTGCTGTGAATCTGCCTAATGTTAATATAATTTGAAGACATAGTATACAAATTGTTTGTTTACCTGTTTTATGTGTTGGCCCAGAGTTTTGCCGCTCACTGCCAGCCGTCGCAACTAAAGAATTGTCCCTCTTATTTCTGTCAAAAATCGTCTGATGTGCATTTTCTGTCAGGAGCGCTCTAGAGGTTATATTAAACACCGGGCTGAAGATTCCCCGCACAAATCCTCTCTGATCGGTCATACCATCATGCCTCTGTTGCATTCACCGAAGCCAGGAAATTACAAAACTACCTTCTTCGTTAATGTCATAGGGCGGCTCAGTTAATGTAAACTTATTCCTTCTGGGGTGAAAAAAAACATTTCGGGTGTTACGTCGGTATGTGTTCCCCCATTGAGATGTGTTTCGGCTCCCCCCACAATACTACAATTTTACACATTGAGGGGCAAGGTCCTGCCTTTCTTGTTTCTGATTGGCTGACCGGTTGATTTCTTTGTAATCCTAACATTTGACAACAATTGCTTAACCCTAAATCATTTTCTAATCCTAACATTGGAGGAGGATTACCTAACCATAACTTGACTATTTTCCTAATACTAATATTCGGGTACCAGTGCCTAAACCTAATGTGATCCATCTGTTTAACATTCATGAGCAGCAGCCGCCTCGCGTGTGCGTGGACCTGAAACACATCTCGACGGGGGAACTCATATCAACGTAACGGGCTTGAGGAGATATGTTTGGGGCTAGAGTCGGAAATGCCCAGGCCAGGCGACGCCACTGCTCATTTCTCTCCTAAAATGACGTTTGGTGCTAGTTTGACTTGTTATATTCGTAACAATCTGCAATAAAAACTAATATTTACACCGGATACACTGCATATCGTTTTCTAATTGAAATTGAAATGTAATGAGCTTTCCAGAATGGAAAATCACAAGTTAAATATTGACACAATTGGACTAAACGTAAATAATGTGAGCAAATGTGAAATTTAACATCAAATTAAGAATCGTAATTTCTCAAGAGCCGGGGGAAATCGAGCAGCTAATTTGAGAAGGCTGGGTGTTTTCACATGCCAGAATAGATCTTTTTGACTTCTTATATGTGCAGAAAAATAATGTACTTGTTAAACATGAACCTTGAGAATTATAAACAAGATTTCTGTGTCACCACTCAGCAGGAAGAAATTGTTTGTCTAATTTGGTTTGTATTGCTAGAACAGAATTAGGACCCACATCGAGTTGAAAGACCTCCACAAATGCTGTACGCAATTGTAAAATTGTGAAAAGCTTTTCTGAAATCCAACATCAATGACTGTGCCTCTGACCCAGCTTGTCTTTAATGTCGTTGCTCAGAGCAATAGTGCAGCCAATATGTGATGGCAGAATGGAAGTGTATTTATTTTTTACTTCAGGTGTCTCCTTTTGTAATATGATGAAATATTGGCACTGGACAAAGTATAAATCTATTTTTATTTTTTTGTGCTACAAGAATCCAAAGAAACATTTGCATCACCTCTTATCGACTGGAAGAAACAGAGTGGTCAATACGTCATGTTGAGGATTTTTCATTATGTTGTACAGCAAAATAATGAAATATTTGGAATGGATATAACGTTCATTTTCCTTTTGTAGAGCCCCAAGAGACAAATATGTCACGTCTCCATAGGCTGAAAGCAATAGGAGCCTGAAAATAAGACTTTTTTTAAATTTAAATTTACTGGTAGAATGGCAAGGGCTGCATTTTTATACCTTACTTAAAGATTATGCATCACTTCTCAAGAGCTGGAGAAATTGAGTAGTTAATATGTTGTTTTCAACATTTTCACATGACAGAATTCACAGTAAAACAGTCCCATATTTGTACTGGATAAAGTTTGTATTATATGTATATTATAGTAGACCTCTTCCTTCACATAAAAAGAGATTCTTGCATTGTCCCTCAGTTAATGGAAAAAAATAAAAGCCTGAAAATGAGATTTAATTAAATCCCAGAATGTCATCAGAGACTACTTTGTCTTGATTTATCTCCAAAGATCTACAGTAGAATTGATATATTAGTACAGGATACTGAAACCCTTAACCATAACTGGAATCTGGAGGAATATTTGCTTCACCTCTTGATCAAGAATCCGGGGGGAAAAGGGCATTATTATAAAATATTTTTACTGCCTATTGTAAACATCAATCTTTTCTTAGTCACTTCAGGTCTTGTAGCTAATAGTTGAGCAGTAATGTTGCAATTTAGGTTCATTTCTTAAAATAATTGTTTTTAAAGTTCACATAGCTGCAGCCATGCTGAACAAGGGAACCTTTTTCCCCCCTCCATGCAGTGGCTTGTACTGTAATGCACCATGTATGAGCTCAAGTAAAAAAATCAAGCCTTGAATATACCATCTGTATCCGCTGTGCTTATCTCTGAAGGACACATTGATGTTATATTAACTGCTGCTCGTTTCTCTCCTCCCTCCCCAGTTGAGGCCATGCAGGCCTATGTAGACGCTGGACTGACCACGTTCGACATGGCGGATATTTATGGGCCTGCAGAAGAAATATATGGACTGTTCGGTAGCCAGGTGAACACAGATGTTTCAAATAATTCAGGATCCTACATCCATATAATTTCTCCATATAATTCTCCCTTTAATTTATGCATAATTAGACACCCATGTGAGGTCATTTCCATTATTTTGTGTAAAACATAGGAACAGAAACCTAGCTGGGATGTGTATGCAGGTGTAAACATTTGATCTAACTAAGAGGTACTAAGTGGAACTGTAAATGGCCTACTGTTTTTTTTTTGGTCAAAATATTAGCATAGAAGTTAACCTAAATTTTTACACGATCCTGCAATGATCATGATCCTTAAACCTTGTCCTGTCGGTCAACAGCTAACTATTAAAATATGGATTCATCTTGGGGATTTCAGAAAAATCTGTTATATTTTGAAACTTTGCCTTATGAACCTGGGAAAAAAGTATTTGACCCCCTGATAATTTTGTAGGTATGCTCACTAAGAAAGAAACGAAGAGTCGGTTAGTTTTGATGGTCACGTGTGAAACTTCAAAAATAATTTTAATATGATTGAGAGAGATATTTATTAGATCCCATACAGTGATGCCAGAATTCTGGCTCTCTCTGAGTGGTTATTTGACTATTTGCTAAGAATGATCAATTAATTAATTACAAATACAGTACATATTATCTTAGTTGGACAGGTTTGAAAAGCACAGCTGTCGTGTTTTGTTTGGGGATCAATTACTTATTTCACTCAGTGACATGCATGTCTTTATATTTCTTTTAGATATTCTGTATCTCTCTAAATTTAAATGAAAATATGATCAAAATTAGAGTCTGTTAGTTAGTTGAAGTAGGAATAAAGATAGAAAATCACCAATAATAATGTTTGGTACAATATTATTCCTTGAGCTTCATGCTGTTCGGGTACTGATTATTTCTGCAGCCTACTCAAAATAATGAGGAATTCCCTAAGCTCTCCAAGTTTGGCTCTAAATACATTTTCATACAGTTATATTCGTGCTTAGGAAACCGTATCAACATTTCTGTTCCTCAATTTAGTTGAATTTCAGTGTGTTCTGAGTCCAAAACAATGTATCTAAAATGCTATGATGGATTACAACCAGCGGATGTCCAAAATAGTTTACAGTTTTACGTTTGCCTGTCTGATCCGTAGCTGAGATCCTCAGGAAGAGCCACTCCAGCTCTACAGGGTCTCACGAAATTTGTGCCCCGACCAGGACCGATGGATCGCAAGGTGAGTCCCTGTCTCTGTTGGGTTTTTGATTGTGATGCGGGTTCTGTCCACCAGGGTACAGTGTGCACCTTTTAAACATCTCTAATCTATTTTAGGCTTTTCAAATGTGCACTATTTGAACCCCAGCACCCATATGGTGCAGTTTGTGCTCCATACAGTGCTGTAGTCATGGCCCTTGAACGTTTTCACATTATAATCCCATACTTCATTTTATTTAATTACCACATAAGCGACATACAGATGTCGTTTATTTGGATGTTTGCAGAGAAACTAAGTTTGTACAAATTGAATTATTTTTACTGGTAGTCCTCTGTGACCACTGTTGGTCTTTATAGTCAAAGGAGAAGGCAGGTGCTGAAGTGCTTCTCTGTTTGCAGGTGGTGGAGAAGGCGCTGCAGCGCTCCATGAGTCGAATGCAGGTGGACGCCCTGGACTGTGTTCAGTTTCACTGGTGGGACTACAAAGACAAGAGATACCTGGATGGACTGGGACACCTGTCTGACCTGCAGCAGGAGGGAGTCATACGTATGAGTACTCTTTTTTTTCCCTGACCACACAGACACATGGATAATGTGCTGGGCTGATGGCACGAATGTAGTTCTACACGCTTTCTAAACGTTTTGGCTGAAAAGCAGGACTTTGAGAATAGTCTCTGTGAAAATGTCTTTATTTTTTGTAAATTAAAATGTTATTTCTCTTTCATCTCATATCATTTTCATGTCAAAATGTGGAATCCTGTTTCCTCTTTATTTACTAGGTGAGCTAGCCCTAACCAACTTTGACACACACAGACTGGAGGAGATCACCAACAAAGGCATCTGCATCTCCAGCAACCAGGTACCACATATGCCTGCGATTTTGCCCTCTGCTTCTTCTCCTTCCTCCCCTCCCTTTCATGTGTCCGTTACGCCTGCCTGCACAGGTTCAGTACTCTCTGATAGACCAGCGACCTGCAGCGAGGATGGAGCAGTTCTGCGTGGCCAACAATATAAAGCTCCTCACGTATGGAACGCTGGGTAAGATACATCTTACAGATGGTCAATTATTTATGTACAGAGCTGCAAAGATGTCAAAATGGTGGTTTTTCTAAAATGGAGTCTGTCGGTGCACAGACCTCCTTTTCAGTTTGTTTCCTCCTACCCCTTATGCCGACCTGTCTCCACCTCCTTTTTATCCGCTACATGCTCAGTTGTCTCCATTGCCTCCTCCTCCTCCCTGCTTACCTCACCCCATCTCCTCCCTCATTAGCTGGTGGCCTCCTCTCTGAGCGTTATCAGGGGAAGGCGGAGCCCAACTCCCGGGCGGAGCTCAACACCGCCTCCCTCTCCAAGTACAAGAACATGATTGACTCCTGGGGTGGATGGACTCTCTTCCAGGACCTCCTCGTCGCCTTGGAGGCAATCGCCCAGAGACACGAATGCTCAGTGGCCAGTGTGGCCACACGTTACGTGCTGGACCGCCCAGCCGTGGGCGGAGTCATCATCGGATGTCGGCTTGGTGTCGCAGGGGCGGAGCAGCACATCAGCGACAGCCTGCGCAGCTGCAGCCCCGGCCTAAAGCTGACGGCAGAGGATCACGCAGCCATCGAAGCGGTCACACAGCGCTCCACGGACCTCATGGCGCTCATCGGAGACTGCGGGGATGAGTACAGGAGATGAGGGGGGGAGGGGTGGGCTGGGCTGACAGACTGGATCTGACAGGTCAGTGGGGAAGAGGAAAAGAGAAAAAAAAAAAAAAAAAAACTTCTCAGGGAATTAATCCTTGACAATGTATTGTCTAAAAGTACAAAGATTTACTTATTTTACAATATTTGAATTTTACCACAGTATTTTGGTTCAACCTTTCCTGGTTCAAGACTCCTCCCTTCAAAGCGGACCATTTTTCATGTTTTCATTGTTTTCTTTGCTTCTTATGTATTTTTTTTTAAACCTTTTTCTTTGCCAATGATTTATGTAAAGCGCTATGTGCCCAAGGTTTCTAGGGATGCTGAATAATAGAAAGATTTTCCATTTGCGTACTTAGGTGTGTGCATAATGTAAATGCTTTTAAAAGCCTCTCACTTGGTCAGACCTTCAAAAAAAAATAAACTTCCCAACAAAATCCAGGTTTAAATTTAAATGTTCAGCTTGTGTGAAAGTCAAAATGTTGATTCATTCCATTTAAATTACAGTTTTAATTTGTCACTTTGTCTTACGATGACCATGACAATAAAATAGCTCTCATAGGGAATGCCCAGACATAAATGTTTGTTGTTATTAACGTGCAATAAAGAAATATTTTATTCAAAGCGTAAAAATGTTTTGTTTTCTTAGTCTATGTAGAGTCATGCTAATGTACCAGAAGAATCCTGTATACTTTTATCGATGCAATATGACAACAATGAAACAATAAGAAATTCTGAGATTCCTGTACAATGATTAAGGTATGAGAAATGAACCACAATGAGTTGAAGGCTCGGATCCCATAATTGAAGCCCCTCGGTAGCGTTCTAATAGTCTTTCAAAAGACAAGAAGATAAAAAATTTTCTCACATAATCATGTTTTTGAAGCTAACCTTCCATGGGTTTATTTTTTATTCAAGTTCCTCTTAAAACATTTATTTTATTGTCCTAACCAATATTAAATTACTGATTGATTCAGGTTTCCTTCATTTGAATAAAAACAAACCATCTTGCTTGGAATGTCAGAGTTTGACCATACCACGCTATAACCATAATGGATCGGTGGTGTTCTTTGGATCACTGTCCTGCTACATTACCCAACTGCATCTGAGCATGAATTCATGTTTTTTTTTTCCAAACAGTGCAAATTGTCCAGCTCCTGACATCGTAAAGCAGACCCAGACCATCACACTTCCACCACTATGCTTGATAGACGATACAATGGTTGTTTTCTGATATCCTGTTGCATTTCAGCCACACTGTCTAAAATGTTTCCAAAATCTTAGGGATCATGAACATATTTTGACATATATGAAATATACAGTGTTCTTTTTGATCAGCAGTGGTTTACAGCTTGGATGGAGGCCATTTTTGCCCAGTTTCTTATTGAGTCATGAATACTGACGTTAACTAAGGAAGGTGAGGCCTGCAGAGCTTTAGATGTTCTGTGACCTTCTGAATGAGCTGTTGATGTGCTCTAGGAGTCATTTTGGTTGGTTGACCACTCCTGGGAAAATTAACCACCATTGCTATGTAATTGATCATTGTGGCTCACTGGAGAACCAAAGCCTTAGGAATGACTTGTAAACTTCCCAGATGGATAAATTTAAAGGATTTGGTTTTCATCTCTTCTAAAAAAAAATTCAGATCAAAGCATAATGTGTTAGTTTTTTTAGATCCATTCCCGTACTTCATGCTGTCTGACAGGCTCTATCTATTTAATGGATTTCTTGACTCTACAGCTGGCAGTGATCTGAGTGTGGGTAATGAAACAGAAATAATTTGTCTGACACTAAAACTTGTTTGACCATCTGAGACATTTAAGAGCGACAAAAACCAACAGCAAACAAACAGAAGAAATCTGTTACGACACTGTATATCTTCTAATCTAAGTCCAGTGTATTTCATAAAGATTTTAAGAAAGTTAGTTTTTTAAAATATATATATATATATATATATATATATATATATATATATATATATATACACTAGCATCGATCTGGGAACTGGGAAGCGGTGTAACTGCAGTGTTGACCCCTCTCAAATGACTGTTACAGAACAAATTAAAAAATTTCCTCTTAGGTCTTCAATGTTCAGGTCCCATGTCTTACCTGCAAGATGTTTTACACCACCGAGCTTTGTCTGGCTCACTGAGGTCAAACAACCAGAAGCAGAACACCAGATCATCAGAGATCAAATTGAAAAAGCAGGAGTGATCACAGCTTTGCAGTCATTGGAGGTATTTAGTGGAACATCTTGTTTTTCTACAGAACTGCTCAGAGCTATAAAAAAATCTTAAGATGCCTTTAAAGACCCACTTTTAGCCTGTAGCTTTTGACTCGGGTGAGGCCTGACATTATGGTTTTATATTTTCTTTGTTTTATTTGTATATCTATTACTGTATTTCATTTTGCTTTATAAAATCATTGTACTATTTGTTACAGGTACTAAATGAATATGACAGCAGGATATGCCTGTGTGTGTGTTGGTTTTGCATTAATAGAGAGGATTTGGACGGACTGACAGATGCTTAGATGGGAGTCGGACTGAAACACCCAGCAGGTGCACACGGTACAACAGGAGTTTGCATGTCCACATGGGTACCGACCCTTACATCCATGCACGCGATCTGTCAGACCGTTTTATTCCTCTTGCTCCCACACCCACAGCTGACACACTGCGTCCACCTCAAACTGGTAAGCCGCTAAGCTATAGGAGCTGGGGTCAAAGTTTATCGCGGACATCACAGGTTGGCTAAAAAGGACATACTTCAGCTGGACATTTAGTAATTCCAAAAGTAAAAGATCCATGTTTTTTTGCTAATTTAGATTTTCTTTTTTGTGTAGTTTTATTTCTTTTATTTAAACTACCTTCTTAGCAATCACACGTCAGTGAGAAAACTACAATAACAGTCTTGTTTCTCTAAGATTTCCTATTACCCAGATTGAGGCATGTAGGTAATTAGGTGTTAGCCGTACCACAGATTTTTATAGTTTAAACTCTAAAGCCTTTTAGTCAGCATTAAGTGGCTTTATACAGAGCCAGACCACGAACAATATTTTATAAGTGAACCTTGAAGTGTCAGTGAGGGTATCAAACAGCAAATACTAACAATAACACCAGTCAGGAGTGTGAAGAAACCATCCCTTTATTTGTGTGAAGCAGTACCAAAGAATTAAAAACAGTCAGTGCTCAAACAGACCACGCCCGAGGTTTCTTCCACCCTGCTGTCGGGTGAGATCTACACGGTCACACCGGGTGGAAAACACACTGAGCCCGAGATGTGAGAGAGGATCCACAGACATGATGTACAGTATA
The DNA here is from genome assembly GCA_963556495.2 of Valencia hispanica. Taxonomy (NCBI): domain Eukaryota; kingdom Metazoa; phylum Chordata; class Actinopteri; order Cyprinodontiformes; family Valenciidae; genus Valencia; species Valencia hispanica. The sequence goes on along the minus strand of OY747709.1, from coordinate 20,612,160 downwards.
AAAATACAGGACAACTCCAAACTACATTTACTGCTTTTTACTGAAACACTACAGCAGCACAAGCACTTTCATTATAGAAGTAGAAGGGAACTACGGGGTGAAAGAGTGAATATCTGAGTGAAGAGGAGGAGGAATGTTTATCGGACTCCAACTGATGGGGAGAAAAAAATCTTCAGCGGACCACATTGCTGACAGAAATCCTCTGTCTTCTCCTAGGAGAGTGTGAGAGACCCTGATGGGCCACGACTCCTGCTGTGTGGGTTTATTTGTTGTTTCCATGGTGATCACAAGTTAAGAAGTGTGTCAGTTACCATGTTGCTCCTGCTGCGGTTCCTCCTGGAGACGTCTTTACTTGGCGTTGGCAGAGCTGCTGAGCATCTTACGCACTGCCTGGGCGATGGCGTCGCGATCGATGCCAAAGAGCCGCAGCAGCTCGTGGGGTTTGCCGCTGCGGGGCACCTGGGAAACCGCCAGGCGGTGAACTATGAATCCAGGCTCGTTCACCACCGCCGAGCACACGGCCTCGCCAATCCCACCTGTGGAATACAGAGCAGAGCCAACAGATATTTAAGGTGACGGTTCACCTAAATCACTTTCTTTGTGCTCCAGTCACCCACAAGTCCTTTTGAATTCAACTCAACCTCTCTGGAGGGATTTGACATGGAATGACAGGGGTGACTACGCCCTCCTGTGACTTTTTCACTCTTGTCACACTTTTAAGGTTGATGAAAGGGTGTGTCCTCATGGCAAAAATAAAACTGGTTTGGATCCTTTAATTTTTTGTTCCTGTTCAGAGATATTATTAATCCTTGAAAAACTGTATAAGTTAATGGACTTAAAAAGAGGCAACATCATTTCCAGGCCCACCCATGTCAGCATGGTTACAGTGCCTTCCAAAAGTATTCACATCCCTTGAACTTTTTCACATTTTGTGATTACAAGGACAGACTTCAGTGTGCTTCGTCTTGACTTCATGTGATAGACCAACAGAATGCAGTGTAGTAATTGTGAAGTAAAAGGAACATGCATGGTAATTTTACTTTTTTTTTCTACAGATAATCTGAAAAGTGTAGTGTGCTTATATATATTCACCTCACCCTTTCCGTTCTGACACCCAGATTTACAATGCAGTGCAACCAATTGCCCTCAGAAGTCATTTTATTACTGTAATTTTGGGACTATAAACTCTTAATTTTTTCACACCCTTTGGACCCTGTGTTCTATACAATGATGCAGCTAATTTATAGATTTTTACCGGCTAACGGCCTCCAAGGTGCACTATAGCACGAAGTGCAAAAGTGAGACAGACATGTGGGGAAACATTTTGCGCCGAAGAAAACCAGTAGTTTTCATGCACACACCCTCATCGTGAAAATCACACAAGAAATGCAGGTTTTAAGTTAAAGGCAATCGAGCTGGCCATCGAAGAAGGAAATAGCTACTGCATGTAAGCTTGACATCAATGAATCAATGGTGAGACGTTGGAGGAGGCAGCGGGAAGAACTGAGTCAATGTAAAAAAAGACACTGACAAAGACGACTTCAGTGGCTTTAATGAGGAAGAAGAAGATGAAGATAGCGACCAATGACTTTTCTGGTAGGCTAAAGTATGTTTTATTTTCTAACCACACATGTCTTGGCACCCTAATGCCAATTTTCAGGCAGAGTTTGAAAAAAAAAAGCACGTCTTAAATTAAAACCTAGAAAAGCACTTAGAGAGCGAACTCCGCCAGGGCCACTGATTCTCACCCATCCCCATGTTGTTATCCAATTCTTACTTTCGGTAGTTTTCTGATAAAATAACCGTTAATGAGATGCATGGCTGTTCTCTTCCAGCTGAGAGCAGAGATTTGGGGCTCCTGCGTGAGGGGAGCCGCCTGTGAGCTCTCTGACACGGGAGGGGAGTGGAGGTTATCACTGCAGATCAGTGGGTGGATACGCGCTTCATGTTAGATCAACCCCAAAATGTAATCAGTTGTTCCTGGTCCCACTGCAGACATTTCCTGAAAATTTCATTGAAATCCATCCATAACTCTTTGAGTTATGTTGCTAACAGACAGACAGACAGACAGTCACACTGACGGAGGTAAAATGCACGTAAAATGGAAATAAGATAAGACTGTGCTTCCCATTCATTAATAACAAAAAGTGACAGAAACAGCGGTTTAATCACCAAAATCATATACAATGAAGAAGACAAAATGAGATCGAAAGCTGTTTTAAGAAGCTTGTATCTGTCTGGCTGCAGCTTTTATTTAGGTCAGCATGAGCCCAAAAGCCAGAGATGAAATTAAGAAACTCTGACAGCCCTGCTTCCTCGCTTCATCCTACCGTTCATCAAGAATAAGTGATGTACACTAACTATCCTTTTCATTCTCTTCTCTATTCTCAGTTTGTTTTCTGCAGAAACATCAATGTTAATGCACAAATAACATAAAGATCCAAAATAATCACTCCTCTGATTTGAACTGAATATGACGGTGATAAAAACACAAAAAGTGACTATATCTATGCCCCGCAGAGGCATTCACTGTTTTTGTGAATTACTAAAATGTGCAAAAAAAAAATATAGGTAAAGATCATATAATACAACTTTATTCAGAACACAACTGTTAGAAGGTGACAACCCCCTGGATCACTAATGTGACCAGATTTTAATCATTAATCAGATTAGGTATTTTAAAATATGTTTAGTTTTTTACCCTATTATGACAGTAGTCAATCAGGATAAGTTAACCCTTTGGCATTATAGAGAATTTTATATTATTTAGCCAGAATGTATATATTTTTCTTTCGCCAACCTTCATAGTAGTGGTCTTCCACTGTCACGATGCGTCCTCTGGTGGCCTTGGCACTGTCGATGATAGTTTTGGAGTCCAGCGGTTTGACGGTGAATGGGTCAATCACACGAATGTTGATTCTCTCTAATGAAGAGGAGAGGAATACAAATGTAAATGTCCAGAAGGTCCTCTATCATGGCCTGCTTTGGTGTGGTTGGTTTACTGTGCATGTTTTTCGCTCTGCAGCTTCCTACCTTTTTTCAGGATTTCTGCTGCAGCCAGAGCCTCATGGAGGGTGGCTCCGCCTCCAACCACAGTCACATGGTCGTCATTGGTTTTATACACAACCTGAAGTTGAAGGTAAAACATAATGCTGTAATATGGATAGCAAATGTCACTGTGTTCACAAAGGACCCAGTTTAGTTATTCTCAATGATCCTGAAGTGCAGAAGATATAAAGTGCCTTAAAATCACTTTTTGTTGGGATTTTTTACTTTGTACAATAGAAAGATGATATTTACACACACTGTATAAAAAGACACATGATAGTTTGCTTGTCACTGGCTGACACGGAATCAGACTAAACTTTTCCTGTTTAAGGTCAAATCACCTAAATATATTTGCTAACTAAATGCCAGAGTAATTGACTTTTTCTATTTCTTCTTTCATATTCAGGAGTTGACATTCATTTCACCCTTTCAACTCAGTTTGCTACACACTGATCTACTCTCATGCACAATGTTCCCAGCTAGATATCTCGTCTTCTACTGATATGACTGGTAGCAGCATGAGGTCAATGGTACATGTCAACAGATATGGGGGGGCTTCTGGGTCCTAACTGACGTGCCAATGCACTAGCAGAACATTCAGGTATTTGTAGTACTAGTTGCGCATGTACTGTCTACGATTGGAATTCCCTTTCAGACCGTGTGACTTGGCTTAAACGTTTTGGGTTTTTCTTCCACAAGCTTTTCACTGCGGTTTGCTTGAATTCTGGCCCATTCCTTCTGACAGAACTGGTGTAACTGAGTCAGGTTTGTGGACACACTTGGTGACACCAACCTTCTCAATTCTGCCCACAAATGTTCTATGAGACTAAGCTCAGGGCTTTCTTATGGCTGCTCCAAAACAAATGACTTTGTGCCACACTATAATAACTAATTTGGCTGTATGATCAAGGTTACTGTCTATTAAGAAGACCCATATGTACCCAAGCCTCAACTTCCTGGTTTGACCCAACATTGACTTCACGGGGAGTAGTCTTCTTGTTCCCCTGTTCATTGACAGAACAGTTGGTGAGATGGTTCCCAGCTTCAAGTTGCTTGAGGTCCCCATTTCCAAGGACTTAACTTGGACCATCAACACTTCCAACATCAGGAATAAAGTTCACCAACACCTCGTTGTTCTAAAGAAGCTAAAGCATAATGGAGTGGACAAAGCACTACAGGTTATGTTCTACAGGATTGTGGTGGAGAGTACACTTACCGTCTCCACCATTGCCTGGTATAGGAACTATTCAGCTCCTGACTAGAATGCTTTGCAGAGAGGGGTAAGAACTGATGGCCATTTAGACAAAACGCTTCAATTTTTGTTTAATCTACACCAAAGGACATGTCTCCAAAAAAACGGCCTTTCAAGTTTCAACTGTATTGTTCAGTAGAACTGAAAGTACATTTTAAAGAAATGGAGTTAGGGCAACACTGCTACAGACCTTAGCCTGACCAACATGGAAGTCTTCATTGCAGCTGTAAATGATGTTGTTTTCTGGGCGACTTGTTCGGATGAAACACAAACCCTAGAACAAACCAGAAATCCTCATCCTGTGCAATGTTACATTTTTAAGTTATTGTTACACATTAAAAGTTAAATCAGAGTACCTTTGTAATGGCAGAAAGCTCCACAGCTTTCTCGGTGGACACCCCGTCGCTTGGGTAGAAGATGGTTGAAGTAGGAATGGCTCTAAACATGGCCAGGTCCTCCAGGCCCATCTGAGAGGGTCCGTCTTCACCTAATTATACAGTTACGCAACAAGTCAAAAAGTAACATAAACCGGTCCCTATAATATTATGTTTTTCTATCTTTTCTCATCTAAATGCCAATAAACCTGCCAAAAGCCACCTTATGCTGCACCCAGTGTACTGATTGTATGTCCTAGTTTTTCCACAAACAAGAAGTAGAAGCCAAAAAAGCCTGCCTGGCACATTATAAAATGAGAGAAAATCTGACAGCATGAGAGGAACTGACCGATGGAAACACCACAGTGGGAGCCACAGAGGTTGATGTTGCTCTCGGAGATGGCGGCCATCCGGAGCTGGTCATAGGCTCGGGTGAAGAATGTGGCGAAGGTGCTGGCGAACACCACGTTACGGTCCCGGACAGCACAGCCGATCGCCACGCTCACCTGCAAGACAGAGGAAAGAGAGACAGCAGTAACGGTAATTAGGTGGGGACACAAGAAACGTTACAATAGTGAATTAATAATAATACTTATATAATAATTAAGAGTCTGAACTTTGTCTGGGCCATTCTAAGACCTTTTTTCTAAGACCATTCAGGTTAGATTTGGTGATGTGGAACTCACTGGAATGCCTCCAGGGTTACCATGGGCCTCTGGGCTGCATCATCTATTAATGTTTTAGTAATCCAGCATTTTAGTTGAAGTGGACAGCCAGATCCTGTGGTTCTGCCATACCCCAGCCATTTTTTGATTATGGATGTGCTGCATGTCATGCTTAAGGCTTAGGATACTGCTTTTATAACCTAACTCTGCTTTCAACTACTCAACAACGTTCTCCCTGACCTGTCTACTTTCTTGGTCTTCATGATGCTGTCTGTTCACTAAGGTTCTCTAAAGAAAATTGCCTAAGCTCTCAATAAGACTTCTAAATGCACTTTTTTGCAATGCATTTTTTTAGCTGCATCAGAGTAATGGGGTCTGAATGTAAATACATGCAGCATGTATTTACATTCGGATTTGATTTTATAAAACATTTTGAAAATCGGGTTTCATTTGACCTCCTCTTCACATTTATGCACTACTTTGTGTTGGTCTGTCAATAACACCTCAAAATTAGATCGAAGTTTGTGGTGTTAATGGGACATGTATTGTATATTCAGTTTGTAAAGCTGTGCAAAAGTTTTAAACGACCACACAACTTATTTTATATTCATTTTCTAAATTACTGGAATAGTTCAAATTAGTTTTCTGATATTTAAAAACAACTAGCTGAAATGAAGCACAAAAACAACATTTTCTCCTAGTTGAACATACATGACCGTATACATATATTACATAGATTATTACTCTTTTGTTACTGTTACCTTTGATTTTCAGTAAAGTCAGAGTAAAAAGCCCTTTTACTCCCAATCAGGGATGATTAAAAAAGGTTTTGTGAGCTGGTGATTGATATAGAACAAAACAGAAGATAAATCTGTGTAAGGTAAGATCTGCTGCATCTTCTTTAGTTCTTTCAATTTTGATCAATAAAGACACAAACTTACATCAGTCTGACCCTGAAACACAAATTAACCAAATTTACTGAAGGCATTTGTTCACAGTGGGAATGTTTCCCAGTGTATTCTTCTTGTAAACTTTCTACCACAACCATAACGTTTTGGCTTTGTTTCCAGTCTCCCAGCTCTAAAACCTGTAAGTCCTGCATATTTCTTACCATGTTCTGCTCTGCAATGTAGCACTCCACGTAGCGGTTGGGGTGCTCGTTTTTGAAGAGCTCAGAGAAGGTAGAGTTTTTAGTGTCTCCATCAAGGACAACCACTCGTTCGTTGTAACGGCCCAGCTTGGCCAGAGCCACGCCGTATGCCTTTCTCGTAGCAATCTGGTCGTAACACACAAATCAGTTGAGAATATCTCAAAACCACAGGGAACTTAAAAATGCCACTAATCATTCTATTTAAAGAGCTAAAGGTCACATGGTTATCATCTCTAATCTCACCTTGTCTCCAGGTTTGTAGTTAGGTGCGCTTGGCATGCGGATGTTGCGGAGGCTGACAGATGACGTGTCCTCATTGGGCGGAGCAGGATAGAGGCGCTTGTTGCAGCTGATGATGCGGCTCTGCAGCTCCCTGATCACGCTCTCTGACATATCTTTGGGCAAAGGCTTTCCATGCCAGCCCATTTTATCCTCAGCCGCTGACATACACATAAACACAGTGATTTGTTATAAACGACTGTCCTGAGGAGTTATCTTGCAGGCTTCCATGGATCAGATGTGGAGATGGCCTGGTTCTAAGGAAGCTTTTATTCATAATCTGCAACCCAAACTCCCTCTATTCTTCAGAATATACTTATCATATTTTCATTTATCCAATTCAGACAGGAATAAGCCTGTCCAGATGTCTGAATGATAACAATTTTCCACTTCACAAAGTTACAACAGGCTGCTTCAAATGTTAAATAAAGGGTTCAGAGGACGTTTAGTTTTCTTAGTAAGGACATAAAGCTCCTAAATGCACACTATGCTATTAAAACAACTGTCTCTGTGCCGCTTTCTCTCTCACACACATGTGGTCCCTCTTTTGGCCCTATTGTCAATACATGAGCACAATGAGTGGCTGCTGGGAGTGTATCTTACACATTTTGAAGGATTATTGAGCTGCAGCTGCTAAAGCAGTACAGAGCTGCCTGGATTATGGCCAGTTGGAGGCTAAAGCCCCCGACGGCACGTCAAACCCCATCGGAGTCGGTTTCCAACTTTTTATCCAGCTCATTTTTATCTTTTATCATTTCAACAAATCATTCCGATAATTTTAGATTCAGATTGCAATATTCCTCCACACTGGTGTTAATTATGGCTGATTGTTGTACCTGGGATGCCCTTGCCCTTGGTGGTCTTGGCTATGATGGCGAGAGGCTGGTGGCGGGGTTGACTCAACACCTTACACAGCTCCTCCACACTGTGACCATCCACAATGATGGAATGCCATCTGGTCAAACAGAGAAAATAACGTTTCTAATTATAATGAGGAAAATAATTATTACTCATGTTAAGTATTTTCTTCAGGATATGTGTTTCTAATGGGACAACTGACATGAAAACCAGACCAGATGTGCGTGACAGTATTTCACACATACAAAATAAATCAGTTCATATATAAAGTCAACCTTGAAGACAGGGAATTACAAGGATTCCACATAAAAAAATGCATTAAATATCTATGGTGATGAACTCAAAGTCATCTTGTGTAGAAACTATTCACATGCATTGTTCAGTGGTGTTTATTTAAAATGTATTGCTCATATTGTATGTTTTTCCTAATACTGTGAAGCCCTAGTTGCCTTGCAATACAAAAAATTAAGACCGCCCAAACACTTTCACCCTCTGCTCACCCAAAGGCCTCGCAGCGTCGCTGATACTTTTCCACATGGTGCTGCAGTGGAGCCGGGTCACTCTGGCCCAGCCGGTTAATGTCCATTATGGCCACCAGGTTGTCCAGTTGATAGTAGGAGGCGAAGGCCATGGCCTCCCACACTGCACCCTCCGACACCTCTCCATCACCCAGTAGGCAGAACACCCGATAGCTACATACAGGGAGAGATGGTCCATTTTGTAAATATATATATACACATATATATATATATATATATATATATATATATATAAATATCATCACTTTCACTCCTGTCACATCTCCACATAATCCTGTTCCTGACCCTAAACAACAACCCTCCATCCCTGGTTTGATCCCCCTTCCATCAATGTCTGATCCTCCCCAGTAGCTGCTTCTCTGGCGTAACGTCTTCTGACAGATTTCCAGTCAGATGGATAAATTGTTGTTTGAAAACTGGCTGAGACACGCAGCTTTAAAGCAAGCATTCCAACCATGAGCTCAAAGGAAAACACCCTGTGGCACGGACAGGGAGATGAGTGGAAAGAGCTGCGAGGAATGCTAGAGAGAAAGGAAAGACAGAATGAGAAAACTGGTAGAAAATACAGAGGGACACAACTAATATCTGCAACTCAAAGTTCAGCTTCTGAGACAATATCTAAAATACAGGTTTTATTGTGGTTTAATACTTCTGTGTTTTAAAGTATCTTTCTTTTATATTAAAGCATTTTCAAATCCACAGTTTTCCAGTATGCTCCATGATTCAAAATGCATTTTGCACGCCTCCAATAATTCTGACTGTGAAAGAAAAGCAATTACTCACGGGGCCTGTGTGCTGAGAATAATAGATTAAGACAAGGTGGAAACCTTTGTTGCAAATCACCCAAACTCAGCTAGTGGGGCTGTTTCTGAGTTGTGTTACTCACATTGCATGCTGTCTGAACAAAACCAAAGAAGAGATGAAGAATGAAGCGAAACTCAGCAAAAAAAGAAACGTCCTCTGACTTTCAACTGTTTTTACTTTCAGTAAACTTAATGTATGTAAATATTTGTATGAACACTAAAAGAGTCAACACCATAAGACATAAACTAAAAATGTTTCACAGACATGTGACTAAGAGAAATAGAATAATGTGTCCTTGAATGAAGGGAGGCTCAAAATCAAAAGTACCAGTCAGTATCTGGTGTGGCCACCAGCTGCTTGAAGTACTGCAGTGCATCTCCTCCTCATGGACTGGACCAGATTTGTCAGTTCTTGCTGTGAGATGTTACCCCACTCTTCCACCAAGGCACTTGCAAGTTCCTGGACATTTCTGGGAGGAATGGCCCTAGCGATCCAACAGGCCCCAGACGTGCTCAATGGGATTGAGATCCGGGCTCTTCGCTGGCCATGGCAGAACACTGACATTGCTGTCATGCAGAAACTCACGCACAGAACGAGCAGTATGGCTGGTGGTATTGTCCTGCTGGAGGATCATGTCCGGATGAGCATGCATAAAGGGTACCACATGAGGGAGGAGGATGTCTTCCCTGTACCGCAAGGCATTGAGATTCCCTGCAATGATAACAAGCTCAGTCCGATGGTGATGTGATATACCGCCACAGACCATGACGGACCCCCCACCTCCAAATCGATCCCGCTCCAGGGTACAGGCCTCGGTGTAACGCTCATTCCTTCGACGATAAACACGAATCCGTCCATCACCCCTGGTGAGACAAAACCCCTGCCTGACAACAGGCCTACAAGCCCTCAGTCCAGCCTCTCTCAGCCTATTGCGGACAGTCTGAGCACTGATGGAGGGATTGTGTGTTCCTGGTGTGACTCGGGCAGTTTTTGTGGCCATCCTCTACCTGTCACGCAGGTGTGATATTCGGATGTACCGATCCTGTGCAGGTGTTGTTACACGTGGTCTTCCACTGCGAGGATGATCAGCTGTCCTTCCTGTCTCCCTGTAGCGCTGTCTGAGGCGTCTCACAGTGCGGACATGGCAATTTATTGCCCTAGCCACATCAGCAGTCCTCATGCCTCCCTGCAGCATGCCTAATGCACATTCACACAGATGAGCTTGAGAGATTGATTATGGTTAATTGAGCATGCATGGAAAACATTGTTTAAACCCTTTACAATGAAGAACTGTAAAGTTATTTGGATTTTTACAACATCATTGTTGAAATACACAGTCCTGAAAAAGGGACATTTCTTTTTTTGCTGAGTTTATTACTCAAAACGTCAGTAATGCAATATCTAATCTTACAAATATATTAATTCCTTGATCTGTTTCACATTAAGTTATGCCCCAATCAAAAACTTCAATGTTTTATGTTGGGATTTTAAGTGACAAACCAACACAAAGTAGCACAGGCATGCACAGTAGCAATGATAATAATTAAAAAAACAGTGTGTGGCATGTAGCTTTTTTTCCAAAGATGAATGGAATAAAAGTTTAGTTTCTGGATGTGCAAGGTGGTTACGAGACAGGTCCCTAAACATGTCCAGGTGTATTTGCAGCAAAAGGTTTTTTTGTTGTTTTTTTACAAAATATTTACTCAGCGGGATAAAGTTACAACCTGGTTACAACATGGTAGGTTTGCTAAGAATAGTGAAGATGCATTTGAAGGAATTCTGCGGTTTAGGAGGGTTGACATATGTGCTGTTCAGGAGATTTTATTTTAAGTTTTCTAATGAAATCTGTTGTTTTTGTCATTTATGTTTGGATGAGTTTTGTCCACACAGTGCTGCCCCTTAGCACACGCACATCATGCACAGCATGTTGTGCACCGAAAATCAGGCAAGTGAAAATTCATCATGATCAAAGTAATCATAATAATGACATATTTGAAATAATATATATGTGAAGCATGTCAATAGATAAAAGTAATGTATTTGCTTGAGAACAAGATTAATCTCCTGTGCAGCCCTCTCTCTCTCTCCAGTCTCCCCACAAAATGCCCCCCTCCCCCACCTCCTAGTGGTCTTTTTGATTATGCCTCAATCTCAAGGTTGGCAGATGTCTGTGTTTTTGGCATGGTCTCAAAATGGCATCAAGAGTCGGGGGTAGAAAATAAAAAAAGAAGGGACAGTGGGATGATAATCGCACGCCACTTGCACTCACTCTCCTCCCGTCCACTTCTCCTCCTACTCGGCACTCATTTATGTGCTATGTGTGTGCTGTTTGTCGCTCAATCCAGCTGAGAGGAAAAGAATCAGGAACCGCTGGAGTTATTTTACTGTTGTAGACAAAAAAAAATTGTATGAAAGCCTGAACTGAACCACAACTGAAGCAACACTGAACTGCTTTGAACAATGAAAAACAAGAAAAATGATAAATAAAAAAGCAACAAAGACATGAAAAATGATTCCATGTTCAGGATGTTACATCTGTCCTGCTTCAAAGGGGATTTACTCTGAACAGCAGGGTTAAAGTCCGTTAATAAAATTAATATGTAACTGCCTGATTTTAATAAGCACCTCCAAATAGATTTTACTCAGGAAAACCAAAATCCTTATATTTATAAGGTTTAGTTTTCCTTGTAAAGTCAGACTTTTTTGTTTTATTAGGCTTTAGGGCACTCTAATGACCACCCCTACTGTATGTCCACACCATCCAAATATGAGATAGAAACACAAGAACACACATAGTAAGAACCTGACATGTATATCCGAGCACAGCTTAAATACAATGTGGGATTTTACTGTTTGTTGGAGAGGACATGTGGCACATGGGTGAGGCAAAGCGACGATGGAGCAACTGTGTTTTAGCGTGTGATTATTAGAGCAGAAACAATCGAGTGCACACAGAATGCAGAGTGCAACATGCAGGACATCGGGCTCGGGCTGATACTACGGCTTGCCTTTAATGACCATTTCCCTCTAGGTTGTGTGCAGGAGACCATCCTGTCTTTGAGACAGTCTCCTTCAGTTCTGTTCAAAGTGAAATTATTCAGTCTGTTTAGAATCTCATCCATGTTGTGTGAAAGTGTGAATGTTGTGTCTTTTGTCCCTTTAGAGACCATAAAGCCATGGCTGTCTATTGTTTGAGCGAAATCCACACGATTCTTTCTAGATCGCAACAGAACAAAGGAGACACACGTGGAGCGATCCAAACCAGTTACCAATCAGCTGAGTAAGTGTTTATATAAACTGCACTGTGGGCTTGCTAGATAGACAAAAAGAGCAATCCAAAACATGTACATTTAAACTGTAACAAATCTATTTATGTGAATCATGGTTGAATATTTGTAAATGAACAGTTTAATAACAAGGACTTTTTATGATCTTTTATCATTTGAACCCCCCTTTTCGATCAACTTATCTCTAGTTTAAGATCTAAAGGTGAACCAGATGAAAGCTCTTCCCTGGTAGATCAGAGTGGGGATCTAAATGTCACCACAGACTCCGGCCTGTCAGCGAGCATTTAATGCAAATCTTCCAGGATGAAACACATCTGCACATCTCCCTGCAGTGTATGTTATGTCATGCATAACTTACATACAGTCTGCCTTAATATGAACAGATGCAAGTGTAGCTGCTGAGCTTATGGTAAAAAAAAAAAAGAATGATGAATATTGTGTTTTATTGAGTTAAATATAGAAAAAGAAACAAACATCACATTTTAATCAAACTATGACCTGATTTTGAGGATTTGTAATCTGTAAAGGTATGGTTTGATTTAGATGAAAATTAGAGGAGCTGGGGATGGCTTTTGACTTTTTAATTTATTTATTTAAAATTTATTTATTTATTAGGCTTATTGCTTCTGAAAGGAGTCTGTGTTTTTTCAAGAAAGACCAACACATCATCAGCATATAAACCTAATTTTTGGGTCATATCGGTGGCTTCTATTCCACAAATATCTTTTATTTGGAGAATTGCCACTGCCAATTGTTTAATAAAAATAGGAAATAGTGAAGGAGAGAGAGGAAAGCCCTCTCTGGTGCTTCTTTAATGATTGAATCTCTGAAAAATATAACTAATGTTTTCACGCAGGCATTAGGTGAGCTATACAATGTCCCAGTCCATGAGAGGAAATTATGTCCAAATCCAGATTTATTCAGGGTAGCAAAGAAAAATTTCTAGTTCACCCTGTCATTGCCTCTCCTGCATCTAATGAAACAATTAGACCTTTCTTATCTTGGATGTTGCAATTGTTTATTAGACTTATAAGTCAAATTCTTTCTTTTTTATAAATCCAGTTGGTAAACTCATTGGAAAACCTTTTAATGCTGCGAAGTTTCTGGGTGAGCTTGTTTTGTGTGCATTTCTGTGGATGTTACCTGGCCTTGTCAAAGTATTTTCCAGTGTAGGCCATTCCACAGGCAGCTCCAAGGCCCTGACCCAGAGATCCAGTGGCCACATCCACAAACTGCTGCTTCTGTTGGCAAGAACAGCAACACAAACCCATGCATTTTATACACCTTAGACTATACCAGCGCCTGAGCTCTGTGTGACATACAGAGGATTAACTCTGTCCAAGTGGACAAGAACATGCAACAGTGCAACATTTTATGCTGTTGAGTTTTAGTGTTGTAGTGTCTGGGTTTTATGTAAACAGTGTTGATAATGTCTACAGCACAGAACAAACATTGTTTGCCACACAGAAGGAGTTTTGTTACTGTGTTTCTGCCTTTAACAGTTTATCAGTGGAAATATTGTACAGTGAAAATTTATTTACTTCCTCACAGATTTTTTTCTTTCTTTTTGCTTTCTTGTCACACTTAAATGTTTCAGATAAAAACATTTAAATATCACCACAAAGACATTCTGAGTAAATAGAAAAAAAACTGTTTTCAAATGATTTGAAGCTATTCAAATACACACACACACATATATATATATATATATATATATATATATATATATTCATATCTCTTCAAGATTTACAAAAAAAGCCACATAAGATGTTTAACAGGAGATGACGAACTCATCAGCATATTGGAGGAAAGCTAAAGTAAAAGACTGGATTTTTTGTTGCTTTCCTCAACCTTTTTTGTGATTTATTTTGTGTCAGAAAACACTAAAACTGCTTTTGAGGGCATTTTCCCCCTCAAAATGCTGTCACAAGCATTGCTGCGAGCAAAAAAAGCTTAACAAAGCTGGACAGTTTAAGCTCCCCAGAGCCCAAGTGAACATGTTTTTTTTGTTTTTGTTTTTTTAATGAGGTAGAACAATCTAAATATATTTTCATCTTAAAAATGATTTGTAAAAGTGTTAAAATTTAGGAAACAGTCTCTATGAAAGTAAACCAAAATTAATGTGTTGGGTTTATTTGAATGGATTCGTCCTTCCTGCAGGACTCAAGGTCACCTCACCGGCACAGGGTGTCCTTCCAGGATGGAGTCGACTTTACGGAGGTTAAGAAGCTCATTTTCCTTCAGGTAGCCGACCTCTGCCCAGACAGCATACAGCACAGGAGCTGCATGACCCTGGAGAGGCAAAGGAAAGATGTTAGATTCTAAACACACTTGTTAAACTACTGCTAGGTAATCATTATTAATTATGTGGACCTGTGTCTACATAAGGATTTTTAAAACATGTCTCAGACTATTTGTCACTTTTCTGCTTTGAGGTAACATGCATCCCCAGACACTGTGAACAGCGCTGTGTGGCATAGAAAATAAAGAAGAAACAAAACATATATAAATAACTTATAACCTAATCTGAAACAGAATCATGAAAAGTACAATTGTGCAGTTTAACGCACAAGAATAAATAAAAAATATTAAATGTCCCGTTTTCTTGAGTTTTAATGAGGAAACCAGGGAAGAACTCACACCCAGACGGGTGAGCTAGTTTTACCTTGGAGAGGATGAACCGATCATTGCTTGGGTTACGGGGGTCTTCGGGTCGATACTTCATGGAATGAAAGAAGAGCACAGACATGATCTCTGCCACACTGCAACATGATGTGGGATGGCTGCAAAAATAAGGGGTGTGAGAGAAATCAGACAGGTGGCTCTATTAAAAAAGATTAAAGCATTTCTGTTTAAATCTACAAACATATTCTGTGGAGATACCACAAGAAGAAGCTTAAATCAATTAGGCTATTTCATTCCAGACCACCTGTTGTTAGACCGTGCAGTAATAACACACCTGGCAC
The DNA here is from genome assembly GCA_963556495.2 of Valencia hispanica. Classification (NCBI taxonomy): domain Eukaryota; kingdom Metazoa; phylum Chordata; class Actinopteri; order Cyprinodontiformes; family Valenciidae; genus Valencia; species Valencia hispanica. Next base: position 20,596,938 of record OY747709.1, on the reverse strand, counting down.
TTTGCACAAATACAGCAGCTGAGTCCAAAACTCACACCCGTAAGTGAAAATGTATTGAGATAGCTTATTTTAGTTTCTCATGCATGTACACATGATACAAAGACACATGTTAAAGGCATAATAATTCAACACAAAATGGGCTGAATCTTTAATTTGTTTGCAAAACATCCCAGAAATACCTTACTTAGAACACCAAAGAGGGCATATTTTCTTTACTTTCCTGAAATGGAAAATATGTTTAAAAAGTAAACTAAACAAATGTATCATATCAGTGATAGGGGGACAGCCTTTTTAATAGTTAAGTTTGCAAACTCAAATGGGAATTTCGGATTTCCATATAATTTTGTATTGACCACAGAACAGCTACACTTTAAAGGACATTTTAGTTTTTCTCCTGTGCAGCATTCCAATATACCTCGCCTTGTCACCTCACGCACACAAGCAAACACACACATAGACTCCTTCAATAAAACGTTTCTGCCAATAAATAAGGAACTAAAAATGGCATGTCATTTATCAGAACCTCTAGAGAGAGAACCTCTAGTCAGTTCAGGGTTTAGTTTGTTTATTTCCACTAAATACTCTGAGTGCGCCTCTCGCCCCGGGACACGCAGGCGCGGCTGTGGAGTGCGCGGATGTGCGTTCACCGGCAGCACCATGCGTCTTCATACGCTTCTGCTCTGTTCTGCTGCACGGATGAAATCGTATGTGAGGGGTTAAGAGAGAAAAACACTGATGCACCAGCAGCAACTCATGACCAATCCTCGAAATCCATCCCATATAATAAATAACCTGTAAGTCTGCTGTAGGGGTGTGCTTCAAATACGGCGCGTTACACAATTAGGCAAGTTGAATAAAACATTGTAAGTAGCATGTTAATTTTAAAAATCCAAAGAAAATACTTTCCTTTCAATCATGTCATTTCAAACTGCGCGCAACCGCTGACAGTCACATTTACGCAAGGATGAAAGAGACACAAATTATTTTTTTGTGCCCAACATACAGTTACACCATTTCCCAATTAACATTGGTTACATGACTGAAAATATCTACTGCATTAAGACACTAGGTGTCCGCTGCAGAGCGCGCTTCGGAGTAGTTGTGGGATTCCTCCACGCTTTTCACCACCGCATAACATTTAGAATTAATATTTCCGACATTAAACACGATCCCTTTCGCAGTCATTTTCTTTAGTGACAATAGTTAGATGCACAGCTCATATCAGCAGGTTTGTAGCCTATTTAATCTCCCTGTCTTATCTCACCCGCTGCCTGCTGCAGTTGTTGCCTTGATGGAGTTGATTCGGAGCCGTATGGCGATGTTCCTTAGCGCCTGCACAGTCTGCTGGTCCGGTTTGTGGTAGTCCTCCATCTGGCCGATGCTGTAAAAAGGAAAAAAAATGAGCAGATGTGGAGCGGCAACACGCAAGCGGGATAAAACTGAAGGAAAGAGTTAAAAAGCTGCCGGTCCACTGTTGAGGAGGATAAAAAAAATGGAAGATGATGGGTGCGCAGAGGACGATGGCAGGGGTTAAAAGGAGGCAGCGCTGTGCAGCAGGAGAGAGTCACAGAGAGAGCGTGGAGGGAGGGACGGTGTGTTTGTAAGCAAAGCCTATGAAAATGGCTCATCTGGATCTGTCGTTTATCCAAAACTCGGCACAGCTCGTACGTGTGCAGGCTGAGACCGTGCCAATGTGTTTCCACCCGGTCTGGCAAACTCTGGTCAGAGGTTAAGTAAAATGTGTAGATTTGAATTTCATGCAAAATAAACAAATGTCAGCAAATATTTGATCACAAATAAATGCAAAAACATTCGTATAAAAAAACCTGTATAAATGGTCAAACGTAGATTGACAAGGAGACACATCAGTAAGTGTATTTTCTTCCATCTTAATATCTGAACATCAGGAGGACTTCTATTTTAGGGTATGTTTCCCCCAATGCAACTCTAAAGTCCATAGAATCCTTTTCAGTAACCTATAAATAGGAATTTCATTTCTGTTACCATGAAGCATGGATATCATCCATCACCAATCTCCAGGGGTGCTGGTCCATATCTCCAGTGATCAATGGGTACACCCTGGGAAGGTCACCAGTGGAGCACCAAGAGAACACCCTCATACAATGGTGAACCATAATACCTAGAAAACAATGCATAAGGTTCTTCAAAGAGGTTTAATCTGATAGGAACTTACCACTACCTGAATGTTGAAAAGGTCATTTATAGACATGCTTGCATAGGGCACTAGACTTTAAGCTTACCGTGAACACGGTACCTAAATGTGCTAAGATCAAATAATTATCAGACATGTGGCAAAGGAAAAGTGTGACTGACTTCTAATGATGTGAGGAAGCTTTATTGAGGTTTCTTCTTGGACAAAAATGTTAAATCAGACTAATCTTAGGTGTAAATTATTCAGAAGGGTGAGTAAAGACATCCATCTTCAACGCTCATCTTGTAAAAAATCTCTGTATTTTGATGCAGATCTGATATCTTCTGTAAAATTCTATGCTTTAATTATAAAGTTAACCCCAATGGTTTATTTGACAGCTGAAAAAAGGCAAACATAAAATAAAATGCAACTTTAGATTTCAGTTTTATATAGTTAATATAGAAGATCCACTGCTGAGTGAAATTCTAAAGCTTTTCACAGACTGTTGCAGTTTAGCATTTAACTGCTGAGACTTTTTTTCATTTTAATTCAGAAAAATATAAAAGAACAATTTCTTTGAATAAATGACCTTAGGAAACTAATAAGTTTCTTGTGTACTCTAATGACAATCTAGGCGATCATAACTAGGTCTGTTTCTTTTTACGGTTCCCAGCAAGAATATTCGGAGCAACCCAGGAGTTCAAAGGTCTTTACTGGTGTCCCTTTACTTTACAATATACACCACTTATGTCCAATAATCCACTCACAAAGTGTACTGTATCCACCACAATGACAATACATGGCTACTGTAATCACGACCAAATGGTAACCTAATTTTAGTATAAAATTGGTAGAAAAGCTATCCTATAAATATCCACCTTGATGAAGAAAGGCACATTTTACTAAAAGTGATTTGTTAATTTCATAAAACAATCTCCCTAATGTAGTGCTGTGTTAAACCTGCAAGATTTTACAGATGTTTAGCCATGAATCAAACCCACACAAACCTTAGAACCACAAAGGTTCCGGGGACCAGTAAGTTGACCACCTTTTTAACTATAATGACTATAATCCACAGTCTGGTTGCAATGAGGAACATTAGCCTCCAAATAAATGATGCTTGCTAAAACAGGCATTACACACTTAAAACCACTTTTTTGGTCTTCCCAAAAGATAATCACTTAACTATTTGAATCAAGTATTAATATACAGATGAAGATATATGTAGGTACACTCCAACCCTCGAAGTGCATGCTTCTTCTCTACCTTTCATAGGCCCTAGAAGACCCACATCTCCTGAGAACTCCTTTCTACCTCAACATTTCTACCTCACGAAGCCTCAATTTTCTTCTTTGCTTTTCTGACATTTAAGTATAGATGTGGTGTTTAATAATTATACTAGAGGTTCAAACTACACCAAGACCTATATATTCGTTCTGTTATAAATAAAACGACTAAAGATCAAAAGTAGTTGGAGCGCAATCACACATCGCAAGGTTTAATGAAAGTAGAGTGACATCTGGTGGACAATACTAGGAAGTGCACAGTGTATTAGAAAACTGGTACCTAAATCACGTAATTGAAACAGGGGAAAAAAAAGCTGCATATATACACATTTGTGGGTTCAGAGCTTTATTATCACAAAATATGTATAATTTTAACTTATGCACAGTGACAAACCTAAAAAAAATATTTCATTTGCAATGGCTCACCTAAGAAACACCACTCTGGCCAGTATGATAATCTTAAAATCTTAAATATGACACTTTGTCAATTCTTTATGTTTCAATTGTTCCTTATTTAGCAATTATAGAACATGTCTTGGATAAAGCACTTCTTTAAATTAAGATTTCCAGATAATACCAGAAATATCAACAGACATCTGGTTTGTTCCAGGCCACACATATTTAACATTGTATTTTTGAACTTTATTGAAATAATAAAAATAAAAAGGTAAGAAACAGCTCTGAAATACCCAGAGCTGATGTTGCAGTATGCAGGACTTGAGGGGAGGGAAAGCAAGACGCTGACAGCAAGTACATTCAAGTCATGATGTCACAGTCGAGACAGGGATTTACCTCACCTTCCAGTTGTTGGTAGACCAGTAAAAAAGTATTTAAAAACAGTTCGCTATAGCAACAGACTGTAACAAAATGGGGGTGGGAAATTGTTTTTAATTTATTGCACCAAATTATTTGTTGCAGTTATCCAAATTTGAATTTTAGATTTCTCTTCCCCCCAGTTTTTCAACCTGTCTGCAGAACCAAGAAAAACCTGAGTCCTCATCCAGCTATTTCTCACAGTCCCAGTTGTTTAAAACTTGGGTAGGTTTTAGGAGAACAGCTAATTTCTTGCAGCTGATTTCTGACTGATCCACACAAATCTCCCTGTCTTGAAAGGCATTTTCTCTTGATTCCCATTTTGAAGAGTGAATCAGAAAATTTGAGCCTTTGTGTTCTGTCATATTGATGCCCCACTGAAACAGAAAGGTATTTATCACCAATAAAAAGTTCCTAGGCACTCTGATCAATTTGAAAAAGCCTTAAGTTTTTTTTATAGTAATTGCTAGATGTGCCAAAATTGTGGCATTTGTAATTTCATTAAAAAGAAAAAAAAAAATTATTTATATGGGACCCCCCCCCCCCCCAATCACTGAAAAAAAAGTTTATTTTTCAGGGTTGACATAAAGCTACTGCAGTAAAGGATACATTTATTTTAAAGGCATTTCACAAATCTTTGTCGGGGTGCCTATACATGTCGAGGGTCCTGTATGCTGCAGTTGATATAATTTCCATTTATGCCTTTAACACTGCTTACAAAAATACATTGTCTCAGTGTGTTTCGGTAAGTAAATCACTGAGCCTACAAACGGACATCTATAGTTTTAAGAGGTGAAAAGTTCCCCCATACGCTCGTTGTGACTACAAATGTAGAGAAAACTTTTCTGAATTAAAACCTATGCAAAAGAAACGTTTTTTGTGTGTGCCACCGATGTGCCATTTCCTGCCTTCAACTTACTCTGCAGGACTTGCCAGTAGATTTACTGCAGTAGTATCTTACTGCAAAGAAAATAATTAATTGATTTTTCTCTACCTGAAAAAAAAACTGTAAACAAAAAAGAACAAGATAGTTTAAATTTTCTAGTCCAAACATTAACGACTAGCTTACCGAATAGATATGAGAATGACATTACAAAAAAAAAATTCAGCTAAAACTTTTAAGCGTTTTGATCATGAAAGGATGAATGTAAACAGGAATCCAAACATTACACCCTCATTTTTTTCTTTTTTTGGCACAAGATAATTAAATTCACATAAAGTACCTAAAGTATACCACAGTGCTAGTCTGAATCTCTCGTGTATTGCAGAAGTCCAGCCCCCCCCCAAACATAAATCAAGTACTGTAAGATCAGCTGATGGAGGAGAGGCGACAAGCAAGAATGAAAAGAAAACTAGGACATTTGGAGAAAAGAAAGGAAGCAAAGATGGATCTTTGCGCATTTAGGAGTTATAAAAATATTCTACCTGTAACATTGGTGAAACAAAGCTCACAGATTGATTCATAATTTTGGTTTTTGGCTCCAATTGCCTCTTGGTAATAAAATATTTTTAATAATAATAATTAAAAAAAAGATGCCACAAAAATAAAAATTTAATTTGCAGATGAAAATATTTTACTAAAAATACACAAACTTCTGTTTCACTAAGTGGAAATACCTGTGGCTCTTTTTAAAGGCATGTGTGTTGTTTGTGTTGTCATGCTCTCACTGTGAGAACCCTACAGATAATGGTTTTATTAATAAGAGGAGTAGAGTCTCTTATACACATAATGTACCAGCAGTTTTTTGCCAACCTCTCCAAAAATCAAAGGATTTAGTACCACCAAATGTCCACTGTGTTCCTTCCAGTCCTCCAAGACATTGGATTTCTTCAAAAAAGTGGCAGTTAGTTTAACCAGATTCACCATATTTGGACAGTTAGCTGAAGGGAGTATAGAGAACTATTTTCCCATCCATGTTCCCAGTTATTCACCGACAGATCCAGGGTAACAGGAGATTCCAGGGATAGTTTGTGCAGTCTTTCCTGTAATAGTCCTTGGCACACAAACCAGTGCTTGAGAAGAGATGTGTTGTGCAGTGTGTCACAAACATTTCCCCTTCCTCCTCCTGTTTTTCTCCAACAATCATATACCCTCTTCTGTGGTCTTAAAGAAGCTTTAGATCTGAAATTCTTTCTGCTTGAAACACGACTACAGCTTCATGTTGCTGAAGTCCTTGGATACGCTCTGCAGGTAAGCGTCATGAATGGCACTGAGGAAGTCTGAGTCATTCTGGAGGAGGAGGTAAAACAATTGAATGACTAAAAATGTGTAAAAAGTGTAAAGTATATAGATGGGCACATGCATTTGCGCGCCTTTTTTAAGAGTACCGTAATTTTCGGACTATGAGCAGCTTCTTTTTTCACAGGCTTTGAACACTGCGACTTAAACAACGATGCGGTTAGTTTCTGGATATTTATGGGCTCACAAACTTGGACGACTAATGGCAAAAAGTCATTTACCAAAACTGGCCGCATGCGAAGAGCAACTTTAGCTCAAGTCTGCCAGTGGATCCTAACAGCGTGGAGCAGTGTCAATAAAAAAATAAATAAATCCAATATCACCAACAGGTTTTGAAAGGCTGGACTGCTACATGATGAAGAGGACAGCAGAAGCTCAAGGGCGAATTTGCTCAGGACGAAAGTGACAGTGACAACAAACGGCAGACTGAGCAATTGTGTGAAGAAGCAATTCTGTGGCTGTTCAATTCCGATGTTACATCATTTTCTGTGACTATCAGATTGTGTGACTAGGAGTTGCGCTATTTTGCTAATTCCACCATAGGTCACAAATTGTAACAGCAGATGCTCCTATCATATTATGTGACCCCCTCATCACTCATGAAAGAAAAGTTTTAGAGGGATAAAACTTTTTAGGAGACAATGTGTGCATGGATAAGTTATAAAATTCACAGTGTTTGAGTGTAAAAGTGACAGAAGGACAGTGGCTCAGAGGTCACCAATTCTAACAGCTCACAGCTCCCATCATAATGTAAACCTTCCATAGCCTTTGCAAAATAATTTTCACCTCATATCAGATTTCAGTTAATTAATTAGTGACATTAATGATGATTATAAAGTGGCACCAGTTTGTTCAGGAGGAATCAGCATAACAGCGCCCCCTAGAGTAACAGAATCTGATAGTTGCTGAAAATGGTGCAACACCAGCAAATAATAATGTAATGTAAATATCCCATGTTACAACGTGGACACCTCCAGCTTATAGACAAGTGCAATGTATTTATGTACAATTTTTTTACATCAGCAGGTCCAATTTATATTCAGGTGTGCTCAATAGTCCGGAAATTACGGTAGTAAAAAGCCTAATAATAAACTTTTATGCATTAGTATAATTTAACACTGAATTTTTGTCAAATCCTACCTTTTAGTTGAGCTCAATTATTACTTGCAAAATCAAAATTCTACATCAAGAAAAACTGGAACAAAATGACTGGTGGCACAATTATTAAGATACCTGTTATTAATATTATTAATGATCTGAACAACCTTCCTTATCCCAATAACAAGCATAACCTTTTCCTATAACCTTTCACAAGGTTGGAGCATATATAAAGAGAGCTGGATCTATGACCATCTACAATCTCTCTAGATTCCAGAGGGCTCTCTTTTTCTTAGCTCCCCCCAAAGGGTTTCTACAAGACTGAAACAGTCATGGTAGAACAGTAAACATTGTGTCTGATGATTTGGCCATGTGTTTTTGATCATTATCCATGGAAGCAGTAACAATTCATTTTCAGTAGTCTGAAAGTCTCCACCAGATTTTTATCAAAAATTTTGTAATACTTCAATGGCATACACACTAAGGCTCCCAGAGCCTCTGAGACTAAACCTTAGGTTAATATCATCTGACTGGTTCCCGTTAACATCCTGGTAGAGTTTAGTAAAATCCAAATGTTTAAGTTTGCTGCAGGTCTCTAACAGCTAGCTTTGGAGATAAAAAAAAAAATCTTACTTTGCTGCCCACTGTGTGTAGGGGAAGGATAAATATGGCTGTTCTTGGCTGGAGGAAGACCTTTGTGTCAGGTCAAAATTATACTTCAGAGGACTAGACAGTGGTGGAATAATAAATAAAAGCTACTACAAACTTTGGCCATCCATTAATAAAAAAAAAACCTTTCAGTTCCCTTTCTTTTAAAGGGATTTATGGGGATACCAATAATTGTGGCAACAGTCAAAAGTCAAATTTTCTTTCAGCATCAGATCATGCTACTGCAATAAAAGACATTTATTTTATGCTTTTAACACATTTTTTTTTAACCAGAGATGCCAATAACCGTGGTCAGCAGGTATCATAACAGACATTTATTATAAGCTTGTTTGGAAACATGCTTATTTTGATTATTTGATTCTTCCCAGATACCTGTACCTTAATGAGGTGTATCAAAGTCTCCTGCAGCTGTGTTTTACTGCATGGGCCCTGCAGAGGCTCTGCAGTTCTTCCAGAAGCAGATGATGGGTCCAGAGGAGCTGACAGGACCACTGGTAATGTTGTGGTTTTATTCATGGTCTGTTGGAAAGCGCTGGGAGACAGTAGTACTGAAGCATCTGACCCTGGAACAGCAAGACCAGGGCTCATAGGAATAGCCTGAGAACAAAAAGAAAAGAAAGAAACAGGCTAGCTTACAGACTAATGATAACAAAGCATCAGTAACTGGAGACAAAGACATCTGCAAACAAAGCTGAACTCACAGACATTGGTGCAATCAGTTTTGGAGGCTGAGAGAAAACATCCTTCTTGGGCTCTTGAAAGCTATGAGGTGGAACCAGCGTGCTTGGCAGAAAGCTGGGTGCGAGGATGGGTTTGTGGATGCCCGAATTCATAGATGAAACTGCTGGTTTGAGAGCGCTAACAATGTCCTGTCCCAAAAAGGCAGCAGAAGATGCTGTTGGTGCAGTGAGGTTATTGTGATGCTCTGAGCCTGCAGGAGACATCAGGAGAGGGGGGACCGTGTGGTGAGGCTGGGGGTCTGGCATGGAAACCATTGATTTGAAGACAGGACTGGGATTAAGCGTGTAAGGAGAAGGGATTGGACCAGGTCCGTGTGGCTGCTGGCTAGTGCCAGGATCATGGGTCGAGAATTGCTGTGTGAGGAGTGGACCTTGGTGAACTGCGGCGGGATACGACTGTTCCTGCATGTAGGTGTTTGGGAGGTCACTGGAAGAGGTGCTGTTTTGTACAGAAGGTTCTTTAGGGAGCGGAGAACCAAAGAGCTCCTCAACAGTGATCTGCTTCACCATCGTATGAGAGCTCTGGGTGGTAAAAAGGGCAACAGAATTAGCTCAATTAAGTGACTGCCACAAAGCAAACAAAACTCCCATTTTGTCACGTTACAATCACAGTTTACTTTGAATTACAATAACATAAGATAAAAAAATGAAGATGTGAATAAAAACAAATATTTATGCACCATTTGGATAAAGAAGGTTTTGTCTAATGTCACTTCTGCTGTATTGATTTAAATAAATGTATTCAGAAATTGAAAATGCTCCATCTTGCCCTCGATTTATTATTAAAATTACTTATCAAGAAGGCTGGCTTTAGTCTGCAACAAGACCAAAACCGGTAGATAAAGTCAGTGCTGCCAAACACAAACTTTTGGAAAAAAAAACCCCAAAACAAATAAATAAATAAACTACCTTTTCAGCTGGATGTGTGTTGTGTGCAGGTTCTGGAGCTTTGCTGATGCACATTGTCACATTTGACTCTGCAGAAGCTTCTGTTTCTCCACCCTGGGTCTTAAAAGCACACATACATGAGTAGAAATAATAGACTTAAGCTTAGTTTAACAAAAACAACCCAGGGGAAAATTAAAAAATAAAGAAAGGTTTACGAAGGGCAAGACTAAAAATTTTACGTTTTTACTGCCTTTGCACCTCCAATCCACATGCAACAATTTCTGGTGTGAAAAACAGGCTTTTAAAAACACATTCTAAAGTAAACACTTTTTAAAAACTATTTGTGGAATATCTGCATGGACTGTATATCCCAAAAATAGTTAAAATGATGATACAGAAGCTGGTTTCACACATCCGTGCTAAAAACTACCATCAAAAAGAGGAACTGTTTTTAATGGGAGTTTTGCACCACATATGTCTCATTTTGTTCTGTCTCCATTTCCACTAAACTTCAAATATAGGTTAAAGAAGTGGATGACTGAGAATTTAAGGCAAAAACCTTCAAACAAAACAAGAGCAAAAACCATTTCAACCATTTCTTTGAACCCTTTAGTCTAGAACTTTTTTACCGACTGGACTAAAACACAATTTGAAATTTTGTAACCAGGAAAAGCTTCTAGCTATAAAGGAATGAGGGAAGGACAGATGGATTAGTGCACAAATGGTAGACCAGATCGACACTTTAATGGATTAACAGATGGACTGATGGTAGATTGATAAACATCAGGACTAATGGGTGGGAAGATGAAGGGACTGACAGATGACAAACTGGTGGATGGATTCATTTGATCATATCTGATATCAAATGTACAATGCTGAATATGGAACGAAAAGAAAGTCTGAAAAAAAATATATATTTTCAGACATCTCCCACTTCTCTTTTCCCATACTTCTCCAGACCTGGGAAATATTTCAATTAAATGTAATTGTTTCCAGACTTTTCAAAACTGTTTAGACTGAATTTTGATCCCATTAATGTTAATGTTGCCACCCACTGGCAGTATATAGACACGTTCATTTTGACAGTGTAGGTGTAGGAAATCTTTTTTTTTTTAAACAGAGTAAAAAGTATCTGTTTAAATAAATCTTCTAAATAGAGTAGCCAGAGGCTGATATGCCTAAAATATTCCCAAATTGTATACCACAGGGATAATCAAGAAACGTAGAAACATATTTTAGTCATTACAGTTTCATCTTTTTGAAATCCTGTGCTGATGTTTCAGTGGGGAGGTGTTATACACTCACAATTTCTTGTAGTCTACAATAAAAATGTGATCCTCTAAAGATGAACAGAAACAAGGAAATAACATACTGTGCTCCCTCACCCTCTGGTATTCCTCCTTGGCTTTGCTAAGCAGCTCCAGGATGTCGATGGGCCGGGATTCTGCGATTCCATTGGTTCTCCCTGGATCTACCCTCTCTGGGGTCTTTCTCAGGGCGTGGTCCGCTTCTAGCTTCACAATCCTATATTATACGTTGAGGCAGTGCATGTACATTTCAAAATCAGAATGGCACTGAAAAGGTAATTCATTATTATTACCGATATTAGCCTGTCACTTTGCTGCTTATAAACAGAATGATTAATTGGAATGTATGCAGGAAAAGATAAAGTCTGTAATTTTCATCATAGGTACACTTCAACTGCGAGAGACAGAATGTAAAAAAATCAAAAAAAAATCCACAAAGTCACTTTGTATGATTTTTAGAGAATGTATGTGTATAATGGTGCAGAAAATAAGCATTTGGTCAATAACAAGAGTTCACCTCAATGTAATGTAACCTTGGTTGAGAATGACAGAGGCCAAACGTTTCCTGTAGATCTTCACCAGGTTTGCACACACTGTAGCTGGTATTTTGACCCATTCTTCCATGCAGATCTTCTCTAGAGCTGTGATGTTTTGGGGCCGTCGCAAGGCAACACAGACTTTCAACTCCCTCCTGTCTATTGGATTGAGGTCTGGTCACTGGTTAGGCCACTTCAGAAACTTAAAATACTTTTAACGTAGCCACTCCTTTGTTGCCAGGGTGATGTGTTTGGTATCATTGTCATGCTGGGAGAGCTATTCATGTTTCATCTTCAATGCAGTCACTGATGGAAGGAGGTTTTTGCCAAAAATCTCACAATACATGGCCCCATTCATCGTTTTCTTAATATGGATGAGTCGTCTTGTCCCCTTTACAGAAAACCAGCCCCAAAGCATAATGTTTCCACCCTAATGCTTCACAGTGGGTATGGTGTTCTTGGCATTTTTCCTCCTCCAAACACGGCAAGTATCATTTATACCTAAGAGTTTTATTTTGGTCTCATCCAACCACATCACATTCTCCCAATCCTCCTCTGGATCATCCAGATGGTCTCTAGCAACTGTAGACGGTCCTGGACATGTGCTGGCTTAAGCAGGGGGACCAGGTCGAGGGAGATTGTCAGTGATTTTGTTTTTATTCAATTTTCTAATAACTGTTTTCAACAGTTGATCTTTTCTCACCAAGCTGCTTGCCTGTTGTAGATTTGCTCATCCCAGTCTTGTGCAGGTGTACAATCCTGTCCCTGGTGTCCTTAGACAGCTCTCTGGTCTTGGCCATGGTGGAGGTTGGAGACTGTTTGAAGGTGTGGACAGGTGTCTCTTACACAGATAATGAGTTTAAACAGGTGCCATTAATTACATTTTATTTACATTCTGCCTTTCACAGTTGACGTGTACCTTTGACAAAAATGACAGACCTCTTATCTTTTTAAGTGGGAGAAATTGCACAATTGGTGGCTACCAAATACTTTTTTGTGCCACTGTTAATAAACTGATTTGATTTAGATTTGAATGATCATTTTAGTTCCTATCCTTGAAACAACCTGCACTGCCCCCACCTGCTGTCCAAAGGTTGTGAATATCTTCTTGATTGAGTTTTACTTTCCTCAATTGTTTCCCTGCAACTCCTGCACCTTTTTTTGGCACCACCCTTGTGGAGGGTGTTGATGAATGTTTTCTCGAAATCTGTCACATCCGCAGTCTTTCTTGTAATTGCTTATTGGTCTTGTGTAACAATTTAACTTTGTAGAAAACTGAATTTGGGGTTTTCATTAGCTGTCAGTCATATTCAACAGAAATAAATGCTGAAAATGTAATGAATCAATGCAATATGACTTTCCATTTTGTAGATGAATTTCTGATATATTTCAACATTTCAATGATATTCTAATTTACTGAAAAGAGTTGATACTGTTTGGTTAACTTCAACCAAAGAGCAGACAGAGGTAAGGATCTTATCTGTTGTACACATAGATGAATATTCTTACTTACCTGACCATCAGCTGGGCGATGCGGTGACAGTCCCCCTTGTCATAGAACCAAATACTATAGATACCCACTGTCAAAAAAACACACAAACACTACATTTTATAGAGTGTTTACTGTGACGGCATATCAGAAGCATTACACTGCACAAACCTCTGAACATTTAAACACCACAGACAACCAAAAGACTTGCTACGTCTTTAGAGCATCTATGGAACCATTAATCTAGACATAATTTAAAGATGTAATAAAAAATATTTAAGATTTTTTTGTTACATTTTAAAAACCCATCTTTCATATTTGGATCTGGCTAAGGAAATAAGTCAAAATGCATGTCAAAAATAACTAATCATCAAAAAAAGAAAAGAAAAAAACTTTACCTGTAGCTAAAGGAAATTAACAGTTTTCCTGCTCTCACCAAAGTATTAACCTGTCAATTGAACAACTGTGTTATTTGTGTGTGACAAAATGCTGGTGTACTCAGGGACTCTCCTGAGGCTGTGTTAGCCTAGCAACCCAAGCATTTGCCTCCCTGCAGTCCCTCCTACTACAAGGGGGAATATGAAGACATGTAAACAAGTGTTAAAGTACATGTTTCTCTCCAACAGCATACTTCAATTCTGAACACACACTACAGCCTGGAGCACCTAGTTCAATGGCACTCAAAAGGGACTGGATTTAGACTATAATAATCGTTAACCATCAACATCTCTCTGAGGAATCAAGCCTCCGTTTGCTTGGCTCTGCTCGTATCGTAATTCTTCTTCTGCAAACTCGTTCTCAAGGAGAGAAGCCTTTTTATACGATTTCTCTCAAGATCACAAGCCAGGAATCTGTTCTAACAGCTACAACTTTACAGCAGCAGCTGACGAGACAAGAGACTCTAAATGCTGACAGAATTCTAAACGACTGCGGGAGAGACCTACATCTGGATTTAAGGCGAACTGATGGAACAAAACCGAGGAGGAATTAGAAAAACAGCCCTCACTCTCTAGTGAAGCCGTCAGAGCTGCTCCTTCAGGAAAACAGCGAATAACCATGTCGTCTATTCCAGCCAGGCTGATGGGAAAACCGAGTCCAAAGGGGGAGCAGTCTACTTTAACCCTGACCCTGGCCATGCTGTTTTTCCTTATAAGCAAACAAATGGGAAAGCAATCCAACTCTTTGTTCGTCGCCTTGATGAAACTTCTCTTCAGACTTCTAATAGATTATCTTGGGGGCAGCGCTGTCAGCTACTTTCTGAAGATCTGAGGAACTTTCTGACCTTCTGTTTCACTGAGCTGACTCAAACTTATAGTAGAGATAAATACCAAGTAGCAGTCCGACGCCCCAATCACAATCTTGAAGGTTTGGTTCTTTCCCAAATGCAGAAAGACAGCAGTAGCAAAGCTAGTAAAGCTTACGTGGCTGCATGGCCATCCAAGGCCATGAATGACAAAGTTGGCCTGTTTAATGCTTCAAGGAGACTCAAAAATGACTTCAAGCAGAACGGACGAGAGATTTTCCACCACACGTTGGGAAGATGTTTATCCAGCCTTTTCAGAGGTACACCAATACAGTGATTGTGACTGTATGTGTGCTTTAATGTACAAATTAACTAATGTGTAGGTCTTAAGCATAAGACTCTCAATGTATGATAATGAGTAGAAATGTCCCTTTTCATGGTATGTACACAGAAATTTAAAACATTATCTCCGTTTTGATTAATAGATAAATATTCCTCCTGCTGCTAACATTATTAGTAATAATTATATCCATCGACTTTGATTTGTATTTTTTTTATTGTGACTTGAGCACAACAATAATAAAAAAAACAAAAAAAACTCAGCCATAAATTTCAAGTGCTTATTGTTCTGCTTTTTTATAGAGTAACAAAGTACGAACACGCTGATATTAGATGGTTAATTATTTGAGCAAAATGCTCTCTAAGGCCTGCGGTCAGCTGCTTTACAGACATGAGGCTCAAACCCTAGATTTAAGACACCTTTATCTTAAGTTTGAAAGGTAATGTTTCCAGGTAATATCTATCTATATGTAGCAGTGTCTTAGGAGTGACAAATTACGCAGCAAAGAAACATTCATATGATTCTCATTGACTTCAGATTAGTTTTCGATTTGACCAGACATTATTAAAAAATGATTTTTCTTTTTTGGATATTTCTTATGCAGCAACAACAAATGTTGACTCTGCCATGCATGAGATGTCACTTAATCATCTTTAAAACAAAACTACACAGAAATTAAAGGACAGGGAGTCACATGCAACACCTCTCAAATCGTGGCAGCTACAGTCTTTCAAGAAACAAGGAGCTTATCTGAGGACATGCATAAAAAAATAAAACTTACAAGCATCTCCGAGGTCTACACAAGCAGACAAAGCATCAGAAATCTCCTCAGTGATTTTTTCCCCTTATTATTAATTTCTCTAAAACACTTACAGTTTCCATTCCTGTAGAGCAAGAAGGGATCCTGCAGCTGGAACTCCAGATCTTTATTTATTGGCTCCACGAGGTTGTCTGTACTCAGTCGATTCATGATGGTGAAGCCATGGTGAGGGGAGGCAGACCTTCAAAAGGACAGATTAGATAAAAATTACTTATTCCCCAACATGCCGATTGTTTTGACTAAAAACACGGCAAACAATCCAAACTTTAACTTCAGAAAACCTGTTATGCTTAAAAGAAGTTAAATCTGCCCGGCTAAGAAGAAAACAAATCACAGACATACACACTTTGTCTTAATCATTATCAAGTCAAGTATTTGCTGCAACGTTGTTTTGACACAGTCAGGTTATGTCACAACATTTGTTTATTTTTAGATCTGCTTTAATTTTAAACTGATATTTCTTGATGGGAGAGACTAACCGGCTTTAATGCTCTTCTGGCAGACCATAAAGATGATCTATAGGTTTAAGATCAATACTGATGCAACACACAAAGACACACGTGCGCACACACGCACACAAAACACATCTCTCAATCAGAACATTAACTTCAGGAACTATCCTACCTTTTAGGCACATAACATTAATAAAGCTCAAAATAAATAGGAAGGATATGTCATCACTTCATTTTCTTATCCTCGTGGTTAGGGATGCACGATATATCGCATTAACATCGGTATCGCCCGATGTTAGGCCTTTTATAACATATCGGCATCGGTCCGATATGTAAAAGAGGGCCGATATTAACAACCGATGTTTATTTATTTCCATCTTTTTGACGTTTCCGTCTGTTTTTCGGGGGGGTGGGGGGGTGTTATCCATGTGGTGTTTGTTTAGTCATGTGACAGCGATAGTGATGCGGTGCAGGAATGTGGGGGTGTTTACTCAAGCAGAGAAGCAGTGTAGATGGTGTGGTTGATTTGCCATGGTGTTGAAAGTGTAGGAAAATATACTGTATACCATATCGGTGCGTATCGGTTATCGGCCATAACAGCGGGATTAATATCGGACATCGGTATCGGCCCAAATTTTCCTATCGGTGCATCCCTACTTGTGGCTTCCAACAGGTTAAAATCTAGATTTTTACTTCACTTTGGAATCAAACTAACTTTACTAATCTAACATTCTCTCTCGGGCCAATACGGAGACACTGATGCATGCTTTTATCTCCAGTAGAATTGATTACTGTAATGCCCTGCTTTCTGGTCTCCTCAAAAAGAGTATATCAGGTTTACAACTACTACAAAATTCAGCAGCACGTGTCCTGACGAAGACCAGGAGGCGGGAGCACATTACACCGGTCTTAAAATCATTGCACTGGCTCCCCGTACATTTCAGGATCGACTTTAAGGTTATTTTAATGGTTTTTAAGTGTCTTAATGGTCTTGGGCCTTCTTATCTCTCTGAACTGCTTTTACCATATAAACCTTCGCGGTCTCTCCGCTCCTCTGGCAGCCGTCTCCTTGTCATCCCATCATCATCATCTACTGCTGCCGGGGCAGATGGCTCCTCTGATGGTGTTTCCTTGCATGGTTCATCTACACTCGGCCCAATGTCTTTTTAACTTTTTATTTTAACTGTGTGTGTGCATGGGAGTTGGGTTGGGGGGAGGGGGGTATACCTGTGACCATGCTTTTAAATCTGTGGGGGAGGGAAGGGAAGGTGGTTTTATGTGGGGTCATTTTAATCTGTAAAGCACTTTGTGATGCAACTTCTTGTATGAAAAGCGCTTTAAAAATAAAGTTTGATTTGATAATGTAAAGTTAAAGTGAAAGCTTTAATGGGCAGTGTTTTACTGTAAGACAACTCAGTTTTACCAGCACTTTGAGTTTAATGAGTGAAAGGAGAGCTTATATATTCTTGGGATGAAGACTTAAAAGTAAATATTGTTTATTTAGCTAAAATCATGACATAAAATACTGTGCAATAGGGCAGCACAATATCAAGGAGACATGCAATAATGTTGGGTAATGACATGATGACTAATAATATAGAGGTGAATATTTAACAAAACTGTGTTAATATATTTCTGTTTTGGATTCAGTGTAAACATAGACCCCACATGGTGATGAATAGTCTATACAGATACTGAAAAAAATGTAATGTATCATTTTCATCCGAGAAACAATGTTTTTTGAAATAAGTTACATCTGACTATAGCTGTTGTTAAGCTAAAGAAAAACCTAGCTGGAGTTTCTTAATTACCATACGGTTTCCCAGAACATATTAATGTCCTCCTTCTGCTACATTAAACAAACAACACCATATCCCTTACTGGCATAGACAGCATGAATGCCTGGTACTTGCATTGCAAACAGATTTCGCAACGACATTGAATCTGCGTTGTAATGTGAAGCCCTTCTGAATGTTGTCAGGTTTAAAACAATGCTGCATTTACTTGGCGCACATACATCACGAAACAAAAAAAAAGCGGTCCTCAAAACATGTGGTACGAATTAGTATACTATTGCACCCATAGTAAGTATCCAAGTTGTTTACTTCACGCTAAAAAGCAACTTAACACAATATAGACAGCTAAAGTAATGACAAAATGAACCATGCATTTCAATTCTAAAGTTTTATGTGTGATGATTATAAACATGACCTGTTGTGTTACCAGATTTTTTAAAAAACACACACACAAAAAAACCTTAACTCTAACCTAGAGTTCAGACAGATTCTGACTGCAAATAACTATACAGACCATTGCTGCTTTCATAGGATTTCAGGGAGTAATGTGATGTTATTCAAAAGCAAGATTTAGTTATTTGACGGTCTGGGGCATACAGGTGTGTGCTTTGATTATAAAAGGGAATTTTCAAACAATCTAAAGTAAATCATTCTAACCAGAGAAAGACTATAAGTGTCAATCATTTAGACGCCAATCTTCCCCGGAAATCCTCCAGCAAATTTACCTCAAGTCAAAAAACACGGAATGACCAGAAGAAAACAAACAAGAAAAAACAAAGTCAAACGGGACACCTCCTCTCAAACAGGTGAAGCTTAGCCCAAACTCTGTAATCAGTGAACCAAACAGTTGAGCAAGTCGACAACCACATCACTCAAAAAGAATCAAGATGCTGCAACAGTCCAGTCAAATGGCAGATAATGACCCAATTGAAACTCTGTAGTAGGACCTTATGAGAGCAGGGCAGAAATCAATGTGTGCAACTCTGGGTAGAAAGCGTAGTGGGCAAATTCCTCCATGTGATAGAAATCGGGGTAAAATAAACTGCTGCGAGTTACTGAAGATACATGTTTCCACAAACTACCGGTACTTAAATATAGGATGCTTTTAGTTTTTCCATTTAGAGCTCATCTCTGTTTAATAAGCTTAACATGATCGAATATGTTGTCTTTCCTTTGTACACTTGAATCTAGATTTAAACAATTTTGGAAGCAGGAAAATAGCTTCTTATTTTTTAATAATGTCTGGAGATGTAAACCCTGGGAGTTGAAATCGGGTCTGTTTTTATCAATTGACTGTAAATGGTGAAGGAGGGGAAGGCTGCAACACATGTCCCTGTTGTTTACAAGGACCGCGGCCTGCACACGTGCGCCAAATACGTCAGATGACAGCATTAGGCGACGTAACAAACATCAGTAAACAACCCTTCATGATTCTGCAATTAAACTGTTTTTTATTTTATTTCTTATGTTCTTACCTTGAATAAACAAATAGAGTCCCCTCGATTTCTGTCTTCTCCTGAAACAGAAAACATGCATCCTGAGTCGAGAACAACCGCAGCTAATCCAGATCGGCTGAATAAAAAAGCAGCGACTACAGTTAGCCGCGGCTAGCGACACTCAGTTAGCTTAATAACACCGACAATGTGTTTGTTTCCCTTAAAGTACAGAGATAGAAACCAGGCTCAAACTGAAGGTCTAACAGCGCTACCAGGTTAATTTGAATAAAAAATAATCAAAGCGCTTTTAAAGCACTTTTATTTTAGAGAGAATAGCTGAGGTGCTACACAAACGCGTAGCTAGCTTTGCTCACTCGTGAAAACTTACCCATTCGTTCACTTTGGAGTTGAAGTTGTAGAGGGCTACCTGGCCGGTGACATCCAGCAGCTTGTTTATGTACGGGTCTTGTCTTTGCAGAGCAGCTAGACTCATCATATGTCCCGCGGTTAACGTCTCCATCTTCGGGTTTTCTGGAAACACATATGTAGCTTCCGCCGTAACACCGGAAATAGTGGCGTTCGAAAAAATGTCCCGGAGAATCCTTTAATCCGGATCGACAAAATCATAAAGGGTAAAGAGCAGCGCAGCTCTCAAGTTCAGACATTGTTGCAAAGTTTTATGTCTTTTCATTATTTTTTTTCGTATCACGTAAATTACACACATATGAAAACGTAAACCACTAAACAAATCGATATATATGTTATTTTTTAGTTCATCTTTAAATAATCAGGGTGAATTTTACAGCATGCAGTATTCTAGGGCCATGATGGAGTAATGTTGCTACCCCCCCCTTCCAAACAATAATGCAAATAAATCAGCACACATAGCCTGCAATCAGGGATGGAAAAATATGTATATAAACAAGCCTTTTCATAAAAACAAATCTTGATGGCTTACAAAAATGTGAGATGAATTGGAAACGTTTGAAAGTTTTAAAAATAAAGGTATGTACTTCTAAAAGCTAGGCTACATGAACCATTTCACTGCAGTGGCTTTTATTCACATGTTGTAAACACCCCCAAAAGTGAATTTGCAAACAGAGGGATGATCTGTTCAGGATGGTTAAGCAAGCAGTAGGCTACTGTCCACTGAAACATTTTTGAGTCTAAAAAAACTAGAAAAGATAAAAAAACACTTCAGATGGGGTTATCACAGGGATGACCAATTTGGTGTGCCACCCTAAAATCTTCACTTGTACTGTCTGGCCGCCCCCTTTAAAAAATGTCTGTGTGCGCCACTGCATAACTGGACTGAACTTATTTGAGTATTGTATTGTGCGGAATAGGGTAGAACTGGATACACCTGATGTGGACGTGACACATTTTGTCTTGTGAATTGCTTTGATAATATATTTGCTGCGAAATGTTGACGCATTCCACATAAAATCAACTTGAATTTTATTAATGTAGTGTATCACAAAAAATGCACCAGCAACCTCCATTCAAAGCTCTGATGTGGAAAATGTTGGCCTTGCAATAAAAAAAGGAGAAAAATCACCACGATGTTGTATGGCACTAAAGAGAAACAGATCTTTAGCGACACTTTATTCAACATTCAAATATTGCTTTACAAACAGCAAACCAAAGGATCTTAACATTGTATATGTCATGCCCCTTGTCCTACTAAAGTCGTAGCAGCTGTGATCGCGCAGGACTTGCAGGGACAAAACGCGTGTAAAGCATCAGGTGTATAGTGCCATATTAAATTGTGACTGTCAGGCCTCGCTTGCTTGGCCCCGTTGAACCGCAGGTGCCCGTTTCACTTGCCTCTCTCTGGGGGAACATTGGAGCAGGGATTATAATCGCAGGATTACGCCTATGCGGAGAAACGGTTTTATCCTCCATCCAGGCAGGTAATCCAATCACTGCTAACCTTCCACCAGAGCCTCTGAACAATTCATTTCCTGCTGCGTCGCCCTACGAGTGAGCACAGAAAACGGCGCAATGAGGCCCGGGAGAAGAGCGAGGTGACAGAATGCCATTCGTTATAAGAGGGAGACCCCCGAGGGGTAAGTCTGTGAACCTGAAACAAAAAAAAAAAAAACTAGATGACGTAATTCAAACATGATCACCAGCTATCGGTAAACAATTTTCCAGTGTCATCAATGCTTTCTGTTCTTATTAAGCATTCGACTGATATTAAATAAACAATTCTCATTATTATGAGGGGGTTTCTCTCAGGTTTGAACGCTTGCGCGTTTTCTGCGCACACCGTCCTGGTTGCTCCAACTTTCCACGGGTTTCCCCTTGCCCAGCCTCGCAGTGAGAATAATTGACAGCAGCGGATTGACTGTTCGCCGCTGCAGCCAGCCAGTCCTCTCGGATGCGCCGTGAGTGTGCAGCCAGGCAGGCACCCGGATGTGTGGCGAAAATGTTCGGCGCTCCTCTCAGGGTCTGCACTCGGAAAATCTTTTTTTTTGTTTTTTGTTTTTGGTTATAGTTCAGGTTAGCGCCTCGGCTTTGGGTTCGTTTCGTCGTCTTCAGGGGGGTGGTCCTTCCAACGATGAGTTGGATTTGAAACGGATCTTTTCGATGTGGATTCGAGGATGCAAGAAGCGGCTGAACAGTCTAAAGGTAAAAAAAAAAAAAAAAAAAAAAAAAAAAAGCTTGCTGCGCGCTGAGAGCAGGAGGAGAGTTGGGACGCGCTGAGGGGGCGAGAGCGCTCGTTTGATTTAATATCCTGACTGTCATCTTTACCTGTCAGATTTGTATCGGAATCGTGAGAGAATGTTAAAGCTTCTTAGCATGAATTCTTGAGAATATGTATTAGCATTCAGGTGCATTTTCTTCAGTGTTGTTTTGTGATAACAGCTCAGCTCCATTGGGAAGCGAGTTAAGGCTGTTGCTCAGATAAAAAATGGTTGACTATATTACGGTAGTTATAATGACATGATTCTACTACTAGTGAAGAGGGCATTTTTTGCAGAACAAACTCAGACAAGCTAAATCAACTTTTTTTAAGTGAGTTTCTAATTTTCTTAATGAATGTTTTAAAATGAACAACGTAAAAGTGGTGCAAACCACCAATCAAAGGTTTTTTATTAGATCTAACATGAAAAAGTCATTTTTAGAGTCACGCATTTTCCATTAAATTTGCCAGATAAAAGTGCGGCATGATCATGTAAGACTTTACATATGACAATCCTCTAGCCAGAATGAGATTCTCACAGCAGTGCAAACTTTAGTTAAACACAACAAAATACATGTTATTACCATAAAGATTTTAAACAAAATACACACCATAATCTGCTGCTTTTATTTAAAACAGAACAGTTTTTCTTACTGCTTTAATAGCATTTTGATTATTACTGCTATTTTCCACCATGGATTTGGATTAGGATGATTGGATTTTTTTAATACACAGACTTAGGCAAGCAAAGTTTGAATCGCTAAAAAAAGTAGTCGTTTTTAAAGCAAATATGCTTTTACACAGAATCATATTCCTTTACCGTTCTGTTCTGTATGGAGGCAGAAGTATAGCAAGCTGATATTTGGGGAACACAACATGTTCTAGTCCTCCACACTTTATTATATGTAAGGGCACTCCCCAGGGGTCCACGTTGGGTCCGATTTTATATACTGTTTACATAAATAACTTGGGTCATAATAGGGATGTAAGAAAATATCGATACACCAATATATCGCGATATTTTATTTCCCGATATTGTATCGATATTCAAAACGAAAATATCGATTCTTTTTTTTTAAGGATTTGAATTTAACCATTAATGATAACAGTAATTATTGTAGTAAAATTAAAAGCATGACTGGTAGTTTGTGGCTGTTGTCACCTTCTTCGTTCCTGTGAATCAACTAGATCTAGTAATAAAACTGGATGTGTTTAAAGTGTGAAACAGGTTGAAGTGTTTAGAATGATGTGAAAGTTAAAAATCACAATATATTGTCTTACTCATAGTATCGCGATATGTCGTATCGTCTCCCCTGTATCCCGATACAAATCGTATTGCCAGATTTTTGCCAATACACATCCGTAGGTCATAACGTAGCAAAGTTTAATTTTCTGCTGAGTGTTTTAGTATTTTAAATAGTTAGGATTCATCCTTAGCAAGTGCCACAGAGCATTTGCAATTTGCATTTATGGTTGTTCAAAAAAAATCTATAAGTTGAAACTCTTACTCAATTCTGATAAAACTAAAATGATGTGATTTTCAAAATCTGAACATAATGCTTTTCAAAGTGTTACGCTAATGTTTAGGTGGCTGAATGGCTATTACTTTGCAAATAAGTTGATAAAAAAAAAAGTACATTTGAGTTTTGAACATTAGATTTATTCAAAGAAAAACTTTTAGTTTATTATTTTTAGTGCAAGAAGAATAAAATACTCATGTAGGGCACATATTTATCAGTATTTGACTATGGTGGTATTTTATACATGCAAGCAAATGCGTGAATGTTGTTATAGGCTAACTGAAGATTGTGACATTGGTACAATTTTCTTTACAAGGCGATTCTCACCTTTTTTTATGTTTTCTTGATTCCTAAATTCACATAGACATATTATGCATCCTACATCTCAAAGACAAACTGTTTTTGGTGAAAGTTCCTTTAAATTCTGGTTGTGAATTACAGAAGCAGTTTAATTTGGATTACCTGTCAAGTGTGGATAATTTTAAATCTCCAGTTACTTCAACCTTCACTTTGGCATCTCATTAAAAGAAATGTAAACTGTAGGAATGGTAGTGAATGAAAATCTTTTGAGATTTTGAAAACAAAATATTTTAAAACAGTGGTAGAAGTTGATACCAAATTACTCATTCACACAGCTTTTAAGTAACAATTCCAAGGAATCAGGAACTTTATTCATGTACCAAATTTTCTATTTTTACCAAAACTTTCAAATATCTTCTTTGACACCTTCTCTCTTGATTGAAACCATCTTTACTTGTATCTATCTGTATGGGACAGATTACCAGATGGAAGTATAGATTTTCTTCCAGGAAGGTTTTCTATCAGTAACATAAAATGTTGGAGATTAGGCCTGGGTGTAATTCGTTTGTGGAGTGTACCAAACTGTCAAGGGCACTGTCTTTTCCACTCGTGGCCTGTATTGATTCTAACAATTGCCTCCCTTAGTCATACCGGCTGTCCCACTCTCTTATTCTTTTATAGTCCTTTGAACCATTTCTCCTCTTTTCCCTTTTCTGCCAACTTATTTCTGCACTGCTTCCTGTTGAATGGTTGGACACATTTCAAGCAAAAAGAAGTACAAGACAAAATTGTTCCAAAATATAGGTCGAACATCGTTGTTGATGGGATGACTTTTTTTTTTAAACCTTTAAATAATATTCTGGTTCTTCTCTTCATATAGGAACTAAAATACAGATAATCCCTTAAACTGCATAAAGTGAGCAGTCCCCATCAAGAACCTCAAAGCCACCAACATTTGTTTTGTTTTATGATTTTTGCTTGTTTTCTTTTGACTGTTTTTTTTGTTTTTTTTTGTTTTTTTAATTCAATTCAATTCAATTCAAAAATACTTTATTGATCCCAGAGGGAAATTACGTGTTGGTATAGCTCATATAATTAATTCTTTAAGGAGTTGTTGTAGATGATGATAGCTGTGGGCAGGAAGGATTTCCTGTAGCGATCTGTATTGCAGCGAAACTGAAGAAGCCTCCGACTGAAGATGCTCTGTTGTTGTATGACTGTCTCATGAAGAGGATGCTCAGGGTTGTCCATAATTTTTTTGATTTTATGAAGAATCCTTCTTTGCATTATCATCTCCAGATGTTCCACAGTTGTCCCAAGAACAGAACCAGCCTTCTTTATCAGGTTGTTTAGCCTTTTTAAATCCCTGGCTCTGATGCTGCTACCCCAACAGATGACGGCTGAAGAGATTACACTCTCCACAACAGACTTGTAGAAGATCTCCAGCATCTTGCTGCAAACCTTGAAGGACCTAAGCTTCCTCAAGAAGTACAGTCTGCTCTGTCCCTTCTTGTAGACGGTTTCACTGTTGCGCCTCCAGTCCAGTCTGTTGTCAAGGGGAACTCCGAGGTATTTATACTCCTCAACCACCTCCACTTCTTCTCCCATGATGGAAACAGTGTTTGACTTATCCCTGTTTCTTCTGAAATCTACAATCATCTCCTTTGTTTTGTTCACATTCAAGGTGAGACGATTGTTTCCACACCATGTCACAAAGCGGTCCACCAGCTCTCTTTATTCAGCTTCTTGTCCATCTCTGATACACCCGACAATTGCAGAGTCATCTGAGTATTTCTGCAGATGACAGGTCTCTGATTTGTACTGGAAGTCTGAGGTGTACAGAGTGAAAAGGAATGGTGAGAGTACGGTCCCTTGTGGTGCTCCTGTGCTGCTGACCACCTGGTTTGACACACAATTCTTCAGTCTCACAAACTGTGGTCTGTTGGTCAGGTAGTCATTGATCCAGGCGATTGTTGAGGGCTCCACCTGTGTCTTCAGGAGTTTCTGACAAAGCAAATCAGGCTGAATTGTGTTAAATGCACTAGAGAAATCAAAGAACATGATCCTCACAGTGCTGCCTGCTTTGTCCAGATGACAGTGGGTTGGTTGAAGCAGGTGTATGATGGCATCTTCAACTCCACAGCGATAAGCAAACTGCAGTGGGTCCTGATACGTTCTTGTTTGCTTACTCAGGGGTGCCAACAGGAGTCTCTCCAGGACCTTCATGATGTGGGATGTCAGGGCAACGGGTCTATAGTCATTGATGACTGATGGGTGAGTTATTTTTGGTACTGGAACAAGGCAGGATGTCTTCCACAACACTGGAACCTTCTCCTGAGTTAAGCTAAGGTTGAAAAGGTGCTGCAGAATCCCACAGAGCTGCTCTGCACAGGCCTTCAGGACTCTGGGGCTGACACCATCTGGACCTGCAGCCTTGTTCCGGTTCAGTTTCTCCAGCTGCCTCTTCACCTGACTTTTGGAGACAGACAAGTGGGAGGGGGAGGCAAAGGGGGTAGCAGCATTTCCTGACTTGGTTGAAGTCAAACTTGTGGAATTAGAAGAGTCCATGGCTGAGGTGAAGGATAAAACATCCGAGGTGTAACAGGAAAGCTGTTGATCAGAGGAGAGTGGGATGTCTGTTTGGCTGGGAACAGGAGAGGGGGATGCTGAGCTTGTTCCTGAACTGAACCTGTTGAAGAATATGTTCAGTTCATTGGCTCTGTCCAGACTTCCATCTATCCAATCCTTCCTGTCCTTAAAACCTGTGATCTTTCTCATTCCTGACCAGACATCTCGGATATTGTTCCTCTGTAGTTTGTTCTCCAGTTTCTTCCTGTATGCCTCCTTGCTGTCTCTGATCTTGACCTTAAGTTGCTTCTGTATACTCCTCAATAATTCCCTGTCTCCCTCCCTGAAGGCTCTTTTTTTCTTGTTTAGCAGTTCCTTCAGGTCACTGGTGATCCAGGGTTTGTTATTCGGGAAGCATCTCACTGTTCTGGTGGGGATGATGTTGTCCACACAGAAGTTTATATAGTCAGTCACACACTCAGTCATGGCATTGATGTCCTCTCCATGTGCTTGGCAAATAGTCATCCAGTCTGTGGTTGCAAAACAACCCTGCAGGGCTTCTTCAGCTTCCTGTGACCATTTTCTCACAGTTCGTTTTGTCACAGGTTGCCTCTGAACAAGGGGTTTATATTCTGAACAGAGAAAAACAAGATTGTGATCTGATTGTCCCAGAGGAGGTCTTGGTTTGGACGTGTATGAATCCTTTACATTTGCATAAAACAAATCCAAGGTCTTGTTTTCTCTTGTGGTGCAGCTGACAAACTGTTGAAATGTTGGAAGTGTAGTAGAGAGCGAGGCATGATTAAAATCACCAGATATTGCCACAAATGCATTGGGGTGCTGTGTCTGTAGCTTAGCAACAATGGAACTGATGACATCACATGCATTGTCGGCAACGGCTGAAGGTGGAATGTAAACAACTGCCAAAATTACACTGGTGAGCTCTCTTGGTAAATAATATGGACGAAAACTCACTGCCAAGAGTTCGACATCTGGGCTGCAGAGACGACACTTCACAGTAACATGTCCTGGATGACACCATCTGTTGTTTACAAGCACTGCTACTCCACCACCTTTCCTTTTTCTACTCGTCTTCAGATCTCTGTCTGCTCGTACAGTCAGGAAGCCTGGCAGACAGACGTTGGAGCCGGGGATATGATCCAGCAGCCACGTCTCCGTAAAACACATAACACTGCATTCACGGTACTCTCGCTGAGTCCTTGTAAGGGCTTGGAGTTCATCCATCTTGTTAGCCAGTGATCTTACGTTGCCCATTATGATCGATGGAAGAGATGGCTTGAACTTCCTCTTTCTCTGTCTCCTTTTCGCTCCTGCTCTGCATCCACGTCTCCTCCTTATCAACTCATCGGGGATTTGTGGCTTCAGTTGAGGTATTATTTCAGCTTTTGCGATGTTAATCAGCTGCTCCCGGCTGTAAACCACATTGTTGCCATGGTTACGCATCATAACAAATTGTCAAAAAGGGAAAAATTTACAGCAAAAATCCTTCCAGCTTCACAGCACCAAAAACTAGAAAGTATACAGGTAAAAAAATGCAATCTTCTTTAAGAAAAAAGAGGAACCAATGTACAAAAAAACTAAACTTAATATGTAACCAACAGAGCCACTCCAACATGCAGCCACCCAGAGCAGCGCAATTCTAGAAACTGAGGCAGTATGGTGTTCAAGCCTTAAATATTTACGTCATATTAATTTGGGAGCTTTTAATGATTTACTTTGACCACGTTTGAATGAATTTCAAATACAAACTTGTTTAACTTTATCATCTACATTTTTCCTTATCCATTCAGATCAAATTAACACTAAATATATTCACTCTCACTAATATTTGGTGTTCCCTAGCAAGTTCTTGACCCCATGCTTTGCATGTAGCCATCAACAACCTGGCCAGGTATTTAAAATCCTTTTTTCACAGACCCAGCAGAGATCATTTAAATTGTTTATATAGTTGAGATAAGTTTGTTTCAAAAGCCTAATGTTAGCCCGTCTTATCAAAACTAGTTCTTGTGTGCGTTTGGGATCTTTGTCCTACCAAAGCACCCAGCTGTCCAATTTTTTAACGCCAAGCTGGTAATATGAGATCAAACTGAAGAATCTGAAGGCAATCCTATTTCTTTATTTTTGAACCAGTTTGAGCAGTGCACCAGTACCACTTGCAGTGAGAAAACCCCAGGCATGGTGTTATCACCACCATGTTTCATAGTTGGTGCATTGTTCCTCATTCTAAAAACCTCACTTTACTCTTCCCAACATAGTTCAGTTCTTTGTAGCCAAATAACTTGGTTATTGTATTTTTGTCTGGCAAATTGTCTCAAAACATTCTTGTCTGTTTCCCACCCTGTCTCTCCAGGGGCACAATATGCCAGCAACAGCAAGACCACTCCCTCCAGTGACACTTCTGCACTCTGGTCTGAAAGCCATACCAGCCTCCACCAGCTCTCCTCTCCAGAGCCCATTCAGGCTCCAGCCAGCACTGGCAAGCCTGTTGGCTCCTCTTGTGGGCTCCTTGGGGCCAGCGGTAGTACTCAGGGCCCAGGTGGCTCTGGTTCTGGTGTCAGCCCGGCCCTTTCATGGCATGCCGCTATTAATGCTGCTCGACAAGCGCAAGATGATGTTGAAATCCCTGGAAAGGACTCACGTCCCTCAACTTGCACTTCTGGACCAGCTCCTGTTGGCTCACTCGCACAGAGGAAGAGACAGCAGTATGCCAAAAGCAAAAAGCAAGGAGGATCCACCAACAGTCGGCCACCCAGAGCTCTGTTCTGCCTCACCCTCAATAACCCGATCCGAAGGGCCTGCATCAGCCTGGTGGAATGGAAGTATCTTTTTGTCAGGAATTGTGCATGTTGTGAACGCCATAGCTTTGCAGAATAATATGAATGCCCTGTTTACAGTGACTGATAAAAAATACTGGAGTGAATGGAGTCACTCACATAGGGAGTAGACTAGCAATGCAATATCTTAGTTAATGCATGAGAAGAAGAAGCAAATAAACAATTAGGACTGCAACAAGGAACCTCAAAATATCCAGGAACAGATCAAAAAGATATCCAAGAAGTATCTAGTTATTACTGATGCATACCCAGAGTACATTTGAAGTCAACAAGATTTCTCCTGTTATTTTTTGAAAGCTATTTCCCCCCATTGCTGTTTCAATTGAAGGTGAAGATGGTAAAGATTACAAAAACTGATAGGTCTGCAACCCTAAAACTATGAGTGTAAAAATTAACCTCTTACTTTTAAGGAACAGCCCTGATTGCTGAATTGCAACACCGTGAATGTGAGTATTGCTTTCCTTAACACTTTCTTTTCAGACCATTTGATATCTTCATACTCATGTCTATTTTTGCCAACTGTGTGGCCTTAGCCATCTATATCCCCTTTCCTGGAGATGACTCCAACTCTACCAACCAAGAACTGGTGAGTAGAAAATATAGAAGCTAGGTATAATGTTTCTAGCTAAGAAGCTAAAACTTTTAACCCATTATGACTGTTATTAATTCTTACAGCTGTTTAGATTTTTATTTGCTCATAATATAATTTTTAATAGTTTAAATAGCTTAAGGTGAGTTAATGAAAAGCTTAGTGCAGAAGTTTTGAGGCAGTTTTATGTTTTCCTGTTTTTACTCAGCTGTTAATATGTAGAAAAAGGGCCTCTGCTGGAGATGAACGTGTGGAAAGATTGTTAATATTCATTCTTTAAATACCTGGAAATAGTTACATAAATGTGTTAGGTTTGATTGTTTTTTTGACACGCACCCACTGGTTTCTACATGCATACATGTACTTGCACGCAAATACTAAGTGGGTAGTGTGGCATGTGTCATGACAGAGAGGAGGTCAAATATAGAAAGAAGTGTTTGTGTGCATTACTTACTACATAGCAATTTTGCAACCTCAAACTACAAGTAAATAGATTTTATTACTATACAAATATGAATTTGTCTCAGATCTGAGTTTGTAACATGCTAAGATTACATACTATTTGGAAAGTTACAGCATGAGTACAGCATATATATGTATTTATTTGATTTTTTTTTTACATAAGCTACACAGAAGCTTTATCTGTTGCCGGCTGTAGAATATATAGTTTTCCTGATCCATATGTGACCAAAACAATAATTGCCTATTTACAGAAATTCCAAGATGATTCCGCTTGTCTGTAATAGTAGCGAAAAGCACCCGCGCTACAAATAATATTAACAGGCTCTGTTGGATTAGTGTCTCTGCAATGACTGTGATTGACACGGGTGTCTGAACCAGGTCCCTGAAACTGGGTCATTAAAATTGGATCATGCCCTGTTATTATTTACCCATGTGCTCTTTCTGCTTCAACTTTCAAAGTCTGTTGAGGCTGTTTGGACAGAGCAAACCCCACATCTTCAACATGTATATGCAGTGTAAGTTAGTGGGGTAAACTTTCCTTGATGTTTATAAAAAAAATGCAAAGATTATCTCAGCCTACCGCAGGGAAGAACTACATTAGTGTCTGTTTTGATGGAGGTAGATGACAGTCGTTGACAGCTAGTGATTATCACAGTTGAAAAACTGAGCAGACCATTCATGTTTAACTGATCGCGCACCTTCCTTTGGATATTTTAGATCCCCTGAGCAGAGCTGGGGTGTATTACAGCCCCACAGATTATGTAATGCCAGTGTACATCTTCCAAGAAACGTGTGGAAGCAAACAGATTGTGCTTGATTTAAATACCACCATAATGCCATGCAAATGCATCTGTTTATATGTCCTCATCATCTTCGGAACTTGAAACATATATACAGCTAACCCAAAATGATTCATACCTCTGGCTATTAGCTTTAAAGACATCTTTAAAGATTTACCAACATGTTTCTTTCCTCTGGAAGTAATATTGTGGCCCAGCCATAGTCTAGAGTTGAATTACACAGAGAAACGGTGGAGTGGGGAAATAATTCGAGTGATTGCAGGTAGTCCCTCCGACCTCAAAGATTTAAAGTTCACCACTAAAGCTAAATCGTTAAAATACCAATAGAAATATGCAAAAAGCTTGTTTGCAATTATAAAAAGGGTGCAAAAAATAAAGATTTTCCATTGATTACTGAAAAGGGGTAAGTAAGGCATTTTTATAGAATTTTAATAAAAGCGATAATTTTTTCTTTCTAACTGGATTGTCATATTACATGGTTTTAGTATCTTTTGGGCGATGCCCATCTTAGCTCATAAGAAACAAACTTTTTAATTGAATAAAAATAATTTTAAATGTGGAGGTTCAGGGTATAAATAATAATGATTTTTTAATGATGTCAGTTTAACCAATAATTTCTTGCTATTATTTTTTAAATATTTTCCAACTTAGATTACCATTACCACCAGATCACAAACATTGCCAGCTTGAACAAAGAAGCAAGTGCTTTATTTTCAGTTTTCTTTCTGTTCTTGCTGGATTTAGAAAGTCCAGGGCTGATGCCTATGATTAAAAGCACCAACGTTTCACAGTGTTATAATATTAGCTTAAAAATCAAAACAAAAACTTTAACGTGATCTTATTTTTTAAATAAAATGTAGAATTCATACCCAACCCCAGATAAGCGGAAGAAGATGGATGGATGGATGGATGGATGGATGGAATTTATATATTAAAGCTATAACACTATCTGTAACACTGATACATTGTTATTTTGATTTTCATACATTAACTTAAAGCGAAAATTTCGAAGATTATATTTAGAAGTAGTTTTAAAATGCTTGTCAATAATAGCAAGAATAATAATACCGTATATAGCGTTGTGCTATTCTACTCTATAGAGTAGTGCAAGCAGATTTTAGCTGATTAATTAGTCAGGCTATCTACTCCAATAGTGAGCCTACAGTAGTGAGCCAGTAGTCTGCTGCCTGAAAAACAGGGTGCCTTACCAAAAAGGACATGTCTTATGTAATCAGTAATATAAAAAAATTGTCATGACGATATTAACTACAATCACTTTTAACCCAGTGTACAAAAACCTTCAATGTAAAGCATTTTTGTCATGTGACACATCAGCAGTATAAGAAAAAGGTTTGGAAATGTTTGTTAATTTACTGGACAGAATAATATTTTACCTCAGACTGTTGGAAGAGCAATATGATTTTTCTCATTTTAACTTAATAATACAAGCATTCTACCTGCACTCATGTATATATCAATCTGTTTAGCATATTATATTTTTATTTTTATGTAAGTGTTTGTCTGTTTGTTCTTGTATGTTTGCACAAAGTACAGCAGCAATTTCCTAATGTTGTAAACCTACTCAACATTTGGCAATAAAGCCCTGATTCTGATTCTGATTCTGATTCTGATTCTGATTCTGATTCTGATTAGCCTCAGAAGGCTTTTCCATACGAAGTGAACATTTGCAATTTTTGCTCACTGCGTCTGCCAAGTGACCTTCTTAGGCTCACAGGGAATTGTGGGTGTATAAACCAGTGAGACACAGTTTCATGGTCTATCAACAGATGGAGATTATTTATGCTGTCCATGTCTACACTCATCACTCACTACAAAATGTACAGTATGTGTAAAAAATATTCTTTTTCAAATACAGACTGTGTTTAATAAAACACAAGAGACACATGCTTCATTATTTGTATTCTGCTTGGAGGTCAGAGCAATAATTAATTTCTTCTTATCAAAATATACAGCTTTACTTAAGATACATTACCAATGGAATGAAACTACACTCGGAGCCCTTATGTAATCCACACATTTTTTCCTAATAATATCTCAAAGCTGTTTTGTTTTTTTAACCCAGGAGTCCAAGTAAGGCAGAGAAAAATCTGTTAAATTTTAGATCTTGACTCCTAAATGTAACATTTGAAACCAGATGTGGTTTATACACCAAACAATTGTTTTGTTGGTTTAATAATCTGTGTTTTTAGTTGATAACAACCTGCACATTATTATCTTTGAGCCTTGATGGAAACACCATTAAAAGTGGCGTGATGGTTTTATTCCATTCAAGTTTTAGAAAACATAGGTTTCCTCTTTCATTGCTGCATAGTATTTCCAAAACCTCTTGTTTGGAGCATGTAGGTTTGATTTCAGCAGTTCACTTTTTATGGAGAGAAACTTAATGTACAACTGAGAGGCACAGCTACTGCAGCTTTGACTTGACTTTTACCTCTAAAGTCAGCTGATGTCGATTCAACACATGCAAAAATAATCTTGGAAGGACTTTGGTGTTATCTAGTGGTTGGAAATACGCTAATTATCCCCTAACCCTCATTTAGCTAATTTCCATACTAAGTACCTAAATCTATATCTATATGCGCTATGTTCAAAATAACAGTATCTACTTAGTGTTTTTTTTTTTTTATAAATGTGAATAAATCCAAGTCTAAGGGGTTAAATCCATGTGTTCAGTAATTATGGGTTCTAACATTATGCTGCATGTGATGTTTCTCTGAAGGTGGAAGTTAGGTGTGGGATTGATGTGTCTAGTTGAGCACATTCTGGTTGCAAGTTGGAAAACCAGTAGGATTTACTAAATATTGGGGTTAGTGACCAAGCTAACTAGTGATACAAGATCACCAAAACGTATTTCTTTCCATCTTATGTATTTAAACAAAAACAAATAAGCACAAACAGACAGTGTGCAATAGTTTGTTAGGTCATTGATTTATTGTTATATAAACCACCATAAGTGCAAATAGTTTCATGTCATGTAGACTGTTTCTATACATGCAGCAGCCATGTTGGAGGTTTAACTCTAGGTTGTTGTGGGAATGGTGACTATCCCAAGTTGGAATTTCAATTTCAGCAGGGGATCAATTTGATGTTACCATCTAGGTGGTTGGAAATCCTAAAATCTGTGTACAAATTGAATGCACCACGAGTTTCATTGCTCCATCAGTTCCCTATTCTCAAAGTACTATGTTGTGTTCTCTGCACATTTTTTACTTATTGCCAATGCAACCCAGATCCAAGAAATCCAATATGTGTAGTTATCTTTATTTTGGTTAATACTGTCAGTTTTTAGATGCCAGCTTTCAAGATGTTTTAAGAGTAGAATTATGTTACACTATTGTTCTTCTGGTAATCTGTAAATATGCTTTTTATTAAGATGAATTTAGCATTCAGTCGCATAAAAAACATAGACAAAGAAAATATATACCAGGTTGCAGTGAATTTTGCTGATGTTCTACTGGAGTGTGTTTATATTTGATGAATGTGATCGGGTTTGAGTGTGAGGGAAAGCATGTACAGGAGGGCAGAAGAACTGTGCGTTTGTGAGCAGTTTGAGGGATTAAACTGGGCAATGGATTAGTAGTCCCTAAATGAGTGGAGGTTGGTGAGGCAGAGAGGAAGAGATGGATAGAAGGAAGGATGGATGAAAGTGAAAATAGATGAGTTCACCAACATGGTATCTTTTTTTGCTCTGTCATGTGTTTGACTTGATTTCTTTCTTTATAGGACTAACAGGGTGATATTTTTTAATTTCTCTATTTTCCTTCATAAAGGTAAAATAAAGCAGAACATATATTTCCTGCCCAGTCACCTGTTGGTAAAATAATGCTATTATGGCTGATTGGGATTTGGAGGTTGTTCGGTTTGATTGTAAAGCTGCTCCTAACTGGTTTTCAGGAGTTTATTTAACAACTGAAAGTTTTAAAGAAACACAGAAACAACAAAAATGTCTGAAACTTTATAAAATGATTTGCTCAGGAAAATAAATAAACCAATTTTGTGGTGCATGGTTAAAATGTATAGCACTTCCAATAGACAATAGATGCACTTACTGGTGATTATTCCAGATAGCTATTCTATCAACTAAAATAACTATATAAATCAAAAACTTTTTTTATTCTACTTATCAAATCCTCTACAAGTTGATTGCATGAATATGTTTTATGGAATATAATTGCTTACAAAAATGCAACAAAATGAAAGCATCTATTCTTTACAACAAATATTGTTATTAGCCATATACAGACCTGTTCCAAAAAATTTGAATATCATGGAAAATTGTATTTATTTCCATAATTCCATTCAAAATGCTAAACTTCCATAGATTATAGATTCAGGGCCCACAGCTTAAACAATTTCAAGTATTTAGCTGTTTATTTGTACATAATTTGGGCTTCCAGTTCATAAAACCAACGAAAAGAGGAATTCAAAAAATTTAAAAAGTGTGAAGAAATCCCCATTTACTTATCAGTTTTTGCAGAAAAAAAGAAAGAAATTAGGATCACATCAAATCAATCAAAATATGGGTTCAGTTTGGTTCAATTGTCTCAGTTAGCTTCAATATGGGGAAGACTGGAGACTTGACAAGTGGCCAGAAGACCATCATTGATACCCTCCATAGGATGGGTAAGCCACAAAAGTTCATAGCTAAGGAGGCTGGCTGTTCACAGAGTGCTGTGTCCAAGCATATAAATGGAAAGTCTAGAGGAAGGGCAAAATGCGGCAGGAGAAGATGCACCAGCAGAAGAGTTGACCGTGGGCTTCAGCAGATTATCAAACAGAGAAGATTCATGAATCTGACAGCGATCCAGAAAGAGTGTAATGAGGCAGGAGTCACAGCTTCAAAAACCACCACATTCAGACGCATCTGGGAGATGGGCTACAACTGTCGGGTTCCTCGGATCAAACCACTTCTGAGCCTGAGCCAACGTAGGAAGCGTCTCAACTGGGCCAAGGAGAAAAAGGACTGTTGGCCAGCGGTCCAAAGTCCTCTTTTCCAATGAATCGGGAATCAAGGTCCAAGGGTTTGGAGGAAGACGGGTGAGGAACAGAACCCAACCTGCTTGAGGTCCAGTGTGTAACATCCACAGTCAGTCATGATTTAGGGTGCAATGTCTGGTGCATGTGTTGGTAAATTCTGCTTTCCTAAATCCAAGGTCACCGCATCAGTCTACCAGAATGTTTTAGAGGACTTCATGATTTCTTCTGCTGAGGATCTGTATGCTTATGCAGATTTCATCTTCTAGCAGGACCTGGCCCCTGCCCATACAACCAGAAGCACCAAAACCTGGTTTGATGCCCATGCCATCGTTTGACTGGCCAGCCAACTCGCTGGACTTAAACCCCATTGAGAATCTATGGGGTACTATTAAGAGGAAAATGAGGGGCACCAGACCCAAATACAAAGAGCTGACAGCAAGCATAAATGAAATCATAAGTCCCAGGTAACGCCACAGGACAGCTCCACTAACTCCCCTGTTGATTGTGTTCAAGCAAACAAACATATTGTCTGCTAGGTTTGACCAGTTGGAAGACTTGTTGGTTGTGAGCTTTATCAAGATGTGAGTAAGCCATACAGAAAGGTATCTAAGTGTGTGGAGTCTCTGCACATTATTATAGTTCATTTAAACTGCACGTGGGTGAGCCTTTCTATGAACAGCATGAGTCATGGATGAAAGGGTAAACAATGTTTTGGGTAATGTAGAGTAGGATAATAAAGTTAAAACCATGGTAACAAGCTTTCTTTTAAAGAAAAAAATTAAACTATACACACAGGGCAGGATGATTTTTTTAGCTGCTAGTTGTAACACATATCATCTTAACAGGATTTACTTCAAATGTATGTAATATGAAAATACTCCTTGAAAATTAGACCTCTACTGACATCTTTTTTAAAACTTCAGATATATTTCAGAGACCAAGCAGGTTTAAAAGGTAATTTTTTAAATCACAAAAAATCTTTTGTTTTTCTGGTCTTAAATAGGTTTGTTTTTAGAGAAAAAGGACAGGAAATGTTCTCCTGTATTTATAAAATATTCGGTGAACTGAAACCAAATTTGATTCAAACTGAAAGACATTATATTTCTATCTCTTGAACTTTTTCCACAATGACTCGTGTTACAACCACAAACTCCAATGTATTTTATGGTATTTTATGTGACAGACCAACACAAAGAGGTGTATATAATGAAGGGTAAGAGTAGGGATATATGGTTTAAACGTATAGCGTGCATTAGTATTCAGCACCCCTGAGTTAATACTTTGTAGAGGAACCTTTTCCAATGACAGTTCAAAGTCTTTTGGGGTATGTCTCTACCAGGTTGGCATGTCTAGAAACTGAAAAGTTTTTTTGTATTGCTCTTTGTAAAATAGCTGAAGATTGAATGGAGAGTGTTTTTAAATATTTTTAAGATTCTCTGTTTGATTTTGGTCTGGAATTTGACTGGGCCATTCCAACACATCAGAATACTTTGATCTAAACCATTTTATTGTAGCTCTGGCTGTAACGTTAGGGTTGCCGTCCTACTGAAAGGGGGGACCTAGTCTTTAGACTTTTGTAGCCTCTAACAAGTTTTAATTGATAGCTAGAAATGTTAATGCCGTTTTCATTTTTGATAGTTAAGTTTCTTTCTTTTTTACAAGACAGAGACAAGGTATTAACTTTCGGTTGACTCAGGGGTTGCGTTAACCGAATATTTTCCGTACTTGACCGTTTTTTAAAAACTGTTACAGATAGATCTGAAGGTCATTGGTCATTTTCACAGATTGCAATTCACACCTCTGACCACTTGACAGATGCTGGTGACAGATCGCTGCAGCTTACCCATTGATGCAAAAAGAGCGCATGCTGCATTATTTCCTCCCGCTGAAGATTCAGATTCATTTATGAAGCAATCAGAAAAGCTATCGGTCGAAGGATCTTGCAGAATTCTGATCACTTCAATTAGAGATATGTTCCCGGATTTTAAAACTTTAGTGGACAACAAAGCACGGATTCTGCCTTCATTACGCAGCTCCATACGGAGCGTTCAGGCCACAGCAGGTGAAATGTTCATAATTACCTCCGCCAAGTAGGGTGTGTGCCATCTTAGGTGCCTCACGATTTTGATACGATTAGGATTCGGGTGCTACGATTCGATTATAAAATGCTTGCTACATGCTTGCTCAGTATGAGGAATTGCTGAAGGATTGCTGTGATAAGAAAGTCTTTATCAATGGGGCCCAACATCACGTCAATGACTGACGCAATCTGCTGGGATTCCTTATATAGGAAACTTTTTAACTGATTGGAATGTTTGTATAAATGTATTGAAATGACTTCTTGTTAAGTGCCTTGAGATGACATCTGTTGTGAATCGGCGCTATATAAATAAACTGAATTGAATTGAATAAAACAATTATTTTTGTTGCATATTTTTTCCCCATTTAGGGATTTGTCCTCATTCCTTTAATGGCTACTTTCTACTCTTAAATCCATCCAATTTCCATTAATTTAAGTATATTTATTATTTTTGAAACCACAAATCAAACCATCACATGTCCAAAATATACTTCATAATCACATCAAGGTCATATTTTCAATGGAAGGTAAAGGAAATGTGTGTTGGCAATTTAAATATAATATGGGGTGATCCTATTTTGATTTCCATAAAAGATGACATTTGGTCCAATCCTGAAACACCTTTATCATGCTCTGTTTACTTAAAGAAGACTTTTGATTTTACCAAATTTAAAGTGTTTCTGCTCTATGTGGTTAGAAAGAATAATTAAATAAACTTCAGGTCAACTTTTACAAGTCAACTATTACTGAATTGACTTTAGAATCTAAATAGAAATAATTACTCTTTTGTATTAGAAAAAACCCAATAATAATAATAGGACGATTTCAAGTATTTAAAGTCATACAGGGCTTTAAATACTTGAAATCTCCGAGTGCTTTTCTAGTTAATACATGTAGCCTTTTAATCTGCTCGGTGTGTAATGGCACTATATGAATTGTCTGTTCAGTTTGTTTGGATTGAACATTAATAAAATGAGTGAAAATGTAATATTACTGAATATGTTTTGACTATCATTTTAAAAACTGACGGGTAAAAATAGATTGACTGGATTTTTTCAGCCCCATCGGTCAAAATCACCGACAACAAAAAGCTCGCCTATTTACATTAGTTTTTATGTTGGTGTTGTCCTGTATTTAGCTTCCTCAATCTACCCATTAACTTTAAACAGCTTCTCTGTCCCTGCTGTAGAAAAGCATCATCCTCAGCATGATGCTGCCACCACCGGATCTCACCGTGGGGTTGGTGTGTTCAGGATGATGTGTTCAGGATGATGTGCCGGGTTACCACACAGTGCTTTGCATATAGATCTAAATGTTCAATTATGATCTCATCTGGCCAGAGCCTTTTCTTCCACATGTTTATTGTGTCTTCTATATGACTTGTGACAAACTTTAAATGGGAATTCTTTTGGCTTTTTTCTTGCAACTTACCCATAAAGCCCAGAATTCTGTAATGGATACTCTCCTTTCCTCAGGGTTTCGGTGTAGGTAGGCTGACATGTCCTAGTAGGTTAGTAGCTGTGCCATACTATTTCCATTTTCAGGAGATGGATGATACAGGGCTCTATGAGATGTTCAAAGCTTGAGAAATCGTTTTATGACTTACCTTTGCTTTAAAGGTTCATATTTTTATACTAGAACTGTCTGCAATGTCCTTGATCTTTATGATTCTGTTCGTTCTTTAATGTCCAACAAACCTCTGAGACCTTCACAAAATAGGTCTATTTATACTGAGATTGAAGTACAAAAATGTGGACTCCTTCCACTAATTAGGTGATTTCTTAGCTGTACCAATTGGTTTCACTGGATGTCATTAAGGCCAATCTGTTATGGTGTGTAGTGTTTGACCCAAATCCAGAGAGGCGTCTTGATGATTAAAACTCATTTAATGTTAATGGTAGACTAAGACTCAGAAGCAGGACTACAAGGAACGACAAGGACTATGATGAGAAACGACGACAATCCGACGAAGACATGAAAACGCAGAGGCGTTTAAATACATTGGGAAGGCAATCAAAGAGACACTCAGGGAAACTCAGGGCAGCTGGGGACAATTAAGGACACAGGGAGAGATACATGGAAAGACACCACACTGTGACACAATCAGAGTAAATGAGGCTAAATACGAATGCACACAACACTTTTCAGATAAAAAAAAAGGAAACGCCTGTGTCCTTTTCCTTCCACTTCACTATTATGTTCTAAATGTTGTTGGTGTATCATATACATTTCTAATAAAATACAACTAAGCTTATGGTTGGAAGAAAATGTACAGAAAATGTTCACCTCTGTCATAGCTGTTATTTAATGGTGGACTTCAGATGTACATCAAAAAATAGCTTTTAAAGATTTGTTTTATGCTATATTTTGCTTATGTTTCTTTTCTTCATTGCGATGAACAAATATAAAAAAATGGTCCCATTCTGAGGGAAAGACTTGGTATTCTTAAACAACAGTTCCCCTAGCATGTGTGCATGTGTATAAAATATGTGAGCGCGTATGTTTGTGATGTTCATTCTTTTAAAAAAAGAAAAAAGCAACATAAAAAAAAAACATCTGCCCACACAGTTTGGGTTATGTGAAGGTTTTCTGTTTTTCAGAACATACTTGCATTTTCAATTTTCCTGTTTTATATATAACAGGAACACAAAGTACACACACACACCAATGTGCTTTTCCCCAAAGTTAAAATGTTGTCTGTTTTATTGTAAATCTGAGTGCAGAAAGTCAGGTTGCATCATTCTTTTTTTTCCATGAGGGATTAAAGGTTTATAGAGCAGGGGAAATGAGAGTAACATAAAGCAGTAAGTTCTTTCATCCCATGGTCTGCGTGTGTGTGCTTGCATGTGCTTGTGTGTGAGAGAGAGTGAGTGAAAGAGCCTGAATGTGTTGTGAAGAACGATGGAGAGATTTGCTGTGAGGACTGAGCAATTAGAGATCAGCACAGACTGCACAGTGGCTTCCTGCACTCAGATTTACAATAAAACAGACAATTTTTGAACTTTGGGCAAATCCACATAGACTTCAAAATATTTTTACTAGTCTATAGCCTGTTTCAAAAGACACATCGTGGCATCATGTCAGGGTAATACTGTTGCCATGACGTGTCCTTTGAATGTGCCGTTGCAGCATGACAGGGTGAGAGTATTGCGTCATTTGTACCGCCAAGCTTAATGGTAATATTACTGCAACGTCGGACTTGACCACTTATGAATGACCAAAGGCTCTGATGCTCCCTCCGGTTTGCGGCAAAGCGGCGCCCTTGTTTTTCGAAACAGGCTTAGAAATCATTGAATTCCGTAGCACCAAAGTATGTTGAAGATTTGTTGTCACTATACCAACCCCCCAGACCACTCAGGTCTTCCAACTCTAGCCTACTAATCATCCCTAGAATTAGAACGAAATATGGAGAAGCAGCTTTCAGTTTCTATGCTCCTCTTATCTGGTAAAAACTTCCAAACCATTGCAAAGGTGCTGAAACACTGAGTTCCTTTAAATCAAGGCTAAAACTCCATCTGTTTGAGTACCTTTGAGTAAGTGATTAATAACAACTGGAATGTCATATGTTTTAATGTGTCATATGTAATGTGTCTCTAATGTTGTATTTTATGCTTTTACTGTTGGTTTATT
Organism: Valencia hispanica; assembly: GCA_963556495.2. Lineage (NCBI taxonomy): Eukaryota > Metazoa > Chordata > Actinopteri > Cyprinodontiformes > Valenciidae > Valencia > Valencia hispanica. The sequence continues at coordinate 20,555,143 of OY747709.1, read as the reverse complement.
GCTGCTTTTATTTTATCCTCTAATAATGTAAAGCACCTTAAATTGTCTTGTTGCTGAGCGTGTGCTATACAAATGAAGTTGCCTTCCCTTGCCTTGCCAAATTATTGCATTTATTTCTATCATTATCTACCAAAGATTTTACGGTAAGATTGGACAAAACATGCTCCACTCTGAACCTTATGTTTAAAAATCCTAGCAAACGTCAATGTGGCTGACTTGGTGAACATCAGTTTCTTCCTGCTATGTTTTTAGGACAAAAACGTACTTTGTGGAAGAATGCAGAGGAAAAAGTTAGATTTTTCAGCATTGGTGTGGGAAACATTGCAGAGGATGTGATGCTAAATTATTTTTATAAAGTGTTATAAACCTGTGAATAAATATGAGAACAAGGGGTGGGTGTTAGCAGTTGGTGCTATCTTAACATGGTCTTTTCCATCTTGTTTTTAATAATTTGCATTAGTAACAAAAAGGGATTTTTTTCATAAAATCCTGTTATAAAAATACAAATAATGAATAAATACATATTCTCCAACAAAGAACAAATTAATAATTTATTCTTATATGCCAGTATTTGTAGCCTATTTGTAGTAACAGTAAAACTTTTACTGTCCAATAATAAAGCTGAGGATTTAAGTAGGATAAGTGGATAAGTTTAGCTTCTCTGTTTACTGTTGCCACTAACAGATGTAGTTTGTTCAGTGAAGCCAATAAGTTGTAGGGGTTTAAATTACAAACTTCATGAAATCAGAAATGCTTGATGCTGTATTTTTTGTTCAACCTACGTTTGCATGTTCTCCCCGTGTATGTGTGGGTTTTCTCTGGCTTCCCCCTACAGTCCAGAAACTTGACTGTTAGGTTAAATAAGTATTCTAAAATTTTCCGAAGGTTTGACTGTGTGTCATCATAGTTGTTTGTGTGTCTCAGTTTTGCCTTGCGATGGACTGGCGACCTGTCTAGTGTATACCACGCTGGAGAAAGGTACCAGCCCTCTGGTGCCGCTGCAAGGATAAGCGGGTATAGACAATGGATATATGAAAGTTTGCTTTGCTAAGATATTGAGTATAGACTCTGCAGAAAGTTGGCAACCTCTGCACACCACACAGCTTGCAGTTGCTGAAATCCAGTGTCTTATTTTACTTGGTCTAGAGCTTTGTGGCTGAGTTGCTGTCATTCTCAATTGCTTCCACTTTGTTATAATACTAACAGTTGAAATTTTAAGTAGTGGAGAAACTTTACAACTTGCCTTATTGCACAGAACGCTTCCTAGCATGCTACCATGCTGGATTTCACAGCGCTCCTGAGAAGCACCCATTCTTTCGAAAATGTAGCAGAAGCAGTCTGCACGCCTAGGTGCTGGATTTTATACACCTGTAGTCATGGTAGGGATGGAAACACCTGAGTTCAATGGTTTGAACAGGTGCGATAACACTTTTGGCATTATAATGTATCATGATTATGTGTTTGAGTCTATGTGAAGTATTTGTGTAGGTGGATGTATTAAAGGATGTGTTTATGTAGATGTGAGAGTGTGAATTGTTTCTTACTTAGGCTAAATCTTTCCTTAGCAGCAAGGTATTAAATTGCATCCAAATAAGTGTCCTTGTGTTTACATGGGACTTTGTAATACTGCCACTTCTGACATGGCACACTTGTGTTGTCTGGACCAGCTGTAAACAGTTACAACTTGGCTGGTCCTTTTCTTGTAATGTGAGAAAACTGAAGGAAGGAGAGAACATTTTTTCTTTTTTATAATAGCATTTACTGTATAATAAGTTTAGTCAGATTTGCTTCCACCATTGTGGGCCTATAAATAAATGCTTGTACAATGTGTAAAAATAATTATAGCACAATATACACAGTGGCACACACAATTTTTCGTAATCTGGTAAAAATGTGTACGAGTTAAAATAAACACCTGTTATGGAGATATGCTGACCCTCCCACTCTTCTTGCAGTACTCTAAAAGAAAACTCTGAAGATCCCTTGACATCCTCGTCAGTCTGTGCAGTGGCTTCTCATCCAACATTGTTTTAACTTTTTAAATTTTGCTCTGACACTAGATGTAGGCAAGTTTATGAGCATTTTGTTGAAGGCATGACTGACTGACGTTGGATACACATCTGCCTTACTTGAATGTGATGTTCTCTTGTCTTTCCTATTTTATGGCAAAGAAAAAAATAGCTTTTTTGACACATTTGATTTTTACGACAGGGTAAAATTTTTTTCCCAATCCTCTGTAGAAGTATTTCAGTTACATGTGTTTTATAGGACTAGTAAAGGATGCTAATTATTATGGACATGTGATTTTGCTAAAAACTATTTCATAATGTGGGATTTTTTTTCTCTCTCACTAAATGAAAATGCAACAATTAAAACATGATTAAAAAAAATTAGTTTTATGTTATGGAGCTACAATGACAGATAAAAAAAAAGGCTTTTTAAACATCTTTCCTCGGGGTGGAAGACATTTTGTGGTACTTCAGCTCTTCATGTTAGACTTAGAACAAGAATTTGCTTTGTTTTCATTATTAATAACTGTTTTGATATTTTCCACAACTTGAACTACAATCACTGTATCCAAAAACTCTTGTTTAATAAGAGCCAAGTCAAACAATGTTTACCTCAGTCTTCGTATTTCAGTTACAACACACTGAATTTAGACAGAACAGAATATGTTCTATATTTTGTTTTTTCTACTCTAAATACAAGTTTAAACATGTGGAGGAATCTAACAGGTGCCAAAGGGTTTCGATAGATACAAATAAAGCATAATGTATGGTCACTTGTTTCAATATTTCTAATAAAAATATCATTTTAAGTTATTATATAAATATTTCCGTTGTTGAATTTTATAACTGAAGGCCATGGTGCATTGCTAAATATCTGATATTAGGACACTAGGAGTTCATGTGTTTTCTTAAGGCCTCATTTACCCTGTTGGTTTACTCTGTTAAAGATCACTCACTGCCCATGTGTCACGTTAGTGTCTGTGTGTTATGCTTGTGTGGGAAAGAGAGTGTGTAAGAGAGCATGTGTGTTTGAACTGTCCAGCAGAAAGAAAGAGTTGTTTACCGAGCTTCCACACCACAGGCAGGAAAAAAGGTTCATGCATGAATCTTCTGTAAATATATTAGGTAATCTCTGTAAAGGTGCAGCGTCTCATCAAGTTTTATCTGTTTGGTAAACCTCTGTCTTTGATAATAATAGCACTGAATAACAATTCACTTTGTAAACATTAGTGAAACTGTTGCATACACTAAAAATAGATTGTTTATGCCACTAGTTAGGTAACTATACAGTCTTGTTGTTACAGAAAACACTGACTACATCAGGGCTGATTTATGAAAACTGGAAAAAAACAATGAGTTTGCAGTGTGGACAAAGAGGCAATGGAAAAGATCACTCTTAGCTTCGGTCCCTTGAAGTTACAACATGATAGATCCATTAAATGAGTATGCACTTCTTAAATGTATTAATGTTATCAGAAACTTTTCATGTGTAATCCATGACATTCTGTTTTCTTGTTATATAAATAGGCTGTGCCGCTCTTCAAAATGTGAAAGTTAAGAGTACATGCCAATTTTGTAAGGCAGATGTATATTGATCTTCTTTGGTTGGATGACAAACAAGTAAGCACATGTTAGGGGAAGTAAAAAAAAGAAGCCCCCAAAGGTTTGGGGATATCATCTTCCTGTTCCAACATGGTCCATAAGATATGGAGGAGCGATTTTGTCGGGAAGGAACTTGACTGGCCTGCAAACTCCTGCCCTCACCTTGACAAAACACCTTTAGGATGAATTGGATGAGCCAGGCCAACACCAATGTCTGACCTCACAAATGTTCTTCTGGAAGCATGGCTAAAATACTTAGAAGCACACTCATGAACCTTGTGAAAAGCTTTCCCAGTGGAGTTGAAGCTGTTATTACGGCAAAGCGTGGGCCGACATCATATTAAGCCCTATGGATTAAGAATGTAATGTACTCAAGTTCATATGTGTGTGAAGGCCAGTGATCCATAACGTCTGGCAATGTAATTAAAATGTTTGGGGGTTTTCCAGACCGAGCTATGTGTTTTGTACTTAAGGTAAAGATAGCAGACTATAGGGATTGATTTAGTAGTTAATGTCCTCAGAGAGATAGGTTTACAACCAGGCGTGTGAGTGAATGTGAATTTCTTTGTGTGTAAGAGTGTGTGTACCGACTGTAAAGCGGCCTCTGGACATTTATGATAATACAGCTTCATTATCGTCACTGTGAGTCATCTTCTTCCTTCTCTGAGCTATCACTCCTCTTCATCATTATGGTGTATTAAATATTGGCTCGATGGAAATTTAAAAACAGTTCGTTTGACCTTAAAGAAAAGGAAGTAACCCAGAGGTTAGTGAGTAAAATATTCACTTTTGTAACTGCAGCTTGAGGAGCAACAGGCCATATTTTTAATCAATTAAAGGCCATAAAACACTAAAGATGTTTGCATTTAATTCGAGAATGTTTTTAATAAACAGTATGGAGGAACGCCTCTAAAACGCACACACATACACAGTACAGCTTCAGCGTGCATGATTTAATGTTACGCAAGTGTTTGTGTTTTCCAAATGGAGCCACGGGGCTTTGCATGTTTTAAGGCCGTGGGGTGACAGATGCCCAGATGTCAGGAGGCCTACAGGACTTACTGCTTAGCACCCAACTGCCAAGAGACTGCAGCCTCTGGAGGAAATATGGGACACAAACATAAACACACTCTCGCCCTCTCTGTGCCACACAAATACATAGACCTAGAAGCACATACTGTAGTTTGAACGCCTGATATTTCAAAGCTTTGGGTTTTTTTTCTTCCTCAAAATAAAAAGCCACAAAGTGAAGCACGCTTTGCAGATGCAGTGTTAGGCCTTGTGGAACCAGACAAAGTGACTGAAACCCGGTGATCTGTTGGACTCGACCCAAATTGCTTCGTGCAGGCTACAAGCTCTTGATATTGAATTTCAGTGAAAGATTAGAAGCAAAAAAAAACAAATGATCATACATTAAAAAAATATTTTAGGACCAGGCAGAAAAACAGATTACAATCCCAACCAACCCTAAACATTAGGGCGTCCTCTTTTTTTTAGGAACGAGGACCTAAACGTAAATTTTTGTTGATTCTGCTTTAATATTCATATTATAATTTTTCTGCCGTTCTTCAAGAATAACTGACATTTATTAAATTTATTACACACAATATAGTAACTGCATCATACCTGACTATTGGTTCTTTTGAAGTCTTTCCACCTTCTTGGAAGAAGCTACTTTATGTCCATTCCCAAATGAAAGCAGGACATTATGCAAACAAAGCTGTCAAAAATGAAAAATCAAAGTAGCCCGTAGATTGGAGGGCCAGGAAATGTGATGAGGAGATTATCTGTTACAGCTAAGCAGGTTTATGGCTCGTAGGATAAATGAGAAGTTAAATCTCTAGCGTAAACCAGTTTCCTTCTTTTTATCAGGATTCTTTGCTGTACAGGCAAAGTACTGACTTCAAATCTGCAGCATATTTCTTTTACTTTCATAACTCTATATGAAACTTAATTTATGTTCCCTTGTCTGTGACAGCAGCTTTAACCAATATTTCACTGCATTAATTTTGATCTTATTACTTTTATTTTTTAACTCCCACAATAAAATTTAGCAAGTTACATATTTGTTCCTTATGCCTAATACTTTTTTTCAGCAGTTGGTACAAATGTTGGCAAAATGGGCTTTAATGGTGAGGTACATCTGTATGTCATATGTATATTTGCCTTGTATGTGTTGCAAGCTGCATCTTTATATTCATTATGTTCCTCCTTCACCTAGTTTTACATACAGCACAGCCGGCTGCTGTGACAACTGTGGCCATGGAGACTAGTTGAGTGTCCATGGAGCATGCTCTCAACAGGAGAGATAAAGGTGTGGAAAGGCTTACTGACAGGGACTTGATATGAGAAAAGAGGGTAAAGGACTGGAAGGTGGTCAATCTGGGCTGGAGAGTAGGTTGAGGAGGGTAGAGGAGTACAAAGAGGGCATGAACTGATCTGTGATTGTAAAAGAGAGTTGAAAAATTAGCTTGGTGAGTTGGAGGATGAAGTTAGGGGTGTAGGTGTCAAGCTGCAAAAATAAAAAATAACAAAGGGGAATTTAAGAATGTTCAGATGTTTTGCTGCTTTGATTAAGGCTGAATCCTTTTCTTTATTGTCACTTTGATACACATCTCTACACTTAATTCAAATTTAGAAAAAGTAGCTTTTAAAATAGCCAAAGTAATTCAAAGTCATATGTTATCTGCGTTTCTTTGTACGTAAAAAGTTGATATTATTGTGCCCCAAATATACAGTTTCTTATGAAAGTATCCACAGCCCCTTAAACGATTGTGCATTCTGTTACTTTATTCTGTCACTTTATAGCCACAAACCTCAATAGTAACTTATTGCCTCAATATGAAATAATTGTTATGAAGTGTTTTGCAGGTTTTCTTTTAGGACTAGCCTGTATTTAGCTCACTCCTTCTGACCAGCATTCCTGTCCCTGCTGAAAAAAGGCTGTCCCCTAGCATAATGCTGCCATCACCGTGTGTTACCATTCCGTGCCATACCGTACCACATTTATTTCTATAGCACATTTAAAAACAGCATGCCAGCTGCTTGACAGATAAAACACAATAAAAAACAACGATACAAAAACTAGAATACAAAACAGAAAAAATAAAACATTCCAAATAAGGGAAATGCTAGATGAAAATAATAAGATTTAAGAAGAGATTTAAACTGGACTAAAGACGAAGCCTGCCTCACATGGAGCTGGAGCTCATTCCAGAGTTTTGGGGCAGCAAATGAAAAAAGCCTTCTCCCCTTGAGATGTATAGTGCATTTTGGGTTTACAAAGAAGCAGGTGGTCAGCAGACCTCAATGAGCGTGAGGGCACATAGGCAATGAGCAGCTCAGAAAGGTAAAAAGGGGCTAGTTCATGAGGGGCTTTTTAGACGAAAAATTACCTCAATGAGCGTGAGGGCACATAGGCGATGAGCAGCTCAGAAAGATAAAAAGGGGCTAGTTCATGAGGGGCTTTTTAGACGAAAAATTAAAATTTACCTTGGTGTTGGTCTGTTCAAGATTATGTGCAATGTTATTGTTTCTCCACACACACTGCATTTTACATGTAAGTCAAGATGTTTAATTTTGGTATAACCTGACCAGAATGTCTTCCAGATGCGTTCTTTGTCTTCTACATGGCTTGTAGCAAACTGTAGAGTTGACTTCCTATGGCTTTCTTTCAACAGTAGTGTTCTTCTTGTCTTATTTCTTCTCTTTTTAATGCTCTTTTTGCCTTGGTGTGTCAGTTTAGGCCAGTGCTTCTCAAACTATGGGGCGAGCCCCACTAGTGGGGCGCAGAGGTATTGCAGGTGGGGCGTGACATCAATGGGATTTAAATAGTTTCCCCCCCCTAGATTCTGTCGTTGTGAATGTTTCACTGCACTGTAAATTAAATCAACCAGCTCCCCCCTCTCACCAAATTAAACACACTCAAATAAATTAGCAATTGTGATCATCATTGTAAACAGAACCGGTACCTGGAACATCGGGCTGGGAGTTTGACGTTGGAATATATCGCAGCAGAACAAAACAAGCTGAAGTAGCCGCATTATCAGAGATTCCATCTACAAAATGTACAAATATCTAAAAAGATCAGGGAACGTTTCAGAGTAAGAGAAGTCACACGGTCAACCACGGAGAAAATACAGGGATGAGTTTCTTGCTCTTTATTTTTTTATTTTTTTATTTTGTACTTTTGAAAGCTTTGTAAATTTGATAAAACTACAACTTTTATTTTCTCCAACTGTCAGCTGAAGTTCTACATGTAGCAACTACTGACAGCATATATTTCTGAGCCGGTTTTATACCAGTGCGCAACCCCTTTTTCCAACTAATTTATACCCTTAAAAACTTGTAGACTAACTCGGCTATTTAAATAAATACAACACTTTAAAAATCAGGCGTGGTCACCATTCTGTTGGGGCGATAAAAGCATGGGGGGCTTGTGTATGCTCCTTTGTCCAAAGTGGGGAATAATAAAAAAGTTTGAGAAACACTGGTTTAGGCGAACGACCATGTCTTGATAGGTTGACAGTTTAGTGATAGGAGCCCGGTTTTCCCCCTGTTTTATATGCTTGGTGAAAAAATTATAATGATGCAAAACAATTGTATGTGTGTCCTGTAAGTAGCTGGAAATAATAAAAGTTGTTTGAACAATATTCTTTATTTGAGAAATGAAAAATTAGAGTTTTTTTGTATAAGCAGCAGTAACTATAATGAAAAGAATATACATTTAGATGCATTTGTACACGTTAAAGTAGATATTTGGGTCAGGAAGAATATCCATACAGTACATACTCACATTTTTAAGTGTATTTTCTAGTTGTACCTGGTCTATGCTCCATTGCGGTTATTTTTGAATTTGTATTGTTACCTAAACACAGGGTCTGGTTAAACTATGTCAAACATCTGAGACTGTTTATGTGTCTTAAAATGAAATGTAAGGCTGCTGCTGCTGCTGCACTGTCCTAATTCCAACTCCAGATTAGGTTTTGGTGGGCAGCAGAGGTGGGTAGAGTACCCAAAAATTGTACTCAAATAAGAGTAGCACTACTTTAACATTTTTATACACAAGCAAAAGTAAAAAGTAAGCGTCCAAAAAATTACTTGGGTAAAAGTAAAAAAAAAAAAAATTGTAAATAGGCTACTTAAAGGAGCATGGGGCAGAATGAAGAAACAAAACTCACGAGCGACGCGGCTGGCGCTGCAAGTAACTGCAGCCAGGGAGCGCGCACAAACGCTTCACAAAAAACATACCTCTTCACAGTGACATGCTTCTTTTTCTCAGTGCCACTTTTTAGTGGGCTGTGAGTCGTCCTTGGTCGTTTCCCAGTTGCAGAAGAGAAGAATCCATTCTCACAATTAAATCAATGGAGGTCTGCGACCATTTTTCTTCCTCTTTTAAAGCTGTCGAGAACGTGCAAGCCATGTCAATTGACGTCACATCCGTAGGACAGCGCGGGAAATTCTGGCCCCGAACTGCATCACATTTTGTAGCACAGCCAGTTTAAGAAAATGGAGCGATACGTGGGTTGGCTCATTCTTTTTGGTTTATAACGCTTCATCACCCAACAACATTAAAAAACTGGACATGGATGTTTATTTTATTTACAAATCCTGCCCCCTGTTCCTTTAAGTACTGAGTAACATCTGATCTAATATTTCTTAAATTATGTCATCAGACAGACAAAAATATAAAGTTATGGACAAATTCTGGTATTTTAAAGACTAAAATGGAAAATAAAATGATACAAATAAATAACAATTACATAATAACACATTTTAAGCAGAAGAAATACTCTTTAAGTCAATTTCTTTCAGTATAATACCAATACTTACAGTAGGTAATGAAAAAATATATCTTAGAACAAGGTAAAAAGTAGTTCCAGTGATAATTTATGGTGTTTAAAATGCAACAACAACCTCAACAGACAGAAGATCACATTAGAGAACCCAAGCTTGTGTAGAAACAGGTGATCTCTTTTAACAAACTGTAGGTGTTTGTCTGTGTATGTTGTATTTTTGGTTAAAATATGTTTACTCTTCATTCAGTGAATTTACTCACAGTAAGTAGAGTATCCAGAAAGTTCAAGTAAGAGTAGCAATACTTAATTAGAATATTACTCAAGTAAAAGTAAAAAGTACAGCTTAGCAAAACTACTCTTAAAAGTTTTTTCCCCCCAAAAAAGTTACTAAAGATAAATGTATCTGAGTAAATGTATCTGAGTAAATGTAACTAGTTACTACCTATCTCTGTTGGTCAGTCTTGTTGTTGGCTGTTTTTGATGGAATTTGTAGCCATGTTTACTCTTTAGTCATTTGTATTATGAACATCTGCATCTAAAAATAGATCCCACCAACAACAACATAGGATTTATTGGAAAAGAACAACAGTTATAAAATACCAAGTCTCAACAAGTCTCTGTATATGCCCCCCTCAGAAAATGTACACCCACCATCACATAAACTATAATAACATGACCTGATGGAGCCACTCACCAGCTGCAGGACTGCTTCGATAGGACCAACTAGGATGGGTTTTTACATCAAGTCCTGGAGATGATTACGGACAGTGAACTGTGTTATATACGACACTGCATAAGCACTGTTACCGTAGAAAAACAGATCCGGGTCTATCCCAATCAGAAGCTCTGGATGACCCAAGAGGTCCAGCGGCTGCTGAGGGAGAGGAACATGGCCTTCAGGTCTGGTGACCAGCCCCTCTACGCTGCGGCCTGGGCTGACTTGAAAAGAGGCATCAAAGGGGCCAAGTCGGATTATCACAGGAGGATTGAGGCATACTTGGACAGTAACAACAGCTGGCAGGGGTGGCAGGGAGTCCAACAGTTCACCAACTATAGCTCCATCTTGGGGGCTGCTGAGAGTGAGGCTCCGCCGTCGGAGGAGCTGAATACTTTCTTTGCCTACTTTGAGGTGGAACCACCTAAGGCAGCCACACCACACCCATGGTCCAGAGCAACTTCAAACTCACTGAACATGAGGTGAGGCGCACATTGCTGGCCGTGGACCCGAGGAAGGCTGCTGTGCCCGATGGCGTCTCCGGACGTGTTTTAAAGGACTGTGCAGATCAGCTGGCTGGAATCTTCATGAAGACTTTCAACCGGTCTCTGGCCAAGTCCATAGTGCCACCATGCCTTAAGACCTCCATCATCGTCCCCCTGCCTAAGAAATCTCATATCTCCAGCCTCAATGGTTACTGGCCAGTTGCTCTCACCCCGGTGGTGATGAAATGCTTTTAAAAGCTGGTCTGGACATCAGTATATCACATCATTCCTGCCAAAAAGCCTGGACTCACACCAGTTTGCATACAGAGCTAATAGATCCACAGAAGACGCCATAGCTACAGCCCTCCATGCTGCATTGTCCCACCTAGAGCAGCAGGGGAGCTACGTACGGATGCTCTTTGTGGACTTTAGCTCTGCTTTCAACACCATCCTTCCTCACAAACTGATGACCAAACTGATGGACCTTGGCGTTCCACACTGCACCTGTATGAGGATTAACAGCTTAATCACTTTTCGCACCCAGAGGGTGAGAGTGGGCCATCACACATCCACGGCCCTTAGCCTCAGCACCGGGTCCCCACAGGGCTGCGTGTTGAGCCTCCTGCTGTACACTCTCTACACGCACGACTGTATCTCTACCCACCACAACAACATCATAGTGAAGTTTGTGGATGACACTACAGTCGTGGGGCTCATATCTGGAGCAGACGAGTCTGCTTACAGAGATGAAGTTGAACATCTGTTTGTGTGGTGTAGGGAGAATAACCTTCTCCTCAACACAGCGAAGACCAAGGAGCTGGTGATTGATTACAGGAGGAAAAAGACTGACAATGCAGCACGTATCATCAGCAGGGATCGTGTGGAGCAGGTGTCGGATTTCCACTTTCTGGGTGTGTTTATCGAGGAGGGCCGGACCTAAGGTGTAAACACTGTGAATGTGATTTAAAAGGCACAGCAGCGACTGCACTTCCTGAGGGTCCTCAGGAGAAACAACATCACACAGAGACTGCTGTTATCCTTCTACAGGTGCTCCATAGAATCCATCCTTGCATACTGCCTGTGTGTGTGGTTTAACAGCTGCACAGCAGCCCAGAAAAAGGCTCTCCAACGGGTCATTAACACGGCCCAGAGGATAGTCGGTTGCCCCCTCCCCACACTGGACAATCTTAACAGTGCTCGCTGTGCTAAAAAAGCCCAGAGCATTGTCAGAGACGCTTTTCATTCCGGTCACTCTTTGTTTGAACTGTTGCCATCGGGCAGACGATACAGGACATTCAAATAAAAAAACAAAAAGACTTAAAAACAGTTTCCGTCCGACACCAATAACCACCCTCAATGCCATAAAAATAATTTCTTAACATTACATTATAGAATTGGATATTGCAATAACAGAATGAATGGTGGTATGTGTGTATTTTCGGTAATACAGAAAGGATGTGTTGATTATTTATTTATTATTAATGTATTTTATTATTATGTTACAATGACAATAAAGGAAATTTGAATTTTGAATTTGAAGTTACACAGACAAACTAGACCATTCTAGGAACGCACACATCCAGATAAATTACCTTACTTAGTGTTAGAAATTTCAGTCTTTTGATTTATTTCCTTATACTTGGTAATGGTCCCCATTATCTTATTACAACCAAACATTGTTTTTATTTCCCAATAATCTACCTTTTATTGTGTTAAGGAACACATGTTTACTTATTCTCAGAGGTGGGACGAAGTCATTGTTTTGCAAGTCACAAGTAAGTCTCAAGTCTTTGTCCTCGAGTCCCGAGTCAAGTCGAGTCAAAGATGAGGCAAGTCCCGAGTTGAGTCAAAAGTCAAAGCCAACAAGTCTCAAGTCGACTCAAAAGTCCTACCATTTTAGTTTCCAGTCATTTCAAGTCCTCTTACCACAGAAATAAATTTATACAAATCATGTATGTCTGTAAGATTTGTATTTATTTAAACCTCTATTTATACAATAACATTAATCAAATACAGTAAAAAACTGAAAATTAAATTTTCACAAAAAATGCTTGTATTTCAACAGCATATTGCACCAGAACAATGCACAGCAGCTTCAGTCCTGTATTGTATTGACATCATATTGCAAAACAGTTTAACTTTCAAATAGACATAGGTCCTTTTAACCTAAACTTTTTTAAACATGTCATCAATAAAATCCTCACCCCTCAAAATGATCACTTCTGAAAAACTGGACCAACCTGATAATACAATTGGAATGCCTCCATGGTGTGTAAAAAATGTTTCCCCCAGTTTTCATGGGAAGTAGCAAGTCTTCTCAAGTCAAAAGGCACAAGTCCAAGTAAAGTCACGAGTCATTGATGTTAAACTCCAAGTCGAGTTGCAAGTCTTTGTACATTTTATCAAGCCGAGTCTGAAGTCATCAAATTCATGACTCGAGTCTGAGTCGAGTCCAAGTCACATGACTCGAGTCCACACCTCTGCTTATTCTCAATGAATGAGCTCAACACAAGAACTTCTGGTTCAGTTGGTAGAGCAGTCTTACATGTCACTTTCTGTGAGCATTACATGAAAGGTACATTATGTGATTTGATCAGATATGACCTTGAAGACAGTAATCTTGTATAACCTGCCATTAAACTTCTTCGAAGTTGTCTCCACATAAATTATAGTGGAGTTGACAGACATGCATGTAATTGCAGGTTTATTTAGTAGAGACATTTAAATGGGAGGGAGCTGTTGTAGTTTCCGAAAGATGGCTGCTGCAAAGCCATAAAGCATACACATTCTTATGAACATTCAATTAACTGCACTCATTTTGTTATGGAAAATAAATACACTTTGGTTAAGAAACAACATTAAAATATTTGTGCATGGACTGCAGTGTTGCTTTAAATATTTTGTTGTGCAACATGTACATTCATTTAATCACTACTACTGAGCAGTGGAGCATTACGGCTGATCCTGACCTTATCTGACAGTGGCAGGGCCAGTGTCACAGTTAATCTTTTCGCTGATGGCCCACTAGCTTAGTATTTTTTTAGGCTTCTCTTGTATTGACCCAAACCTGTTTGTATTTGTTGTTGTTATCTTTTAGGGGTGTGGAAGTCAATCTGCATTTGATAGTAAATGGGATAGACAGAAAAGAGGGTTAGACAAAGGCCTGGGATGGAGAGATTTGTTATTAAATGTTTCTAAGGGAACATATTGAACATATCAGGTTAGTGTAATAATAAAATAAAGAAAATATATTTTGTTCCAAGGCCAATTCGTTTTTTAATACACTCAGATGCCACATTTACAGTGTTTTTCTATCTGTCTGTCTGTCTGTCTGTCTGTCTGTCTGTCTTTCTGTCCGTCCGTCCATCAATCAATTTTTCTGTCTATAGCGCCAATAGGATAATAAAACAATGACTGTGACCACAGAGATTAAGATAAAAAAAAGTTACTGAGCTAGAGTGGCTTTCAAAAGTATATACCATCCAATTTTACATATTTTCTCACATTTATGCTCTTAGTGTGCAGTGTTAGTATTCCTTCTTCTGTAATTTTGGTCTCATCTGTCCAGAGCAGCTTCTTCAACATGTTTGTTCTGTCGCCTACATGGCCAAATTGCAAATATAATATATATTTTTTTCCCATACTGTGAAAAAGTTCTAGGTTGGTGTGAAAAAAGGCTGTGAACAAAGAAGAAAAAAAAAATATATATATAAATAAATATATATATATATATATATATATATATATATATATATATATATATATATATATATATATATATATATATATATATATTTATGTCTCATATTAACAGTTTCTTGGTCTTTCTAACGCTCTTCTGTTGTGCTGTTGTGCTAACAAGAATCCAAAGGAAATATTAAATACAGAAAGTTATTAAATACAATAACATCTGTAATTTCCCACTTAATTTATCTGCAGCGAGGGGGTCGAATTAGCGGTGCACATATCAGAACAGGTTGCAAATAGCGTTGGCAGAGGTAAACGATACAATATTATCAGCATGAAAAGGGATTCCTGAGGGATTGCTGCCGTTGGAGTCTGCATCAACGGGGCGCAACTGCCAGTCAATGACTTGATGCGATCTGCCGGGATTCCTTAAATAGGAAACTAACTAAACATTTAAACTGACTGGAATGGTTGTATGATTGCATTGAAATGACTTTTTACTTGTTGAGATGACATCTGTTGTGAATCGGCGCTATATAAATAAACTGAATTGAATTGAACATAACCAAGGATTAACTTATCAAGTTACTGTTAGGTGCATAGTTTACTTCACTTTTTCCATTAATGGTGGAAAATGCTTGATTAATTTCCATCCTTTCTATTTTATAGTCTAAATGTTTTTCCTTATCCAAGATGATAAAAATACTAAGAAAACATTTAGATCCTGATTGTATGAGTCCAGCCATGTAGTTTTGAAGGCCTGTGATCTGCAAAAACAGACACATTTGTTCTTTTTACTCATGTTGGCAAGAACTAGAGCAAAGTTTCTTCTGATACGAACATTTCACACTTCACAAGAACACTAGTGCAGAACTGCTAAGAAGCCCTCATAGGTCTCTTCCACTTTACATTTCTGACCAGTCACACAGTAGCTGTCAAACACCATACAGGAAAGCTCTCCCAAAAGGATGTACAGAAAAAGCTGCACATACTCCTAGATCAGAGCTGCAAGAACAGAATAATGTGATTTTGTTCTTGCAGCCCTGGGAGATATATCACATTTCTATGTTCTCTGTGAGGTATTTCTTGACCTTATGGCAGCTTAAGCTTCTCTTGTTTTCTCATACAGTTATTTTCCTAAGGTATGTTAAGACACTTTTGGATGTGATGGTATGGAGCAGCTCATGTGACTTAAATAGCTTCATGCTGCCACACAGACAACAAGTCTTAGATGGACCCCTGCCTTTTGTAGGTTTAGGCAAACTAAAGCTCTTCTGCTGTTTTTTGGGGAAATGGTAAATAAAAAGTACTTCTCAGACTCCATCAAGTTTCAGAGCTGGAATAGGTTCTGTCAACAAGTCAATTACAGTCCTAAATGCCTACCCCTAAACAATGGGAATGAGAACACTTTATGTATTCTATTATTCAACATTTTAACCTTGGCAAGCATGGGAAATAAAGGTTTTCCTAGTTTCCTCCTGTAACACATTATAAAACCAGATCAATAGATATAACCTTTAAATACCCACAGACCTGAGTTATCCAGACCTTTCCTGAAGCCAAACCAGATAACTTTTAAAGGGATTTATTTCACCTGGAGGTGTCTTTTGTTGCTTCAATACTTAAAAAAAAACAACAAGCTGGAAAAGGAGATTCACAAGCTGGAAGGTTCAACAACATTAAGCTGTTTATTTCAATTAAAAGATTCAGTCTGACCCAACGAAACGTGCTGATAAAATAGACTTGACAATGTATTCTCCTTATTACACAGCATGTACTGTACTGCACGATACGCGGGGTTTTTAGTGGTGCACATTAAAGGATTCTCAGGCACGACTTGGTGGTTTGATAATCATCAAGGAGGGATGAGTCGCTGTCTGTTCATGTTATGAGACCCAACCTTTAATCTGAGGACAGACCTCTTTCTGTAGATGTGATGTCAGTGGGAGATTAAAAAAAAGGAAACAGTAAGAGGAGCCGGGAGAGACATGAGGGAAAAGAAATTTAGAAGAGAGGTGGGGGACTGACACTGTTAATCACATCTTTGTATTCTCTCTGTTTCTTTCCTATTTCTGAGCTGAAAATTTTTTTAACAGCGAGTTTCATTAAGGACAATGGAGAATTCACAGTCTTTTTTCTGAACTTAGCAGTTACGGTGCCAAGAGATCAGCTCTGAAGACGTATTGATAGACGGAACACATTATTGGTGAGATGAGAGGGTACATGACATGAAAAAGGAAGATTTTTACAATTATTTTTGAGAAATGTTTTGAGAATCCTAAAATATGTTTTAAAGAATCTGTATTTAGTGTAGAATGATTCAATACAGGCCTGACTAGTCCATACTGTATGTTGCTTTTTTGTTGTTTATCTCAATCGGAAGTGGTGGTTATAATGCCAGAAAATGTGATCAAATTTTTTTGTCTTATATCCGATAGAATAGGGCTGAGTGAAAAAACGAAAATTTACCGATATTGAAATATATGACCGTAACCACTTTACTTTTCTCACCGAGCAGCAGTGTTTCCCTGGGCTTCTCGGCCGTCCCAGAGCGCTTACAGCAGGCAGCCAGGCCTCGCGCTGCAGCCCCGGTCACCTAGGTCGAGCCGCAGTCAGAGCAGCTGTTATCCCTGCTGCGCCCGAAGCCTTCGCTGGCTGATCCTACCCAACTAGTCGAGGTGGAAGAGGAGAAGCCACAGACAAAGTTTTTTGGCAGTGGGGTAGTTATTATCAATTTATTGTTATCAAGGTTAACTGCTTAATATACTGATTTGAGGCCACATCACCCAGCGCTATGATAGAACAAATGTTTCATAATCTTCAAAAGCTATCTTCTAAATGTATAATTATTCCATTTAGGCTTGATAAATCTCATAATCCCTCTCACATTATGTCATATGCCATTGAATAAGCTATTTCAATGGCTCCCACAATAAAAAAACAACAACAAAAACACTGCACTTTAACAATAATAAAACATCTGAGCGTCAGAAAAACCAAGGCTGAGTCTTTGAGATCTTCCCACAGTTTATTTTGAAATCACTCGTCACAGAGTATAAGTAGGTCAATGCCTCACTTACTGCTGCGCTCACAGCTGATTATTTTGTCACTGAATCCATACATTTTACTTCTAACTCAGTTCTTATACACTGTTGGTCTTCTGTCATCACCAGGTTGTTTTATTGAATCCTCTTCCTCAAGCTCTGCTTACTTTCTGCTGTCTAGCTGCTGGTATGAATGAGAGATCAGCTGATCAGGAATGTAAAGCATTCACAATCACCGCTGGTTGTTTAAAACACAGTCAACAAATTAAGTTGGGGACATTATAGAATCTGTTCACAGGGATACGGTGATAATTAATATTATTTGTGTGGTTAAATTGTCTCCATGCATTACAACCATTCACAAAACAGAAGAAAATAGCGGTAGGATTAAACAATGAAAGAGACGTTTATAATGCTGTAATAATGTCGCTCCAACTTGGCTCTCAGGTGGTGGTAAAGCAAACCGATTCTTTCACGGACCCAGTTAAGAACAGGTTCTATCACCAAAACTGAAACCTGGAGGAAAAGCGTCATTTGTGTATTTCGTAAAGTGCATAACAAGGATTCCATTTCATTTATTTATGTACAATATTTTCATTTGAAGTTTATCAATATGAAAAATACTCAAGAAATTATGATCTTAAAATAATACTTTTCAGTGATTGGGGGTAGTCATAAGGGTGTGTGAAGACCTCTCAAAAACTCAGAAAGAAAATATTTGCTTGTTTTGCTTAGGCTTGAAAACATTCAGACAGGTTGGTTCCAGGTTTGGACGAAAAAAATATCATACTCTGAGTTTAAAGAGAGGAAGAAATACCCTAATCTCATCCATATCTTCAGCAAAATTAATCTTTAAATATTTTAGTAGTAGCCATTGCTTTAACTGCTAAATCTAATTTCTTAAGTATTTATTTTTACAGTTTTTGATGGACTTAAAGTTGTTCTTAAGCCCTTTTGGGGCATAAACAAAAACAGTTGTAAGTAGTGGTTTTTAGCCGCTAAAACTAACAAAACCTACAGAAATGTCTCAATAGGTAGGTTACTTGTGATAGAGAATTTCAATATTACAACAGGTCTGATCAGTGCATTAACTGGCTGATGAGGTCATATTAAGAGAGCTTAGAAAATACAGTCCTGTCACATTTATAACCACGTCACTGAGATTACATTAGGACCTCAGGAAATGGTGTCGTCTTGTGAAGTAGGGGCGTAATATGTCTTCTATAATGGTGATATCGGTGAATCATTTGCTGACAGTGTTGTGAAGTACTGAGCAGTCCATCCTGAGCCTTTCTTGCCCCCATTAATCTTATTAAAACCGAAGGCAACACAGGATAATAGGGGAAGATTAGCCTGCTTCTGGCTGTCTGGCTGATTCACCTTCATGGCTCACACACAACAACAAACACACACACACAAACACTCTTGCTTTTGCATCCATACAATTCGTAGACACTGAATAGCTTTATCTGTATAAAGCTTTATGAAATTGCTGAGCAGAGGAAAATCCATTTTTGACTGATAATGTTATTTTAAAGATGATGTTGACCTGAGACTTGAACTAAGTGATTTCCAGTTGTCTTTTCAACCCTAATGTCAAAGTTAATTTAGCCACTATCTGACACAGCTGTGCTCATTATTATCGATCATGATTCATTTTTCCCTGTTATTTTTTTATACTCAGTAATGCTAATAAATGTATTATTTTATGCTTTAAAATTATGTTCAGTTCTGATAATGTTGTGTTTACATCATGTGACCTGGACTGATGTCATCGCTGCATTATTTCATGATACAGTACCTGTTGGGTTGGTTGAGGGTGATGAAGGGCAGACTGAGCACACACACAAACCAGACACACCGACTGACTGGAGCCAAACAGCATCGAGTGTTATGTCTGCTCATGTTACCATCAGCGAGGGCGGTGACATCGACTGAGTGTGTGACTGCTCTGTGTGTGTACACATGTGTGTTTGTGTGTGAGTGATGCTCCCAGCTGATTTGTTAGGTAGGTCAGTCATGATGATCATAGGGCTGCAGCAGCTTTTCTTCTGGGTCGATTGTACATAAATGCACAGTCACTCTCAAATAACCTCAGAGTATAGCAGACGTATGGCAGGTTTTTAACTTCAAAAGTAAAATGAAAATGCCCACAACTGTATTTTCATTGCATGTTTGTAAGGTGGACTCCATTTACTAATCAGGTGAATTTATAAGGCTAATAATTCCACTGGTATTCATTAAGAGGTGTCAGAGTAAAGGGGGACTGAATGCAAATGCACAACACACTTTGCAGATAATTGATATCAGTAGTTTCAGTCGCGTCACTGGAGAACTGGATGGCTCCAGTAACACAAATGGTTGAGAGAGGAACGTGAATGATGCTGGAGCTGTTTAAGGGATCACCTCATGATCTGAAAATGGTGTTCTTTAAAATAGGATTAGTAGTCAGAATAATGCATTGTATGCAGTCTTGTGTCCAACCCAGTCGCAAAAAAGGATGCATCCATCAGTTGTCTGTTCCTGGTTAATCCTGTTTAGCAAGTCCCTGAATAGGTGGATTGTTAAGGGTGCTCATCCTACAACACCAGGGTCATACTAATAGCTAAAAGCAATTTAGGGAGGCCATCTAACCCAATAAGCAATGAGGATTTCTAGAGGACACAGGTGTAGCTTGAGAGAATGTGCGCCTCAAAGCAAACTATTTTAATATGGTATGGTTTTCAGGAAGTTATACATTTCCCTTTAAATTTGTTTTTGGTCAAAATGACTAAAGGTAACTTTTTGCTCATCCGACCTATTAACTATGTATGTAATCTGACACATGAGAACCTGTCAGTAAAAGATGCACTGAAAGATCAGCCTATTTTTCATTGGACCAACCCTGATTAGTGATCGACCTAGCTAAATGCCCAATCTTTTTTCAATCAGCGAACCCACCATACATAGACGCTTGCAGGTTGCACTGACAACACTCTTTGGTGTAGAAGTTGTTACTGAGTGATGAGAAAGTTATGTTTAGTATCAGTAAGGTATTAAAACATTAACTAAGAGGGAAAAACAAAGATGTAAGCAGTGACAGACTGGCCATTAGGGGCACTGGGACATTTCCCGGTGACCTGGTCATTCTTGATTTTTAAATAAACAATGCGTCGTTTGGCTCTTTCGGGCATCAGATAGCTATGCTTTGAATACGTGTCCAGGTCTGGGATGATAATCAGTCAGATGCTCTCATAGGAATCTTTTTTTGATTGATTCAGTTACCTGAACTCTGTGCGTAAAGTTGAAAATGTCTGTGTGTCTCCAACAAGTGGTCAGAGACGTGAATTGTAAACTGCTTGTGTTTAAAAAAAACAACAAACCTGTGTTTAAATTCTCCTTGTTCAGTAATACTGAGAATAAACCTACACCTCTGCAAAGCACTACCTGTGTAGCTACTTCTCAGTTGTGGTATGATACTATGGTTGACAGTAGTCTGGTACCTGTTAGTTTAAAACTAGTATTAGTCTCAAGACTAGGTGGATGATGGTGTAACCTACTTTATTTAATCAACTACTGGTAGATGTGCAGGCAGCACATTTACCAGTGTAGTAGTAGAGGAAATACAATTTCAGTTTATGCGATTTGAGTACAGTTTATTGCAGCAGAACCTAAATGTTTATTTTGTAGGGGAAAGAAACAGAGAAAGCTGTGTGTGGGCGCATGTGTAGCCTTTGTTTTCTCATTTTACACTCTTACATCAGTAGGCACCCAACCTAACTCACACTTAGGTGCCCAAGTCCCACTTACTCTTGTCGTTTTGCGTTAATGGGGTGCTGGTGGCCTGGGATGGTATCAGATTCCAGGCCTGAATTATTTTCTCAGTCCACCTCTGGATGTAAGAAGCTGTTTAAATGGAAACTGTATTTTCTCTTTTATGGAACATGCTGGGTTAAAAAATAATGCCAGTTTTTGGGACATTTCTCAGTTTAGGGTCTACTTACTCTAGAGAGAATACTCACAGAATATGCTGTTAGTGTTGCCCGTTACTGCTTCTGCTGTAACTTTGGTGAGTTTTTGAGAAATCGTTGTTTTATTTTACTACTGTTTATTTTACTCCCTAGAAATGTGCTCAGGTGATTTTGGATGATATCCCACTCACTACACACCCAATATTTGCAATAAACGGTCAATGCAAAGTGCCTAGTGAATATTCAGCATAGATTTAAGCCAGCAGATTAGGTGCAGTTCATGGTCAACCATGGCAACCGAGGCAGAAAAAGCACAACGTGGAGTCACGGAAAACCGTTTTATTTCAATCAATCAATCAACAAATAAACAGAAGAGCTGCGAGTGTCACAGAGTTGATGCAGTAGCGTGCCTGACATGAAAAGAGGCATAGATGGAGACGGGATGCCACAGCCAGAATGTGCTGCAGGCAAAGGGGGGGATTGGCATGGTTCCAGCGGGTGGGTAGATCTAACACCAGGCCCAGTTCAGCACCTAGATCTAATAAGACTGCTTTAGGGAATCTTCATCGGCTCACCCGCATCCAAATGCTGCCAGTGGCTGGTTTTCAATAAGCGCCAGCGCATCCCTAAATAAGAACATACTGTGATATAATTCTATATTATGTTAAATGCAACATATTTTCGTTCAGATTCTCACTTTTATACTGAGTTCGGAGACGGGGGTGGGGGCTGACTGTTGGTTGTGTGTTCGTTTGTGTGAAGCTCTACAAGTCTGAAAATGTGGCTTAAATTCACAATTTTGCCATCTCACCGGCTGCGCTGCCAGTGTCCCCCGTGTCCAAAATGTGCGTAAGCAATGTCCTTAGTGTGGTTAAAGTTGCGCACATATTCCGCCATGTTTTTTCTATAAATCCCAAACTTGGTGTGGAAAGGGACTTACGCA
Organism: Valencia hispanica; assembly: GCA_963556495.2. Classification (NCBI taxonomy): domain Eukaryota; kingdom Metazoa; phylum Chordata; class Actinopteri; order Cyprinodontiformes; family Valenciidae; genus Valencia; species Valencia hispanica. Next base: position 20,532,910 of record OY747709.1, on the reverse strand, counting down.
GTTTTCAGACCCCCCTTAGTTACGTAAGCAAGCTTTATTAATGAGACCCCTTAGATTAGTCTGCCTGCATCAGAATTACATTGTTAACAATCAGCCAGTTCCTTATTTCGCATTACAATCTACAGTAGACATTCAAGTACTGCCATCTTTTTTCTACAAACTTAGAGGGAACAAAATAAAGGGATAAAATTCTCCAGACCAGCAGCTGTACAGTTATCACATCCACCCCTGTCTCCTCCAATCGCTCTTTCACACACTCTTTTTACTGCTGAAAGTGTTGTGCTGTCAGATTATATGTAGCCTTATGTAACCAGGAGTGTGGATTGGTGTCACTTGGAGTTTGAATTCATTAAATTGAATCATTAATTGGAAAAACAAAGACATTTATTATTATCTCTTATTCTCAGAGGAAGCTGAACATATCATATTGTGTTAATTCTTCTTAAACCCCTCTAAATCATCTAATGGGTGCACATTTCCTTCCCTCATGCATTTGTCTGGCATGTTTTTTAAACTGGTTTTAATTTGACCCCTCATACACTTTTACATAAGACTCTAAATGAGGCATAAGGCTGAGGGATAATTCTGTATTTAAACACAAATCTACATGGCATCATCTGTTTCTTTGTATTAGCATAAATCTTAGGGCAGATCATCATAAACTAAAACTGAAAAGACTGAAGATGACAAAGAGCATTTGTCCTCCTTCAGTCTGATTCTTCTTAAAGAAAAACATTTCTTGTGTCTTGTTCAGCTTAGCATTGATTTGAGCTAATATAAACATTGTTTATAACCTTGTGGATTATTTAAACCAAATGAAAAACACATTTTGAAATGCTCAGGTTTATAATGTCTTCTGTGTTGTTGCTCTTAGTCTTTGTGGTCTTGTCAGGTTTCGAATTGTACAAGCTGAATGAAGCACACAGGACTACTGCAGTGTGAGTAACTTTAGATAATTGGAGAAAAAATGTCAAATAAAGCCTTCTTTTGAATAATTAGTTAGTCATAAGTGCCTGGACAGTGCAAAAAGATTCACTTGTTTGCAAAACTGCAAAGATTCACACAACATAATGTGACACTTGGAAAGTACAAGCAACTCACTACTGCTGCTATACTCATGTCTTTATTGGAGATGACAGTGATAGAGTTTAATTACCATTTTGCAGCTTAATAACCGGGCTTACATACAGCGTTCTGGCTGCACACACAGATGCAATGTTCTGTGTGAAACGTATCAACTAACTCTGTCTTAAGACCTAATGTTAAAGCAAAACTGATGGTCACAGTTTTTTCTGGTGTTAAGGGACAATGAAGGGTGAATAAGATGTTGACTGTAATTACAGACAGTCATCTGTAGGGATCAAGTCTCTGTAATTTGCTCTACAATGAACTAAGCTAATTTTTGAGTGTTCATGTAGGCCCCTGAAGCTAATCTTTTTCCAAGGGACATTTTGGACAGTTTTAAGTGGTTTTCTATGACGTAGTTATCAGTAGGCATTTAATTACAGAGATAGAGTTGACTGATTTTAAAGATGAGGTTGAAACAATCCCTTGAGTGACTCTTTCTTCAAAATCCACATCCTAAAAGTTGAACAAATATCCTATAAACTGAATATTCAAAGTATTAAATCTGAAAAGTCTTCTGCTTAGGAAATCACAGGATAGCCTCAAATAGCATTTTCACATCTTTTCACTTCAATTCAGGGAGTTTTTAATAAAAAAAGTCTTTCAGACACACTTTACTTTAGTCAGTAAAAAAAATACTCTGTGAGGGATTGTTCCACATGCTTTAAAAATAGATATTTTCATTCAGTGCTTAGTTTGTAGTTTAGTAGGATGCTGAAATACAATAGAAATAGTTTGGCAATGGAACCGAGCAGCACTAAAATTCAAACTCAATGAATACATTACATAATCAGAACCACCTGAACTGGACAGGCAGGTGTCAAGCCCCTCAGGGTTTAAAACTTGGTGTAAAAGTCTATGTGAGACATCAGCTGAGAATTGGGTTCCTTCTGTGCATTGAAACTGTCAGCTCGTTTTAGCTTCACCTCAGGCAAACCAAACGTCTTGTCCCACCTCCAAAAAAGGGGATTTTAGAGATTACAGGATACACTGTTCCGCCTTAAATTAATTAAGCTGTCTCTCTTTTAGTGCCGCATTCTGTTTTAGGTAGAATGAATGCATGTGAAATTGTGGAGCAGACAGATTACAATATCATTATAGAAATTATACAGAATTTAATATATAATATTATATTTTTTTATGAAACCAAATAAGAAAAAAAAACATTCTGTCAACATGATTTGACATCTTTTGTGGCATACATTAGATATAAAATAACAGTGTAACAGTAGTTGTGAGACTTAAAGGAAGGAGGCAGATCAGATATTTCCATGGGGTCCTTGTCTTGAAAGACATTTTAATCTGGGCCTTTTTATGATGCATTTGAACTGTTATCTTTGCATTGTGGACATTTCTTTTACAACACAGCAACACTTGGATGTACAGGTTTGAATTTGTTGTGGATTTTCTAGTCTTCCATTGTTATTTGGTCAAATGTTCCTTAGCAAGTTGTAGAGAATTCTCACACTGTTTTAACCATCAACAAGCTCTTCTTATTAGAAATAGTACATTAAATTAATATACTCCATACTAGGCACCAGCTCCCCTGCAACCCTGCAGGGCTAATTGGTATAGATGATGGATGGATGGATAGTCCATACCTTTTTAAAAGAGTTTGGTTTCGTTTGGTTTAGCTTTGCTTCGGGAGATAATAATTTAAGTTTTTTTATCCACTCAAACACAAACCAGTTCTAATGTGTATTAGGATTCATTCTCCTGTTTCATCACCCCCTTGTGTCCAAGTTTCAGTCATCTAGATGCTGATTTGAGGTATAGATGAAGAACATTTAGATAGTTTTTCTAGCGGTAAAGAAATAGACTCTTGGCATGATGCTGCCACCACCATGCTTGACAGATGGTACAGCAGTCGTAAACAGCCTCTAAACTCCTCCAAATATATTTATTCGTATTGATGCCAAACAACTCGATCTTCGTCACATCTGATCACAAACTCTGCTCCTGTAAATCTCATTTACACTTGTTGGTGCGTCTTTCTTCATTGAAGAAATTGACGGAGGAATTTCTGCATCTTCCAGTTTACAATAGACTAAGGCCTTTTTGATTCTTGAACATATCAGCCAATTTCGGTTCCTCATCGGTTGCAGTCTGAGCCATGTCAGTGAAAGTTTGACCTAATTGAACTTTCCAACGGAACAATAATCCCCCTCATTCATATCATACATAGTTAACTCTCTGGAATATCAATCCCCTGGCCTCAACCCTATTAATACATTTACAGACTATTTTTAAAAGTCAGGTCCCTATCAGGAAATCAACCATTTTTACCTATATCTAACAATTCTCCCAGTAAGAATTGTCTAAAAGGATTCATCATTCATGGAAGAGCTTCACAAAAATCGTGGAGTTAACTGAAGGAGTTCGCTATATTAAGGGCAGTTGTCTTGAGTTTCTCTCACTTGATTATTTCAAGTCTCTTTCTCTGCCCACACACAAGACAAGCCTGATTTCCATGGCAACGTTATTTTTACTACAACCTCAGAGGGAACCATCGTCACTGATCCAGGACACAGGAAGCAAAAACAGCGGGCATCGTTCTTTTTTCGATGTAAAGTTGGCCTGAAACAGAAACGTAACAAAAACCAGAAGCTCTGTTTATCAGGCTGCGGGTTCATTTATTGGTCAGGTCAGTTTAAACTGAACACATAATCAAAGAGCTTCAGGCCTGTGCTTCTCTCACACTGTCATCCAGATATCCCCATGGGGCTGTGAAGAATAAAGGATTTAATAATATTATGTAATACGTCATGCATGTTAATCCCATCATGAGATTTATAACACAGAGAGAAGCAAAAAAAAATTACATATCTGCCTACACCTATTAAATCCTCTCCCATACCCTGCAAAAAGGAGAATTGATGAGCACGCCATGGCCCCTTAGTACAGAATATAAATTACTGAGCTGAGAAGTTAAATACAAATGACTTTGTTTCTTCAGTCTCCCCACAAGATGAGACACGGAATTAAAAGTTTAAAGTTTGAGAGTGAAAAAGTGTGACTTAAATAATTTATTCTGTGGATATTATTTATCTGCATGTAAAAGTAAATAAAGTTTGCAATAAAAGCTGAAATGACAAATGCTGTCCTATTGCTAAGTGGAGGTCATACAAAATCTGACCAGCAAGGGTGCCACTGCCAACAACTGTGGTACACATGATCTCATGAAAAATCAATTTCTCAACGTGGGATTCCCCCCTCACTGTGACTAAATGTATCATCACTTGATCTAGTTTGGCGACATGAAAAAAGTTTAATGTGTAAAGAAAAAATAGAAATGCAAACCAATACAGTGTTGGAATAATGCAATTTAGCTGCATTGTCACATTTGTCCCCACAGCTTTACAAATTCAAGTCACAGACGCGCACACACACACACATACACACTCACAGGCACTGATCGTCAGCTGTTCACAAAGCAGAAGAATGGAGATTTCAGTCTTCTGTAAACAACAAGAGGATGGAACAAGATGTTAAACTGAATGGAGGCAGACGCTGCAAACCCTTTATCAGTGTGGAACAGCTCTGAATGATGTTGTTCTTCACAGGTCATCGCCCAGCCACTGCAGTAGCGGTTAATGCTAGTAAACGTTTAGAAGTCAAACACATGGCCAACCATTAGAAATCAATTATTAAATAGCCTCTGAGTTGTTCTTCTGAATGATCCGGACATTCATAAGGGGTTTTGCATGTTTTATGGACGTTACTTTTAAATAAAAAAATGTTTCACATTACTGGAGATTTTTTCTTAGTAAAATATTTTATTTCTTCGAAAACAGAGCAGGGTACAACTTGGATAGGTTTCAGGTTTATCACAGGGCACACCTGTAACAGAAAAACTCTTGTTGGGTTTTTTGGGCATTTAATTTCAGAACAAAATTCTTAGATTTTTTTTAAATGTTCCTCAGTCAAATTATTGCTTTTACTGTTTATACCCTTGAATGCATTGCTAGTTTAATTATGTTTAATGACGAATTGTATTTTGAGAAGATTTTACATGTCCAGAGGAGTCTGCAGTCTTTGATGGTTCATGTCAAGTTTGGGTCTCCAATGACTGAAATGAACATTTCCACTTCCGATTCATGCTGTCTGGTCTAAAATCTAAAATGCTGAGTTGTAATTTAATCTATCCCTAACCCTTTTTTGATACAGAAAATGTAGCATATTTATCTTTTTGAGAACTTTTAGTGTAATATGTAAAAAAAAAAGAACAATATTATTTTGGAAATTAATGAGATGTAATATTTACTAAGATTATAAATATGCATTTATGTTTAAACGAAGCTAGTAGAAATAGGTTAACACCAGTTGATGTTGAATTTCTCAATGATTTCTCAATTATTTTGAATAAAGAGAAAAGGGGCTGCTCGTGTAATAGTTGTTAGCACTGTTGCCTTTCAGACAGAAGGTTCTGGGTTCGATTCCCATCTAGGGTCTTTCTGCATGTGGTTTACATATATACAGGTTATTTCCTCAAACCATGAATTATTCCCCCAAATATGCATGTTATCTTTTTCTATAAATGTCCAAACATAATTTAATTCGTGGTTCAGATGAGATACATTGATGTGAGCTTTAATTTGATGCTATTACAAGTTATTACATGCTAGTTATGAGCCATCAATTGGCCACATGGTCTGCAAATGTCCCTAGCTGATAAAGTCAAACGAACCCTTGATAAGGCAAATTCCTGCCAGAGCTTCGGTCAGCTGCTGTTAACTTTATTTACAGTACAGCAACTCATGTAAGACAAAATCAACCATTTCCTTAACAAGCTGTACTCACTTATCCCCCCGCCCCCGATTACCTTGAGTCCAAGTCAAGTCTCTGTTTTTCCTACCTAATTATTCCTTATTCCTTTATTTGTTATGTATGCTGCCATAGCATGTGAATTTCCCCCTGTGTGATCAATAAAGTAGTTCTTGCTTACTTACTTACTTAACCACAACTCCAGTCTAAGTTGCAGACTTGATTCACTATCTCTTTTATCTTGCACCCTTTTACCCTATTTATTTGTATTACATTTGCTCTCTGATATTCCTTTTATTTGGAATTGATAAATACTCATCACTTAAAAATAGACTGCATTTATTATTTCAAAAAAGATCAGTGCTTGTTAAGATTTATCCCGCTGGACCCTTTCAGTCAGTTTACAGCAGTGTGGGGTTTTCCAATTCTTGTTGAGAAGTAAACAAAGTGCAAAGGACAAGCTCTGTTTGACTGTTAAAACTGAGATTTTTCAGCGGCCTGGCTGAAACAATGGGTTTCACTCCAAATTTCCCCTCTTAAAAATATCCTTACTAAAGGGCATTAATCGCTATAATGTCCTAATAATTAATTCTAATGTCATTTCTGAAGGTTTTTATTAAACTTTTTTTTTTAACAAATATTTCTCCTATATTGTTCGAAGGAGCATCCATGGACTTTCCTGTTTGATGTATTCTTATGTCAGATTAAGCATAATTGTCAGTCTTTCTTAAAGAAAATAAGAATAAGCAATTATAAACAAGAAGTTATGGTTGGTACCATAGACTGTATATAACGGGTTGATACTCTGTGACGGGGTAAGCCGTATTGCGTCATTTCCTGTTGTGCTCCGTGGAGCTGTTGTTCAGACTCTCTTGAATTGATCTTGTTTTCTCTGTGGCCTCTCTAAGTTATTTTAACACACAAGCACACTTAAAACACACGTTTTGTGGTGGTGTACTTATGTTTTGAGAACTCCTTGTGTTTCACACAGCTTTTCTTGGAGTGGTAAGGTCTCGCTAGCTCAATTAGCGTAGCTTCATTGCGGCTATGGCTACTCTTCTCTCTCCTGTCTCTAACTCTTCTCTTCTCTCTTGCTCTCTCTGTCAGATGTTTAGTTACTTCCCTGCCTCCTTTAGTGATAATGGTAACTGTAATAAATGTAAGATTTTTGTAGCTTTGGAGGCGAGGGTATCAGAATTAGAAGCACGGCTCTGCGCTGTTGAAAAACCAGCAGATAGCCGAAGCCCATTAGCCAGGGCGGAGCCAACAAGGATAGAACCCCCTAGCTGTCCTCCGGTAGAGCCCGCGCAGCCGGGACCTGAAGCCGGCTGGGTGACGGTATGTAGGAAGCATAGTTATCGGACCCAGCCCATGGGCCACCACCAACCGGTCCGCATTTCGAACAGATTTTCCCCGCTCAGCGACACACCCGCTGAGAAGCCGACCCTGGTAATGGGCAGCTCCATGGTCAGAAACGTGGCATTAGAGACACCATTGACCATAGTCAAATGCTTGCCAGGGGCCAGAACAGGCGACATCAAATCCTACCTGAAACTGCTGGCTAAAGATAAGCGTGAATACAGTAAGATTGTTATTCACGCTGGCGGTAATGACACCCGGTTACGCCAATTGGAGGTCACTAAAATTAGTGTTGCTTCGGTGTGTAAGTTTGCCAAAACAATGTCAGACTCGGTAATCTTTTCTGGTCCCCTGCCTGATCGGCCCAGGGACGACATGTTTAGCCGCATGCTGTCATTCCATCAATGGTTGTCTAGGTGGTGTCCTGCAAACGATGTGGGCTACATAACTGGCCAACTTTTTGGGGGAAACCTGGTCTGATCCGGAGAGACGGCATCCATCCCACTTTGGATTGAGCAGCTCTTCTTTCTAGGAATATGGCCGAATTTATTAGTCCTCCAAAACACTGACAACCCAGGGTCCAGACCAGGAAGCAGAGTCGTAGTTTAACCCACCTCTCTCCTGCTTCTGTACTGTTACCCACCCATTACCCTATAGAAACAGTGTCTTGCCCACGGCCAAAATTAAATGGATTAAAAGTTAAGCCAACAAAAGCAAATTATGGAAATCTCATAAAGATAAATACGTCTTTGACTGAACAGAAAAATAAATCTATTAAATGTGGTTTATTAAACATAAGATCTCTCTCCTCAAAGACTTTGTTGGTAAATTACTTGATTTGTGATAATCACATTGATTTCCTTTGTCTCACAGAAACCTGGTTGCAGCAGGAGGATTATGTCAGTATAAATGAGTCAACTTCTTCCAGTCATTAAAATTTTCCCTTTCCTAGAAATACTGGGCGAGGAGGAGGAGTTGCAACCATTTTTCGTTCTGATTTACTAATTAGTCCCAGACCAATTAATGGCTACAGTTCTTTTGAACATCTAACCCTTAATTTTCCTCATCCAAGTTGCAAAACATTAAGACCATTTTTGTTTGTGGTTTTGTATCGTCCACCAGGCCCTTACTCTCAATTCTTGGATCAGATCTCACATTTCTTATTTGATTTAGTATTAAATACTGATAGGGTTATTATAGTGGGGGACTTTAATATTCATGTGGATACTGAAAGTGATAGCCTAAATGCAGCCTTTAGTGCTATTTTAGACTCTATTGGCTTTACTCAAAAAGTACAGGGATCGACCCACTCGGGTAAACACACTTTGGACCTTGTACTGACATACGGTATTGAGTGTGAGGAAATAACACCCACGTAACCCGGTCCTGTCTGACCACTTCTTAATAACTTTTGAATTTACTTTAACTGACCATTTTAAATCTGAAAGAAAATTTCATTATAGTAGACCTTTATCAGACAATGCCGTAACAATTTTTAAAGAATCTGTTCCATTCTTACTTTCTCAGTGTCTCAGAGTAACACAGTGGATGGCAGCAATTCTATCTCTAACCCTTCAGAAATTGATGGTCTGGTTCACAGCGTTACTTCCTTATTGCGTTTGGCATTAGATAGTGTAGTCCCCTTAAAAAAGAAAGTGGCTAGTCATAGGAGGCTGACTCCTTGGTTTAACGCAGAATTGCATACTTTAAAGCAGAATACTAGGAAGTTGGAGAGAAAATGGCGCTCTACACACCTAGAGGATTCCTATTTAACCTGGAATAACAGTCTACTGCTGTATAAAAAAACCTTCGACAAGCTAGAACAGCATATTTTTCATCATTAATAGAGGCGAATAAAAACAATCCTAGGTTTCTTTTTAGTACAGTTGCCTCAACAGAGTCATAGCTCTGTTGAGCCAACTATTCCCCCAGCTCTTAGCAGTGATGATTTAATGGGATTCTTCATAAATAAAATTTATTCTATTAAAAATAAAATCATTGGCATCCTCCCAAACATGATTACTTCTTCCTCAGTAAATGAGGCAGCATCGGAAAGAACTGTAGAACCTCATTTGTGCTTAGGCTGTTTTGATTCAGTCGAGCTTTCGGAATTATCAAAAATTTTAGCCTCATCTAAACCTTCAACTTGTATCCATCCATCCATCCATTTTCTATACCCGTCATTCCTATGCAGGGTTGCGGGGGGGCTGGTGCCTATCTCCAGCGGTCAAGGGGAGAGAGGCGGGGTAAACCCTGGACAGGTCACCAGTCCATCGCAGCCTTCAACTTGTATGTTGGACCCAATCCCAACCAAATTATTAAAAGAAGTGTTCCATTTGGTTCCTGGCCCCATTTTGGATATGATTAATCTATCCTTAGTAAACGGATATGTACCACAAGAATTTAAAATAGCTGTAATTAAACCTTTACTTAAGAAACCTTCCCTTGATCAAGAGGACTTAGTTAATTACAGACCTATACCTAACCTTCCTTTCTTATCCAAAATCCTTGAGAAAATTGTTGCTAATCAAGTCTGTGAGCATCTAAACAGTAACGAGCTGTTTGAAGAGTTTCAGTCAGGTTTTAGAGCTCATCACAGCGCTGAAACAGCACTGGTGAAGGTTACTAATGATATTCTCATGGCCTCAGATAATGGACTGGTGTCTGTTCTGGTTTTGTTAGATCTCAGTGCTGCTTTTGGAACAGTCGATCATAATATTCTCTTAGAAAGGCTTGAACATGTTGCAGGGATCAAAGGAACAGCACTAGGCTGGTTTAAATCATATTTGTCTGACAGATTCCAGTTTGTTCATCTAAATGATCAATCTTCTTCACTCTCAAGGGTTACTTGTGGAGTTCCACAGGGTTCTGTGCTTGGACCAATTCTTTTCAACATATATATGCTTCCAATTGGTAGAATCATTAGACAGCATGGGATAAATTTCCACAGCTATGCCGATGATACACAACTATATTTATCCATAAATCCTGATGAACCCAGTCAGTTAGGTAGATTACAGGCATGTCTGGAAGACATAAAAACATGGATGAACTTTTTGCTTTTAAATTCTAACAAAACAGAAGTTGCTGTCTTTGGACCAGAAGTTCTAAAAAAGAAACTGATTAGTCAATCACTTCATCTGGATGGCATTAAATTGCCCCCCAGTAATAACGTAAAGAACCTCGGCGTTATTTTTGACCAAGACTTGACATTTAAATCCCATATTAAACAGGTTTCTAGGATTTCTTTCTTTCACCTCCGGAATATTGCTAAAATTAGAAACATTCTGTCCAGGAGTGATGCTGAGAAACTAGTCCATGCATTTGTTACCTCAAGGCTGGACTACTGTAATTCTTTACTATCAGTTAGTCCACAAAATGCCATTAAAAGCCTTCAGTTGATCCAAAATGCGGCAGCAAGAGTTCTGATGAATATTAAAAGGAGAGATCACATTTCTCCTGTTTTAGCTTCCCTTCATTGGCTCCCTGTTAAATCCAGAATAGAATTTAAGATCCTTCTTCTTTCATACAAAGCCCTTAATAATCAAGCTCCATCATACATCAGAGATCTAATTGTTTCATATGTTCCCAACAGAGCACTTCGCTCTCAGACTGCAGGTTTACTTGTAGTTCCTAGGATTTCTAAAAGTAGAATGGGAGGCAGATCTTTTAGTTCTCAGGCTCCTCTCCTGTGGAACCAGCTCCCAGCTTTAGTCCGTGAGGCAGACACTCTGTTTACTTTTAAGGCCAGGCTTAAAACTTTCCTTTTTGATAAAGCTTATAGTTAGAGTGGCTTAGCTCTGTAGTTATGCTGCTATAGGCCTAGACTGCTGGAGGACAGACTTACCAATTTTCCTCACTCTGCTACTTCCTTTTCTACTACGACTCTCCAGTTGTATTACAGTACATTCTGCTATTTCGACTGTTAACTTTGTGTTCTCTCAGTGTTTTTCTCTCCATAGAAATTATACCTGGTCTGGTATCCTGCTTGGCTGCAATGCCCTGTTGGACGGGGGGCATCGACTGGGATGATGCTCCCAGTAACTGAAGATCCACTGTGTCCTGTTATCAACTTTTTACTTTCTGTAACATAGAAAGTTCTCTTATATCAGATCCTCTGTTCCTTCTGTGTCTCTGCTCTGTCTTCTCAAACCCCCAGACGACCGTGGCAGATGGCCGTTCCTACTGAGCCTGGTTCTGTTGGAGGTTTCTTCCTGTTAAAGGGGAGTTTTTCCTCTCCATTGTCGCTACATGCTTGCTCAGTATGAGGGATTGCTGAAGGATTGCTGTGGTTGGAAAGTCTGCCCAACCTCACGCCAATGACTGACGCAATCTGCTGGGATTCCTTAAATAAGAAACTTTTTAACTGATTGGAATGTTTGTATAAATGTATTGAAATGACTTCTTGTTAAGTGCCTTGAGATGACATCGGTTGTGAATTGGCGCTATATAAATTAACTGAATTGAATTGAATTGAATAATTGTTAAGCCAAGATACCCAGTTATAATGAATGCCAATACTAATGTATAATTAAAAAGACTTGGCATCAAGTGATGACTTATCAACTCACCATTTTGCATTTAAATCCAGCTTTTAATGATTTTGATAGGTTAAGAAATAGAGTATTTATCACCTTGGTGCTTTGGATTGATGTTCACTGTAGGAATTAGTTACTAGATCAGAAGAACCTGATCCCATGACATCCCGGTAAACTACAGTATTTTATATTTATTCATCTGAAACTTGAAAAACACTTTCTGTGATACAGCTACAGTCCTTCTGTGAATGTGTTTGTGTTGTTGGCTCAATGCCTTTCTGGTGGAAGCTTTGAGTTTCCAAACCATTGCAAGACTCTCAGCCTGTGAGAGTGGGTGTGAAGTTATTGTGCGTGTCATTGAAGTCATCAGTGTCTTTCTGGTACTGCGCTTCTTTGTGCTCGCTTTGTGTCCTTCAGATCAGCCATACACGTATTCATCTTTCTCGGCCTTTTACCTGCCAGCTTGCTAACTTTCTGATTGTTGATTTGAAACAGACAGTTAGTGCGTAGGAGAGAGAGAAAAACACTGATGTAAGAAAAAAGACAATTAGAGATTAAAGAAGAAGTGATGGTGAAATGGTGAAACATGGTTTCATCACAATCTGGAAGAATCTGGAATTTTATTGAATTGTTTTAGGTTTGGAAAAGTATGAACAAATATTTATATTTCTTGACTTTATTCCCAGTGACATTGTCTAAAGGTTGTGTCATTTATTATTTGTGTACTCTATTCCTTGCTGTTGTCCTTCCTTCCTTCTTCATGTCCCGTCTCCATTCCTTGACATTTCAACAATCCTTGACATTACAATATTACATTGCCGCTGCAATATAGTGTTTTTTTTGTTGCTTGTTTTATTTTCCTTCTAATCATGTAAAACTTTATTTTTTACCTTTCCTTTTTGTTCACGTTGTTCTTTCCCTCCTTGTGTTTTCCTCAAAAACATCTGGAAGGTTCTGGAATTTCTACATGAAAAGTATCAAAAATCAAAAACACCAAAATACACCTAAACTAATGGGAAAAAAAGAACATTCACTTTTTCAGTAATAGGGTTTAACATATCAGGACAAAGTAAAAGTAACTTTGTCTTCAGCTGTTTCTAAAATTGTTATAGTTGAAACTCAAGTTTAAATCATACACAAAAGATATCACTTGGTCATTATTTATTAATTACAGATGAAGGCAAAATTCAAAAGTTATGTGGAAGGAAAAAAACTAAGTACATCCCACGATTCAAAAGCTTGCAGTACTACTTTCAGCACCAAGTAATGAGTTAACTCATGAGTTATTATCTATACCACTTTATCTCTCTCTCATGTTGTTGTGGACTTATTTTGGCCAACTGTAAGTTCATTTCGTTGAGGTTTACCAACATCTGTTTCTGCAAAGCTATTTTAAAATCACACAACAGTATTACCACTAGATCTAGGTCTGGACTTTGACTGAGCCCTTGGAACACCCTGATTGTTTGGTTTGTGGCCATTTTATTGTAGATTTACTGCTGTGCCAGAGATCATTGTTCTATTAATGAACCAGCTTGGCGTAAACTTCAGTAATTGGATAGATGGTCTCATATATGACTCTATAATATTTTGGTATACAAAGGGGAACATGGTTGACTTTATGACTAGAATTGTGCACAGCTTTTTGTTGTTATTTTTCAAACATGGTGCTGTATATTATGTCCAATTATCTCTTCTTTTGTCTCATCTGTTCAAGGGATGTATTCCAAATGTCTAGTGGTCAATTGAGAGTTCTGCGGTCATGTTTTTTTTTTTTTTTTGAGAAAAATGCTTCTTTCTGACACTTCTTTCAAACAACAATCTAAACCTCTTATGCCCTACTATTGAGTCATGGACTTTATGATCTAGCTAACTGAGGCCTGTGGAGTCTGAAATGGAGCTCTTGCGGTTTTTGCTAATTGCTCTGAGAAATGCTCAGCTTGACCTCATAAGAACCTTCAGTTGTTTTTCTTTTGAACATATATGACAGCAATGACAGCAATATAAATTTCTAATATTGATATCGGCCCAAATTTCCATATAAATTTTCATGTCCCTAAAAACATTCTTACTCTGATGGATAAGTCTTTTAATTAGAAGACCCGTTATGGGGTTAGGGTTTATACTACTTATTAAATAGCAGTACAGCACAGACAAACATTGCATTTACCAACTATGGACATGAATATAAATTTGGTGATATTGACCTACTTTATGTCATTCTTTAATCTGTGATACATTTTAACTGGTCTGAGTTTTATTTGAATTATGCTCCTTTTTTTAGGCAGAATGTTACCTTTTTAAGGACATATTTTACTTCATTTTCCAGCAGTCCGAATAAAAAAGTGAATGATGAATATTTGTTTATTAGGTTATGCCATGGCCTATGTCATTGTCAATTCTGAGAATGGGATTTTTGCCACAGCATTAATAATCAAATAAGTCCCATCAGAGATGCAGTTTTCCTTGATCAAAGGAGATATTTTATTAAGTTTTACAATGTAAATAAAGTATTATTTACTTTTACAAATTGTCCTAATGATTGATAGATAGATTGATTGATGATATATACTATTCATCATGTTTTTTGGTTAAAATTTTTATAAAGTACCCTCACCTGTGTTTCTCCTGTTTTCATTCTTTCTCTCTGTGCAGGAAACAGTGGAATATGCCTTCCTGATCATTTTTACAATAGAAACATTTCTGAAGATCATTGCCTATGGCTTAGTCATGCACCAAAACTCCTACGTCAGAAATGGATGGAACATGTTGGACTTTGTCATTGTCATAGTGGGGTAAGATCACAGCCAATTCATACATTATCCACAGAGCTTTCAACCAGAAGCTGAAACTTATTGCTTACACCCAGATGCTCCCTATTCAATCTGACTGAGTTTAAGCTATCAATCTCTGGATGTGCAAAAATGGTAGAAACCCAGTAAAAAAATAAATATATATATAAATATATATATATATATATATATATATATATATATATATATATATATATATATATATATATATATATATATATATATATATATATATATATATATATATATATATATATATATTTCCCTCTGGGTTCAATAAAGTATTCTTTAATTAAATATAATTGAATTAAAACACACCTCAAAAGACCCAGAGCTGTAATTTGAGCAAGAAGTATTTTTTCAAAGTACTTTAGCCTTTTATTTCTGAATTAAAATTCTTACAAAGCCCTATCCAAATGGCTGCAATTGTTGGGCACATGAACAGTTACATAAATCTGCACAGATGCATATCCACACACATACACACGCCCACGCCCACACACGCACACACACACACACACACACACACGCACGCACGCACGCACCCACGCACCCACACGCACGCACCCACACCCACGCACGCACCCACGCACCCACACGCACGCACCCACACCCACACACACACACACACACACACACACACACACACACACACACACACACACACACACACACACACACACACACACACACACACACACACACACACACCCACACACACACACACACAGCTTTGTATAGAGTTATTCGTTGTCTTAAGTGTAGACTCAGATGAGTTGTGAATCAAACAACTTAAATAAGGTATACACATAACAGATAAGCATAATTATCCATCCACCTGGTAGATTTAGATGTAAATAAATTTTCACTCAACCTAGAAGTTCTTTTCTCAAAGGAAATCAGACAAGCCTCTCTCAAAAGACAATAAAATGGCTCACAGGCCCTAAGTGGATACAGTATGCCAGAAAGCATACAGCTCACACGGGTGGATCCTCACTGAGAAAGTGCAAAAAGGACCCCCAGCTTTGTTCTTTGCTTTGTGACCTATTTCCTTTAATCATTTAGCTGCAGTTCTTCTGTTTGGCATAACTGTTCCCCCATTCTTTTCTGTCATACCCCTTTTACCCTTTTCACTTCTCCATCCCCTTGTTTTATTTTCTCCTGTCTAATACCCAGGTTGTTCAGTGTTGTCCTGGAAATGATAACCAAAGATGCTGACTCCGGGGGGCAGACTGGAGGCAAACCAGGGGGGTTTGACGTGAAAGCCCTCAGAGCCTTTCGCGTGCTTCGACCTCTTCGTCTTGTTTCTGGAGTTCCCAGTAAGTTAATTCAGAAATCCCTCTGTATGTTTTGATTTCTATTAGTCCAAGCCGAATCCTGTGTAGTATAATGTTTTAAGTTACACAGTAATCAAAAGAGCTATTGCAAATGTCTTCAATCCCTTAATGTTCACAGAACTGTGTGTAAATATTCAAACAAGCTTTTTTCATTAGCTGGGTCTGAGACATCTTCTGCCTTGTTGTGATTTATAAATAGAAGAATGTAACATTGGGAGTTTTAGTTGACCTGTTATACCTCTACTCACCAGTAAAGGTTCAGTTGCTCACCAGATTCATTAGTATTAGAATGCATTGTTAAGAGACATAGCTTAAGTAGCTGGTTTGTAAAGACTGAGGTGATTTAAAGAGTAACATAGCTTTGTGGACACAAAAGTGTTTTCAGAACTTCCACTGAAACCATTATTGTGTTGAATCAATGTGTAACAATATATAGATCAGACAGACTTCACACTTTGACACAAAATTCCTCTTTTTGCATTATCAGTGTTGGAAACATTTTGCAGACTGATTTAAAGTATTAACTTAGAAACACCAATCATTGTCTGTTTTCCACTTCAAACAAAACACAGCCATAAAGGTACACACCTGGGTTCTACAACACTCCCCACACGATGTAAAATCAGGTCACTGCTTAACGGCAGCAGCAGGTCAGGATCAAAGGTGCACGTTGTGTTCTGGCTGTATGGGGTTCATTTTATTCAACAACACAAATAATGAGCAGATAAAAGAGAAGGGCTTGTCCTTTTTGTTAATATGAAATGTGCTCTTTGCTGACTTAAGGAGCTGTAGACCAGTTAATTACATGATAGTGTGTGAGAAGCTACATCTGCAAACAACAGAACATGTGAAGTTTTTTTTAGAAGGTAGGATAAATTTAAGCCTAAAACATTTGAAGCTTTAATGATATGTAACATGTCATTTTCAGTCTCCGGTAAAGACAGCATTAATGTGTTGTTAGTGAATGCAGGTTAGTGTGCGTATCTCTTCCTGTGTTTGTTAAGCTGACACATAACAGTGAACAGTTAATGGTTATTACAGTCGGCGTTCTAATAAAAGTGTTGGCATAGTCGTTCTGGGACATTGTGAATGTGTGGACAGTCCAAATACATCATAAACTGGATCACTGGCCAACTTTTAAAAGTCTTGTTATCTATATGAACAGTATTGCTGAGGTTATTCAGTACAACGTTGTTACACTTTAAATTTCAAGAGCATATTTAAAAAAAGTCCTGGCTGACCATGGATTAGTAAAAAAGTAAACATTTAATTTAACATTAAATAACAGTTGAATAATTAAATGAATCAAAATACATTACAGAAGATAATCGTAGCGAAAAAACGTTTACCAAAATCAAAACGCAAATGTAAGAAGCTCTTTTGCACAGACAACATCTCTACAGTTCCTGTTCTGAACCCAAGAGGATGATGCTTTCTTCCCTTCTTCTGTTTTCAAAACATATGACCTTACATTTAAATGTGCACTGATCTGTTTGCATTATTTGAATTTCCATGGCAGCAGATCACTTGGCTGTTTGAGGCAGGAAATGACTGCTGTGAAAAATGAAGTTCAACTGAAAATGTGTTTTCAGCTCTTCTCCTGTCTGATATTTATCTTTGGGTGTTCGTTTGTACAGTTTAATTAGGCTGTAGCACAGAAAACAAGGTCTGGGCTTTTCGTGTACATCATATCATTATGAGAGCTAATAGGAGGGTTGAATAGCCTGTTAGTTTTCATGCATTTACAGCTGCTTTACATACAGAATGTTTTCTATACTCTAAATTGTATTTGGATAACCTTTAGCTCACCAGTATGTGTATCTTATATTTTACTTGAGTTCTAACAGCTAGTGTTTTGCCTTCTTTCATAATGATTTATTTTTTCAACAATTGTTGTGTT
Organism: Valencia hispanica; assembly: GCA_963556495.2. Lineage (NCBI taxonomy): Eukaryota > Metazoa > Chordata > Actinopteri > Cyprinodontiformes > Valenciidae > Valencia > Valencia hispanica. Next base: position 20,515,074 of record OY747709.1, on the reverse strand, counting down.
GGATTTTACTATTTTGTTTTTGCTTTTCTGTTAGAAAAAAAGAGAACTTTTTGTTTGATTTAGTAAAATTGCTTTGGATGTTAGACATTTATTTGATGTTCAATTTGAAAAAAATATTTAATCTTTCTTTTCTGCAACATAAAACCTTCCTGCAATTAATCATTTATAAAAATCCAGACTTATTGAAGCCTTAACTACAAACATGTTAATATGTCAAAAGTGTAAGGAAGAACATTCCTTTATGATCAGAAAATAAATAAAGCAGCATCCAGTGTAGTTTTCAGTTCAGCTGCTTTGCTTAGACTTTAACTTCTGTGTATGTTTTCAGGTTTACAGGTGGTTTTAAATTCCATAATTAAAGCCATGGTCCCCCTCCTTCACATTGCTCTGCTGGTCCTCTTTGTAATCATCATCTACGCCATCATTGGCCTGGAGCTCTTCATTGGAAAGATGCACGCCACATGCTATGTGATAAAAACAGGTAAAGCTATTCTTTAGCTGGTCTTTATGTCATTATTCAGTTAGTTTCTATCTTTCTTTCACACTTAACTGACACAGTGTGATTCTGAGATTACGACAGATACAGGGTTTAATCCCTGGGAATTAATGGAATAATGCACCTTGTATGTGAATAGTAACAAGCATCTGAAAAGGGGACAGAACAGCAGATGGTGGATTAAATCCTGTGATTAAATCTCAGATATTTAGCTGTTATGTGAACAAGCTCACCCTTTCACCTTACATCGCTTATAAAATAACACAATTATTCAAGAAATGCATTCATGTTTTTGAATAAATACGCATATGTAATGTAAAAAAAATAGAGTGCAAGATAGATTCTTCTCTCATCTGTTGTTTATTGACTCAGAGAAAGACCTTTAGCTGTGGGTTTTGCTGTTGGGAAGTTGAAATTAACAGGTCAAGACAATATCTGGATTTGTGTGTAGTCTATGGGGTCAAAGCAGTGAAATTTCTTCACAAAATTATTGCAACAGTTGTTGAAAAATGAAAACCATGAAATGTTTTTTGGATTGAACAAAATAACTTTTTAGCCAAAACATTAAGAAAGGTCACGGTCAAGGTCAAATTTATGTATATAGCACATTTACAGTTGCACGAGCTGCCCCAAAGTGCTGAACAAGACATAGAACAAAAAGAGTAACAATCAAAAAATAAGAAATAAAATTAAGGTACAAGCACAGTAATAGATGAAACAGGATAAATTAAAGCTGCAGTCCGGAGAATATATTTATGTATCAAAGTTTTATAAATCTTTAAAATTATAGTGGGGTTCAATACTATGATAAAAGGCTAGTGGAGGGAGGGAAGGGGAGGGGAGGGGGCAGTGTTTTGGGAGGGGCCTTGGTACATTGGATTCAAAAAATCTCTCTCCCCCAAATACTCTGGACTGCAGCTTTAAGAAACAATGAATCACAATAATTAATAACTATTAAAATGCTCAAGTCAATCTGCATTAAAAGCCAGATCAAATAGGTGTGTCTTAAGTAGGGATTTGAAATGCTCTAAACTATGTGCATGGTGTGAGGTGGTAGGCTGTTCCATAACCTAGGACCAGCCACCGAAAAAGCTCTGTCACAGCGTGTTTTTAAACAAGTTTTTGGGACTGGTAAAAAAGACTGAGAGCTGGACCTCGTGTTTCTGGCAGGAGCATAAACAGTCAACAACTAAGAAATGTAAAATGGGGCCAGGCAATGAAGGGATTTAAAAACAAAAATTAAAATTTTAAAATGGAGCCAATGGAGAGAAGCCAGAACCGAGGTTATGTGTTCGCACCTACTGGTAAGAAAAATATGTGCAAGCTGTATACAGTGGTGGTTTTGGATACGGGCCATGTGGGCAGTTACCCAGGGCAGTATTAGAAAGCGAAAGGGCTATATCAGAACAAAATATAATTTGCATACATTATAGAGGTCAACATTAGTTCTAACTGCTGAGTTACAAAAGTAAGCCCAAGATCTGACTAAGGTACTTTTTTAACACGTTTTTTCATAATTCATGTTTTTCGAACCACTTTGGGCCTAAAGTTCAATGCTCTAAACGCAGACCATGACTGTCCCAAGGGTTGAAATAGTTATTAGCTGAATTAATTAAGGTAGGTCCACTGTCAGTCAGAGCCGCTCTAAGCATTTCTCATGCTGCGGTGAGTGGATCGTCTTCAATGCAAACAGAGCATCTGTGTAAAGTATTATGAGCTTAAGATCAAGGCTTTAGCTTTCAGGGTGCTGTGGAATTAAAGCAGACATATTATGCTAACCTCACTTTTTTCATCCTTTTGTGTTGCCATTTGGGTCTCTGCTGCCTCTATAAACACTCCAAACATGAATAAAAACAATCCTTCTACAAGCTGTCTGAAAAAGTGCCTTATTGTGATGTCACAATAAGATGAATTTGTATATATCCGCCCCTCACCTGTCAAACCCCACCCACCAATTCCAATTCCATGCCATTCACATGTGTTGCAAATTAGCAGCTTAGTAACAAGATGGGTGGAGATGGTCTGCAACTGCTAATTTGCATAAAAGTGACAGAGCCCTCTAAACAACTAATTCTGAAAGGGACTGAGCTGGTGAGATTGCTTTTTGCGATAGTGATTTTGTGCAAAAAACTTCATTAACATGTTTTGTACAGACCATAGCCCTATTAAAACTTGTTTAAAAAGAGGCATAATATGTCCCCTTTGATACTGAAAATTACTGCGCTCAACCAGTTTGTGTTTACATCTCCAGGAGCGATCGCAGAAGAGGAGCCTGCGCCATGCGCTGTCTCAGGACACGGCCGTCGTTGTCTGGTCAATGGCACCATTTGCAGAGAGGGCTGGCAAGGCCCCAACAACGGCATCACCAACTTCGACAACTTTCTGTTTGCCATGCTCACAGTGTTCCAGTGTATCACCATGGAAGGCTGGACCGACGTTCTCTACTGGGTAATCTAATGAAGTAAAAATTACTGCAAAGCCTAAATCTGTCACCAATGTTTTTACTCACAATGACACACACGTTGGTGAAGATTCTCAGTCATCCAGGACATGATATTCTTGAGTGTTTATATAAAGGCAACTGGACTTTTCTTGTTGTCTTGAATACGTTTCGTCTCTCATCCAAAAGGCTTCTTCAGTTCTGAAAACAGGATTGGGAGTATCAGATTTATAAGTCTAAGGTTAAGGCTCACTAATGGGGCTATCGTTATACCTAACGAGGCTATCAGGGTTTCGTAAGCACAATGACATAAAATTTTACATATTTACCAAGAACCGTTTTCTTAATATTTGACACATTTTTAGGGTTTGAAATCACAATAAAATGATATGATGAAGATGATGTGCATAACATTAGGAAGGTAAATTGTGTTAAGTGCATCATCTTTAAAGTAGGGGCAAATGACAAGATAAGGTGGATAAACTTCAGTATAGTTACTTTTTATTTAAAGCATGATAACCATACTTGTACTGAAATATATTTAAAACATTTAAGATATAAAATCTCATTAGACAATCTCACATAGGTCACACTGACATGACATAATTTGTTTCAGAGCTGCAACCTGAACAGTCACTTTCCTTTGAATAAATAAGTACCATAAATTAAAAAAGCTAGTCTTCCTTGAAAACTCCAAGCTTCTCATTAGCAAAAGCCAGCAATGGCTTTTAATTAGCCAAAACACTTAGCCACCCACTCCCTTTTACTGATGGGGACCCTCATCTGTGAAATAATGGACCCCTCTCTCTCTCTCTCTCTCTTTCTCTCTCCCTCTCTCTCTCTCTCCCTTTCTCTCTCTCTCCCTCTCTCTCTCCCTCTCCCTCTTCTGTCCTATTCTCATATTAATCCTTTACACACATTTTACTGCTTTTTATGAATGTGTTGCCATGGCAATTCCATCTCAATGTTGGTGTTTTATTGTTGGAAAGAAGATGGTTTGACAAACCTAGAGAAATGATTTATGGATGAATGGTTCTTTAAATTAGATGTGCCCTGTATCCTACTCTGATAGACCAACTTTAACAGTTCATGCAGCGTGGGTGGCTAATTGGTGTGGTAGCTTGAAAAAATTTATGAATGAAGCTGTGTAGAAACTCAGTTGGATGACTGTAGATTTAAAAAGACCATTTTCATTTTCTTGGGGAGTTACTTCACTTCACTTCACTTCAGCTTTATTGTCCCAAAGGAAAATTTGTTTTGCAGTAGTGTACAAAATACAATAAAAACAGTTACAATAAACATACTCTCAATCATCAATCCAAAATAAAACAACCCAAGTAATGCTAATCTAATAGTGGAATTCTCAGCAATTGTGCAAGTTCAACATGTTAACAGCAAAGGACACAAAAGAAAACTTAAATCTGTTGCTCTTAATTTTTGGGAACCTGTATCTCCTACCTGATGGGAAAAGATCAAACTCCATCCCCAGAGGATGGTTAGGGCAGGCCAGATCCGAGAGAGCCTCTTTAAAAGTTAGATTAGAATTAGATTTTTTTTTTTTAAATCCCTAGGTGCCAGCAAGTGGTTCACTGGTGATTTTAATAATTTCGTAATACAGGAAATATTTTCACTCTTGAACAAATGTTATGAAGCTAAAGGTTGGATTTTTCTACCTTTTCTAGAGAGAGATTTTACTACTTCAATAAACCATGAAATATTTTATATCTTATTGTAATTTGTTAGAAGGTTTTTAAGGCTTTGATGTGCTAATACATTTGTATATATTACTAAATGTTGATACTCACTGAGTGAGGTTTTGTGTACCTCTGTAAATAACTGAACGATTTGAATGTGAAGGATATGACATGCTTTTAAAATATAACCCAATGTTTTGAATCTCTTCATAACAATAAATTTTTCTTGTTTCATTTCCCAGCACGCTGTATTACAACTGTCACAGTTAAAATGTGCTCAGTGATCTATTTTTTTGTCCGGGACATCATATAAATACATCATCCCAAATCAATACTTTTACTTTAACATTCTATGTATATCATATTTTTTGTTTCATTTTTATTTTATTTAGATATGTAGGCAATGATTATTCCTAAGTGAGCTACCTTTGATTAAATATTTTTCAATGCAGATGAACGATGCGATGGGCTTTGAGCTACCGTGGGTCTACTTTGTCAGTCTGGTCATCTTTGGATCCTTCTTTGTTCTGAACCTGGTCTTGGGAGTATTGAGTGGGTAAGTAAAATTTTTTATTGGAGGTAATGCTATTTTTTGTATCTTAAAAAACCCGAGTGATGTAACTGTGAATCTTGTAAATATTTTTAGGTGCATGCATCATTTTAAATTTGTGAAGTAGTTCATTGGTGATTTTCATGCTGTTTTGTAGGAAATGAAATAAACCAAGGCTCCTGCGTGTGTGTTGCCTCTTTTCTCCTTGCAGAGAGTTTTCCAAAGAGCGTGAAAAGGCCAAAGCTCGAGGTGACTTCCAGAAGCTGCGTGAGAAGCAGCAGCTGGAGGAGGACCTGAAGGGCTACCTGGACTGGATCACGCAAGCCGAGGACATCGATCCTGAGAATGAGGAGGAGGGAGACGAGGAGGGCAAGCGTAATCGTGAGTTACCTGGATCTTATTTATTTTTGTTTATTCTTGTTTTACACCAGGAAGAATCCAACCAGAACAGTGCGCTGCTTTTCTTCTTCACCCTTTCAAAGTCATCACATGCTGTGAATCTTAGCATTAATTCAACACTCAACAAAGTTTAAATTTGAGGATTCAAAAAATACAATTTCAACCTTAATTCTAGATAATTTCATATTTTTAATTTATACAGGAGTTTTTCTCTACATCTGAAAGACAAATTAAGATCCTGTTTATATAATTAGTTATTATGCTGTTACATAATAAACCTGGGATGGTGCAGGAAGCATCTATTTTTGCAAAAATCATACAGATCTTGTCTTCTGTACACTGATACTCCTACAGTGCCTTGCAGTCTGTTCATATGCACCTGTCAGTGTTCATGTTCTCCAGTATTTGCACTGCTTTTAGCACTGCTGCCGTTGTTGTTTAAGGTGATAACACACTAACGTTCTCTTCTTGATTCCTGCAGTGTCTGTGTGCCTTGTAAAAACCCTCTGTAGAACGCTGCTAACATCAGATGTTCCTTCTTTTCCTCCCCTCTTTCTCCCATTTGTAGCCACATTTCTTTCTTGTTTTTAACAGCTGTTTACTTCTCTAACTCCTATATTTTGTGTTCTCACTAAAGTCTTAGATTGTAATTGTGGTTATTGTGTCCAGAAATCCCGAGATGAGAGATCAGATCAGTCAAGTTTCTAACTGTTTATTGGCTTTCATCACAACTAATAGTATTTAATCAGTAATAATCTCATAAATACCAACCTGTGGATCTGAGTCACTGGTGAGGATTATTGTTATAATTATACTCCACAGTATGGACAGATTTAATCCATAAATACTATTTTTTTCTGTAGTTTATCAGTCTTTTTCTGGATACTGTAGCTGCATCAGTAGTTTGTTTGAAGCTGCCTCTAGCTGTTCATTCCTCTCTCTTGTTCTGCTTTGTATTGACTCACTGCTTCCTCTGCTGTCTGGCTGTGTGAACTGCATGTTGATAACACCAAGGGGTCACGCTGGCTGACCTCACTGAGAAGAAGAAAGGAAAGTTTGGCTGGTTCTCTCAGTCCACAGAGACACAGGGTAAATGTATTTGTGTGCACTTGAACGCGGGAGTGTCAGGAAGACTTCATCTATCCCCTGTCCATGTTCATGAGGGCATTTCATCTTCGTCCTAAAGTGTCTTTGCGTTGATGGGCTTGGTTTGCTGTGTGCTTTTTGCACTCCCTTTCTTTATGCTCTTTTACTGTACATGGTCCCTATCATCATCATCATCATCTAAAATGATTTCCTTTAAAGGGATATTCCATTCCTAAGTGACATTTAGTCTGTTGCCATCTTCCTTAGAGTATGATAAGTGAGAAAAAGCATTTTGTAACCAGCCCAGTCATTCTCGCTGTGTCATGTCCTTGCTCCTTGCAGTGGCGGCTTACAGCAGTGCTTTGTCGCAATGTAGTCCCAAGTCTAAATCTGCCTCTGTAATTCCTCCGGTTACTATATGATATGATTATTGAGGTCACCAGAAATAATTAAGATCATTATTGAGTAATTTTTATGACTTTAGCACAGAAAATGCTAGCTGTTACCATTCAATTACATTTTTATGCTAAATTAAAGCAAACGGACTGTTGCCAGATTAGGAGAATGACTTGGCTGATTTCAAAATACTTTTTCTCCCTTATCTAATGCCGGGCGTACACCAAAGGATTTTCACAGTCACAGACTAAAGAATGGTAGTCTTTAGAAGTCTTGCTAAAGTCCCGGCACGTCTTGATTGTTAAATGTAAGGTGATAATCTGCAGTTGGCGACCCGATTTATGACAGTCTTTCTCTAGTCTTTTGAATCAAACATGTTTGATATCATCGTAAGACCTAGTGTAGTCCTAGTGACGTAAAACAACCAACAACCAAAAAAAGCTGTTCTCACACAAGTGGAAGCACGAAGCTACAGATCCCGGCAGAGGTCAGGTGCAGAAATATTTTTTGAGGGGTAAGAATCTGTACCCTCGGTTTATTAAACCGTGCGCATGGAGTCGTAATCTGTTCCCTCTGTTTATTCAACTGTGTGACCGTGTGGGGGTTGTGTCCGCTTCATACTGTACCCTGTCTGTATGGGGTTGTACCTTGCTGCTATGGCACAATGGTTAATAAGCAGGATTACATCCGTGATGATGGTGGGTTCAAGTACTGTTCATGATATTGTTTTGCACCTTGCCACACATCAATTTTTTTTGGTTCCTGCGGGAAAGTAGGCGATAAACATAGGTGTCATATTTATAAATAACACTTTTGTAGCCACCTATTGAGCCTGGCCTAGAAAGGGGCCATAAATTACAAAGTGTGTCCCAACCTTGCCCCCTGGAATACAGGCACAAACCAGGGCTATCTATACATCTGTATGGAGCAAGTGGTACAGCATAAACACGTTGCAATAAAAAGATATGAGTTAACCAGTTACTTGTTGATACAGTACCCACTTTGAATGCAAGTCTTTATTTGACATAACATCAATCTTAGCAAAGAATGCTACAACATTCGCACATAAAGAAACTGTATAATGCTGAGCATAATGGGAGGAATTTTGCTAAAATAGCTAAAATATCGTAGGTGTAGTCTTTCAAATAGTGTCCCTACAAGATTCAATGTTTATAAAATCTTTAGTCTAAGACTAAAAAACTGTTAAACCAAGTCTTTAGATGTGAGCTAATAATCTTTAAGAGTCTTTTCTAAATCTTTTCAAAGTCTCTAGGTATACAGAAAGCCTAACTCTAGGAAATATGGCAACTTAGGGGTGGCATATCCCTGTAATGCTTAAATTGTATTCAAGACAAGAATCACATGTTTTAGCATAAACCCAAAATGAATGAATTAAGTGCAAGTAATTATAAACCACTAAATACAAACCGTCTATTTAGAGGTGGCTAATCCTCCAAAGACTAATAGAAAAGTAAATACCTCTATAGACATTAAGCATACACTACTGCATATGTACAATAAAATCAGGGATTTTAGTTCTGAGTGCACAGTAAAAGATGTAAAAGTCTTAAAATAGGTTCAACAGAGTGTTTAAGAGAAAATGGGCCACTTATTGTGGTAGTGGTGATTTTGCAACAAACATTTTTTTAAATGTGAGATTTTTATATGTGGGTATAAACATATAGGGTGTTAGAGTTGCCCAAAAATGTAACAATCTGGTTGAGATAGATCTGAAAATTATATTTGGCTTGTATTGGATCAGAAGTGTTTGTGTAAAAAGTGCTCATCATTTCATCATGATCATATTCATCTTGTTCTTCATTTTTCATCTGTAAAACAAAGTTTTTTCTGCATGCATGTATCCTTCCATTTTTAGTATGTTATGAATGTTTTGATCATATGTCTACTAAAACCAATGTTTACTGCAGAACAGACAGGTATACGTGCTGTACGTTGCTCATAAAAACCATCATATTACAACACCACACTCCACTTTTTACTACTTAGCTTCACCTGCAAGTGTTTTATATGTCTCAGTAACTATGTTTAGATTTTAGTTTACAACTAATTAGTTTATTTCACTTTGATGCATTCGTTGTGACTTTCTCCATCCAGACTCCTTAAAACAATTCTTCTGCAATAATGTCCAGGAATTAGAGATTAGCCCAAACTGTGATAAATTGATAAAGTGTCTTGCTTTGATAATTTGATAATAATCTGATTTGACAGTAATCTGCTAATTTAAAAATAATCAATACATTTTATTCTAAGTTAAAGGGGCTATATGCAACTTTCTGAAATTTAAACTCGCGACTGCCACCTGTGGCCAAAAAACGGAACTGCTCTTCCTTTCTGCTTGCTCACGCAGCGCGCGCTTGTACGCCAGTCGCTCTCAATCTTCGATCTTTTTCGGGTACTTGTCAGGGGTTTAACTTTTTTTGTCTTATGTGGAGTTACTGTTGGTGTCAAAGTTGTCCTGGGTCTCTTCTGTGTATTTGCACAATCCATTGGACTGCTTGCGAGTGCTGACTAGCGGTGGTGGCAGAGTGATCTGAAACATTTAACATGAACGCGCTAGACATCACTTCTGCAGACTGCGGGGGAAAATCCGACCCGACAGAAAATAGAAAAAATTGGATACAGGCTTATAGGTGCATCCAGTGTGAGCTGACAAGGTGTCAGTATGCTCATCAGGAGATGTTTGAGTCAGAAATGGTCAAATAAAAAGGCTATTGTTACGTTTATTTTGGTGGAAAAGTTGCATATAGCCCCTTTAAATACACTTGTTTTCTCTCTATTAATATCGATCTTTGTAAAGAGGTCACAGAATCAGAGTTTTTTTTCTTCAGTTAATTTACCACCATCAGTTATTGTTTGGCTCTTCATACCACACAGAATGCTGTACTTTTGTTACATTTCTGCAATTTTTGTGATTCTAATCAGTCTTTTAGTCTCACAAAGTAAATAAAAGGAATTTCTCTGTTTTGATGGCTATAGTTTTTGAAAGAAATGCACATGTTTTGTGAGCCTTTTGCCCAGCTAAGCCAGGAATGTATGAATATCATAAAGAAAATAGCGTTTATTTTAAAAATGGTGGTGAAACAAAATTGTAAGTCATGTAAAACGCATATTTTCATTCTCTTATTCTTTTTACATTTGTATCTCTGTGTGTGTGACTCTGCAGCCAGCATGCCCACGAGTGAAACAGAGTCAGTGACCACAGATAATCATAATGGAGAAGAGGGCAAATCTTGGTGCTGTGGACTGCTATGGTGAGTTTTACTCATATCGAAAAATCAGCTATGCAAGATGTTTTTTTATCAAGCTGTCAGACACAGTAGTTGCTCCATCATGTTCTGAAATCCATCAGTAGCATTAGTTTATCGGAAATCAAGTCACGCTGACATGAGCCGAAGATTCCATGACCAGATTCAGGTTTTAGAGTGTTACATTACTTCCCATTTTTATTTAAAAAATGTCTTGTCTTTTATTTCCACCAGTCAGAAAATAACTAAATCAAAGTGCAGGTTAGTAGTGTGCTGTGATACTGCATGGTAGATATGTTCTTCTTGATACCATCCAGCTCATCGTGCATGATTAATTCTGGTCACGTATTTGAATCATTCTGATCCTTGCTGTTTTCATCCGTACTTTCTTTCCCTGATGGCACCAGCAATTCAACATTGTTCCATGTTGACCTACTATCCAGCCGTCTGCTCCTGATCAGTTTTGATCCACTTGTATTTCCTGTGATAATACTTCTTTTTTACCAATAAATGATTCCTTGCATGTGGAGTAGATCATATATTTTTCCCATGAGATTTGCAAAATTTATTGAAAATATTCCAAACTGACTCTCTGTCAGTCGGCAGTGGCGACGGTGGAACCGTTTCTGCCGCAGGAAGTGTCGGGCAGCCGTGAAATCTGTGTCGTTTTATTGGCTCGTCATCATCCTGGTGTTCCTCAACACCCTCACGATCGCATCTGAGCACTACAACCAGTCAGACTGGCTAACTAAAGTACAGGGTATGTGTTTTACTTGTTACTAATTACTTTGTTTATTTTCACCATGATGAAATGGAATATACTGTATTATAACCAGCTTTTTTCTACAGAAAGTATTGTCTTCTGTCTTTTCCAGATGTAGCCAACAAGGTTCTTTTGGCCTTGTTCACTCTGGAGATGCTTGTGAAGATGTACAGTTTGGGGCTACAGGCCTACTTCGTGTCGCTGTTTAACCGCTTTGACTGTTTTGTTGTGTGTGGAGGCATCGTGGAGACCATCCTGGTGGAGCTGGCCATCATGTCACCCCTAGGGATCTCAGTTTTACGTTGCGTACGCCTCCTCAGAATCTTTAAAGTTACACGGTAGGTACATTTACCACTAATATTTATCCATGTCATAAAGGGTAAATTCTTCTGCAAGAATAAAGGCAAAAATAAAAATCCAAGATGGCATATGGCGCTATTAAAAGAGAATCAAATTGGTCAAATCAAGTACAGTGTTTCTTAAATGATTCCGGCAATTACCTTATTTGGAACAAAATAAAAATAGAAGCTTATAGTAACAGTGCATTAATAACTGGTCAGTCTTCTTATTGTCCACTGTTTATATCTAAAGACAGTACACATGCTTGTGTTTTCCCCCATCTATTTACTCAGTCACTATAATTAAGAACAAGGTGTTTGTCATCGTGTTTCTTGGTTTTGGACATTTGCAAATGATAGATGTTACCATTCCTACACATTTATCATGTCTGATTCTACGTTATTACCTATTTACATTGAAGTCCCTCAAAGATATTTCCAACTTTTTATCTTTTTTTTCTGACTTTCTGTTTTGTACCCTGATTTTAGAGAGACAAAAAAATGTTATCTGCCAGATGAAGATATTTTTTCCAGATTTCAAACCACAGCAATCCCTTATACCGAGCAAGCATGCAGTGATAGTGGAGAGGAAAAACTCCCCTTTAACAAGAAGAAACCTCCAGCATAACCTGGTTCAGTACAAGCGGCCATCTGCCACGACCGTCTGGGGGTTTAAGAAGACAAAGCAGAAGCACAGAAAGAACAAAAGAAAAAAATAAAGCGATAAAAGGTTGTATTTCTCTGTTAAAACCCTTATTTCTTTCTTTTTCAGTCACTGGGCATCTCTTAGTAACCTGGTGGCCTCTCTGCTCAACTCCATGAAGTCCATCGCCTCCCTGCTGCTCCTGCTCTTCCTTTTCATCATTATTTTCTCCCTGCTGGGCATGCAACTGTTTGGTGGCAAATTCAACTTTGATGAAACGGTGACCAAAAGAAGCACGTTTGATAATTTCCCCCAGGCCTTGCTCACTGTGTTTCAGGTTGGTGTTTGCTAGAATCAGAGATGAACTGAGGGTTTTATCACTTATGTTATGACTCATTCTGTTTAAGGTATTACAGTCTGTGGGAGATAAAACACTCGGTTTCAATTTCTGGGATTAATTACTGTGAATTATACAGTGCAAACATAGTCAGATGCTTCAGTATTATATTCCTGTTGTTTTTCCTGCTGTTCATCAGATCCTGACAGGAGAAGACTGGAACACCGTGATGTATGATGGCATCATGGCATACGGTGGTCCGGCATCCTCTGGAATGGTGGTCTGCATTTACTTCATCATCCTCTTCATCTGTGGAAACTGTATCCTACTCATGGCAATCACACTCACACACATCATCTGTACAGTGCCTTGAAAAACTATTTGTAACCATTAAACTTTTAAAATTTTATCATAACCACAAACTTCCATGAGTATTTTTAGAATTCAATTTAACAGACCAACACAAAGAAGTGCATAATTGTGGAATAGAAGTGAAATCATGAAAGCTTGTTAAAAATGTTACAAATATTAAGCTGAAGAGTGTGACATGCATTTGTATTCTACCTTCCTGCTTCTTTTTGTAGAAACAACTTTTGCTGAAATTACGGTTCTATCAAGTTGATCAGTTAGATCAGTTTCTGTGACCAGCAGATAGGGCGCTGCTAAAATATTTCAGTCCAGCCTCCTAACCCTTTCAGACTGGATTTGTTAATCGGTAGAGCAAAAATATTCTCTCCAATAGATCTTTCCTCTAGAACTAATGAAATGTCATGAAAATAAAAACCTTTAGTAAAGAATGACAATTTTCTCTCTCTTTCTCAAAAAAATACAGTAATTTGTTGATACCAATTCTTTTCTAAATATATTTCAAATAGTAACGGCTGAAATGGATGATATGGACATGCTCCTCTCCCTTGTGTTGTCGGATTTTTGATGCTCTTTCACATCAAGTTAGAAGTCAAATTTGTATTTGCTTTGATAATCATGACTAGATGAGTGACAAGCCTTATTTACCACCTAACTGAAATGACAGATTTTGTTGTTGTTCTGGACTCAGAAAATATGTTTTTGCACAAGACAAAAGCTCATTTTGCTGATATGATCCATTTGCACTAAGATTAGGGAGATTTTTATTAGATTTTATAGTGTTGGTAAGTGTTTTTTTTCTTTAACTTACTTGATCAGACATCCTGCTGAATGTATTCTTGGCCATTGCTGTTGATAACCTGGCTGATGCGGAGAGCCTCAACACAGCACAGAAAGAGGAAGAAGAGGCCAAAAAGAGAAAGAACAGTGCTAAGTATACTTCACAATTTCATTTGACCTATTGTCATTTATTTAGCAGTTTTATATTTAATTTACATCCGCAGAAAAATAAATAAATTGGGAGTTGTCTGTCTCGATACTTGCTCTAAGCTTTATTTATTGCCAATAGGGACATAAATACAGAGAAGAAGAGAATTGAAATTACAGAAGATGGAAAAACAAAGGTAAAATGCAAAGCAGCCTTAAGCTTTCATCATTTAAATTACCAAACAACCACACTACTCTGTTAATGTATTTTTATTTATTTTTTATTTTTTTGCCTTAAGAAATACGAAAATGTCTGAATCCTAAACATCTTCATCTCATTTAGATGCCGACGGAGGCTTTGCTAAAGGGGGACAAAGAGTCATATACTGCCATCGAGTCACCAGGTAAATGACGTTGTTTAACAAATTAGCCGTAAATATCCTGATTAAAAAAATTAATGTGGAAAAAATGCAGTACAAAAGTCTGTACTTTTATAAGAAAAAAACATTTTGAAAACACAGCAGATGCATGATGAATGATTTCTTTTTTTCTTTTTATTGCTATGCAATTCACAGTTTAAAAATTTGCTTCTACAGAGTTATTCACTGGTATAGCTTGAAAATTAACATTTATTTTACCTCTCTGACATATTGCATCAAGTAAATACATGATAATAAAAGAAGCAAATTGAAAAAAATATAATAAAATAAATCCTTGTGAGGTAACGAAATAAAGAAAAACATACAAATAAATGCGTGTAATCAATAATGTAAAGTAATTTATGGAAAATAATTGAAACCATAATTGAAATTATAGAAGATGGGAAAACTTAAGCAAAACAGCAAAAAATTAAGCAAAAAAGCAAAAAATAAAACCCCAAAAATGAAGGAAAACATATACTGATCTTTTAAAATAGAAATTATCAACAATTCCATACTTACCGTGTAATAAACAAATATTAATTTATTTGATTAAAAATGCGTTGATTGATATTTTTGATTAGAGGCAGTTTTACTATGTTACAAACAATAGGAACTGTTACTATGCTGAGCAACTGTTTTACAGGTGATGATGAAGATGATGATGATAATGAGAACCTTCCCAAAGCCCCCCCAGGGCCCCGGCCCCAGCGACTCTCTGAACTCACCATGAAAGAGAAGACTCCACCCATCCCAGAGGGCAGTGCGTTTTTCATCTTCAGCAGCACCAACCCGTGAGTCTGGTGTTCAGACTCTGAGGAGCCAGTTCCTCAGTTCACAGTGACAGAAGTCATTAGAATATCTGAAATCAGCCAAATTAGATCCAACAGAGAAAAAAAACCCTAAAATGTCATAACAGTCGAATGTTTTTTCTCTCTGTCCTCCTTGCTTCGGTTTCTATAGGTTTCGTTTGTTCTGCCATAAGCTCATCAACCATCAGATCTTCACCAACCTGATACTGGTCTTCATCATGCTCAGCTCTGTTTCCCTGGCTGCCGAGGACCCCATCCGCAACTTCTCGGCTCGCAACATTGTACGTAAAACATAAATCTGTATGGGGCTGCGTCACACTTGTGCACATTATAGGAAAGCTTAATATACTAACTGTAGCTAATGAACAGTCTTTTTCACAGAAGACTTTTCCACACATCACGGTAGGAGAAGCACAGCTGGGGATGAAACCTATTCTTAGGGTGTAATGCATATCTGTTATTTATTACACTGACATGAATGCCTCAGTAAAGAAGAACTGTCATTAACTTGTTAGATCCCTGCTTTGACAGGCCTATAGCAAACATTATTTATAAATCCTCAACTTACATGCAAGAAGAAAACAATGTACATGGTCAGATTTCACATCATTAATATGTCTAGGTAATGGAATTAGTTCGCAAATACTACCCCTCTAATGTGTGTTAATCAAACTGAATTAATTCACTTCTGAATTTCAAACAGTGGTGTGATAATAGGTACTTGTATTTCTATAAACCGCAGCAAGCTGCACTTGGTACACCTGAATGTGGGAAGTCTCCAATGATAATTTAAATCTTCAGGAAAATATTAGCAGAAAATTATGAAAGTGGTGATATTAAGATATTAAGAATTGGAGCTGCACAATATATCAAACTACCATTTTGTACAGTATCAAGATTGCAAACGACTGCAATCATTAATTGGCTATTATATATATCCTCTATCATGCATTCATACTTTGTGGGCCAAAGTTGCTCATTGAATGATAAAGATGATAAAGATTGTACTGGTTTCAGATGCAAAAGTTCTCAGAGAACGACAAAAACATCATGATAAAGAAAGCAAAAGAGAAGAATGGAGATGTGGCTGAAATGCAACAGAAATCATCATTGCAATGGTAACTAGTCAACATCATCACCACCTGCTATTGTAGCATAGGTTGCTGATTGGAAACCCATAGACCCTGTGAATGCAGATGATTTTTAAACAAGGATGAAAAATACAAAAAATATCCAGAACATTGTAGCTGCACAGACTTCTCCTCCCAACAGTAACTCCAGGCAGGAACTAAAATCAAAAAGCTAAATCCAAACTTTATCCCTTACATCATGATTGATGAAGTGATTAATAATAAAACAGCTTTTAGATTCAGATGTTACCCAGTGCAGCTTCGCTCTGTAGAGATTTGTTTTGGCTTTATATGTGTTTAAACAATATTATCACACAGCTAGAAGTATTTAACAGACCACTTGTGTTGACATGCAGTGACTTGAACTTATGCATTGCTTTTTGCAGATACTTGGTTATTTTGACTATGCTTTCACCGCAATCTTTACTGTTGAGATCCTGTTGAAGGTAAATGTCCTGTGTGTGCTGTGCTGTGCTGTGTAGGATAGAGCTTCAGTAACCCTGCGTGCTTATGTCACTCTGATTGCTTTCTCAGATCCTAGGCTATGCAGACTATGTCTTCACTAGTATGTTTACATTTGAGATCCTTATTAAGGTAAACAACGGCGACTGTCGTGCTGCTTCAACAGCACTTCTTTCACAGCTTGCTGCAAATGTCCTTCCTCCTGTCGGTTTTTTAATGTTAGGAAAGAATGGCTGCCTGCTCGTTTTGTCGTCTTAACACTACAATACAGAAAATATGTGTTTTATGTCACTTTTTTTTCTTGTCTGTCAAAAACACATTTTATGTCAGGGCCCACTTTTTCTAATAATCTCTATCCGCAGTGCTGTCCAAAAACGTTGTCACCCCAGATAGAGATGTGAACAAAAGCATTGAAATATATTATTGTTATAATAATATTAATAGTAGTAATAATAGTAATAGAGTAATTACATGCAACAAGATGCAACTCTTTATTGGGGCAGTATAGCTCTGACTGTAGGACTAATATAAGCAAGCAGCTTTTTTAAAATAAACATTTACTGACTTAAAAAATATGTTTTTTTGTTGCATCATATTGATATTTCAGAAAATTTGAGCTTAGAAGTTACTAGACACTCAGTTTAACTTGAGAAATGTATAATGCACTACTAAAATATTACAGCTACATTTATTACAGGAATTTTTCGGTATGTTAATATTTATTTCACTGTTGATTTTATAAAGAAAATATTAATTATTTCTTAATATTGGATTTTTCCCAATTAATTTTTGTCTCAAATTAAAAATTGGATTTAAAAAAGATTTGAAAAATTATAAATACAAATATTTATGGGGAAATTAATGTATATTGAGGGTTTATATGTCTTTATCAGGGGTGTCATTAAATGTAGAGGTTAGTAAATGTCGCTATGATCCCCAGAATAAAACAAGTTATTTACTAATTCACAAACTTTACAGATTTTTATGAGGTGCCGTAAAGGACATAATGTATGTAAAAGCATGCATACATCACTAGCAACATTCTCTCACATACTCAAAATCAACAAAATCACACATACAGTATACATACTACTAACGTTTCACTCACAAATACCAAAAAGGATGCACACACGTGATCTTAGGGTTCATAACATGTCTATGTGGGGGGTAGTACTAGTTTGAATGAGAAGCTACTTCTTGTTTATGTTTGAGATTATACTTGTAGAATAGAATATTTAAAATGCAGTTTGGGATTTTAGAAACCTTTACTTGACTTTAAACATTAAGAGTATTAAGTAATCCGATATTAAATATCAACAATTTTAAATTGTTATCTTTTTTTAAGAGCAGTTTAACTCAGGATCCTGCCCTTTGTGTAAATATAATATAATATAATATAATATAATATAATATAATATAATATAATATAATATAATATAATATAATATAATATAATATAATATAATATAATGTAATGTAATGTAATGTAATATAATATAATATAATATAATATAATATAATATAATATAATATAATATAATATAATATAATATAATATAATATAATATAATGATAACGCTAAGCCTGACACTGTGTTCCTGAGCTGGACCAGTTCTAGTGTGGTCCAGATGCAACAGAAAGTGCTGAAATGGTCCTTTATTGAACTCAAACAAATCAAGTAAAAGTTTCAAAAATCCCAAACTGGGTTTTAAATGATCTTCTATTAGTGTAGATTAATCTAGTCCAGGTTTAAAGAATCTAAGTATTTTAGCCTTTAAATTAGAGCAGATTGAAGCTACTCAATTTAGTGAAAGATTAGGTGGAATCGTCCTTTAGGATTTACAGAGTCTGTAATCAGACTACAGTCGGAAGACAACTTCAGCTTTGTATCACACTATTTATGTTGTACTGAGAGGCTTCACTTTTTTCTATTAAACAGACAGCAATGTAATATTTATCACAGACTGCTTTAATGTTATGTGTCTTGAGCAGAGCATAGGCCGCGCTGTTGACTGTTCTGTTGACCGACGGGGTCAAAAGAATCATAATCCATTTTTACCCATCAATTTTTGAAAATGATAAGAATGACAGATTCAGTAGTATTTAATTTTCATTCATTTCAATCAATATTCTACCTGAACAAACTGAACAGAGAATCCACATTGTGCCATCACACATCTAGCAGATTAACAGGCTACATTAAATAATTATGAAGATTTCACCTGCTGTGGCCTGAACACTAGGCCTGGAGCTGAACGCGTTCCGCCTTTGTGTAATGGAGGCTGAATCCGTTTTGATGTAACATTTATTTCATTGAAGTGATTGGCAAGACTCTCTCAATGGCAACTTTGCTGATCGCTTCAGTGGGAGGAAACCCCTGCATGTATCAGTGGTTAAGCTACGGCGATCTGTCATCGCCAGTCTGTGTAAGCTGCAGTCACAGATGTGCTCCACGCCTCCCTAACTCTTCAATGTGCTGTCAGCTCCCAGATAGCGAGATGCATTGAGTTCCGTCTCCATGTCTGGGATGATGCTCAGATGCTCTCATAGGAATCTTGTTTTGTATAAAATAGTTACATGAACTGTTTGCATAAAGTTGAAGATATCTGCACGCCTGCACCAAGGGGTCAGAGGTATAAATTGCAATCTGTCAAAATGACCGATGGCCTTTTAGATTTTTCTGTCACCATTTAAAAAAAAAGTTTAATGATGAAAATATTAGGGTAATGTGACCCCTGGAGCAGAGGTGGTTAGAGTACCCAAAAATTAGCATTAGTAGCATTACTTCAACATTTTTGTACTAAAGTAAAAAGTAGCTGTCCAAACCATTACTAAAAAAGTATTTGGTCAAAAGGCCACTTGAGTACTGAGTAACATCTAATTTAATCTATATTTTAAATTATGTCAGGAAGACAAAAATATAATTTTATGTTCAAATCTTGAAATGCTATAGTCCAAAATGAACAAGTACGAGCCTCTCATTCATACTAGTATAATCTCACACATAAACAAGTACGACCCTCTCATTCATACTAGTATAATCTCACACAAGAAATAAATAAATAAAAGATAGGCAATGTATTTAGTCCATTTCTATTTTTTTTTTTGTCACATTAAGATTTCATGTAACATCAAACAGTTATAAACAGTATCTCAAAAAAATTTCAATAAGTTGTTTTACATTTGCTAATTTTTGGGACATTTTTGTTACAATGAAGTAGCACAGTGTATATTTACTAAATATTACAGTCACAAATACAATGTGTGTTTTTTTTTGGTTGATATTCCTCCAAAAAATAAGCCTAATGATTGAACATTCAGAAATAATTTTATGGTCAGTTACTGTTCAGTCCTTTCCCCCATCTCATTCCTCGCTGCATGTGTGCACCAGGTCAAGGCTTTAGATTAAAAATCTGCCAGAGGATGTTCAAGTCTGTTTGTGTTAAAATTTTAGGACTAACCTGTGTAGTGAATGAATGTAAGGACTTCTGCTCTCCTTGTCATGTGTCAATATTTTGCATTGTTTATAGTGCACATGTGTCTGTCAGAGAGTGTGTGTGTAGAGCTGCACATGCATGCATACCTGTATGTACTCACTTTAAGAGCATTTGTTTAAGACTGTAAAAAAAAGCATGGGCCAGACTGATATTCTCCCTTTGTGATAACCTTGATCAAAAATACCAAGGGTTCAAAGTATTTACACAAAGACATGAAAACATGTAAAACATGATCTTACTGCTTTCATAGAAAAGACAAATGCTGCTACAAAACAGAGTTGATTATTACAGCAATAATAATTTTATCTCTAACAATGATTATTTGTTAGTTTCATTTTATATTTAAACTTAAAAATCTAGAGTAAACACATTTCTGCCCTTCATCTCTTTATAGAGAAACATTGCTTGAATAGGATAATAGTAAATGATTAATTAGTCAGGTTACCTGCTCATGTAGCCAGCCTGCAGCTGTCTGCTTAAGAGGTGTGATTTGTAGCTTGCCAATTGTTGTTTTCAAACATCGTGGCCTTAATGAGAATGAAAGGTGCTGCTTGTGTAAATGCTAAATGGACTGAACTTATATAGCATTTCTAGTCACACAAACACTCAAAGCTCTTTTACACAGTGAGTCTCATTCACTCAGCTGCTGCAATCATACTCTGACGCAGAAATCAGTAGGGAAAGTCAAGGTTGAGTATCTTCCCAATGACACATCAACATGTGGAGAATCCACCAGATTTACAAATGTGTTAAAAAATAATTGTCCCCTTACAGGTTTTCACGTTTTTGTTTGAGTTTTTTGTTTTGTTACACAGATGTTTCAGATGTTTCATCAAAATTTAATATCAAACAAAAATAACTTAAATATATACTAGATGCAGGTTTCAAATGATGATTTGATTGATTAATAAAACTTAGCTATCCAAACCAACCTGGCCCTGTTGGAAAAAGTAACGTTTACGGGGGGACACCTCTCCGAAATTTGCACTTTTTTCTCACCAGACTACAGACATTTTTCCCAAAGGTTTGGGAGTTCATTAACATAATTTATGGTAAATGTGAAACTGACCTTTGTTGGGTTTTTTTGGTCAGCAGTAGTTTTTCTCCTGTGCATGCTATTTTTGCCCAGTTTCTTACTGTGAAATCTTGAACACCGCTTGCCTTAGCTAAGACAAGTGAAGCATGGAGTGTTTTAGCTGTTCTACGTTTTCCCTTACCTCCTGCATGAGATGTTGATATGTTCTTGGAATAATTTTGATAGGCCAGCCACTCCTGGGAAAGTTAACCTTCTGTTCCCTTCATTTGCAGATGATAGCGCTCATTGTGGGAAATGTATTTTTTATTACTTTCCAAACTGATATATATCAATGACTTTGTTTCTCATCTGTTCTGTATTAGTAGTATTTTTAGTAGAGGCATGATGTGTTGGTTTTTGATATCTTTAAGCCTACTAGATGTTGTCAGGCAGGTTCTGTTTTAGTGATTGCTTGATTCTACACATCAGACAGCAATCAGGCCTGGGTGTGGCCAGTGAAACTTAGCCAGTATAATGTGGTTAATCAGAGTTAATTCTTGATTTAGCAAAGAGGGTGATCATATTTAATTAAATAAATCTTCATTTGAAAACCATTTTTTTAAGTTTTAGTGTTTACTCATGTTGTCTTGGTATGATATTAAAATTTGTTTAATGTTAAATATATCTGTGTCAAATAAGGAGAAACTGATGAAGTCCATGAGGCAAAAAGTATTTCACAGAACCGTAGTTTTGATTGTCTGTCTTTGTCACAACCAGAAACATTATCTAATAGTCGAATTTGTCTTTTTTTAAGAAAGGGAAAAGTGTAATATCCTTTATTCAGCCAGCTGATCACTACTGTGTGGGAACAACTAGGAGTGAGATAAGCGCTGTAGTCACTCTATGCTTCAAACATCTGCAGAAATCCACTCTGTAGCTTTTTTAACTCTATTTGGCTCCACACTAAAAACCATCAGAACATAATAGTAGGACATTTTAGCTGGGGGGGGGGGGGTAAATAATCTTGGTATGCATTGGTTGGTGCAACTGGCCCAGGCATTGGTTTAAACCATGGCTTGTCAGTATATACTGAATGCTGAAAAATCAATGATACATTCGTTTAGATTTTGACAAGCACTGGTGATAAAAAAAAAGAGTTATTCAATTTCACTTCCAGTTCAAAATAAAACCTTACAAAATGATTAATATATGCTTGAAAAAAACAAAAAACAAGATTTAAACATCGTCTTCTAGTAAACAAAAAGATTAAGAAAATTGAATTTTAAAAGTATTGCTTTTTGTGTCTTATCTTTTGAAATTAGCCCGAGCCAAGCTGCTGTTTTCTCTGCTCTGTTTGTGTCTGTGAGTGTAGATGTTGGTGTAATATTATCCTCTTACTTGTTTAGATGACGGCATTTGGTGCATTCCTGCATAAAGGGGCGTTCTGCAGGAACTACTTCAACCTATTAGACCTGCTGGTTGTCGGCGTGTCTCTTGTCTCCTTTGGAATTCAGTATGTATTATTCCATCTCTCCATGAAAAGGATTCTTTTTCATCACTTCAATAGAGTAGGTTTACATGAATAATTTTAGTTCTAGATAAAGATATTTCTTGCAGTTGAATGAGACTGTAACTTCTCTCATATTGGACCTGAAAATGAAAATGGATAATGAAAAGGTTATTTAATAGACCGAATAGTATTTCAGACGATCTCAATTTGTTGCTTTTCAGTGTAAAAATGTAAAACAAACGATACGATTTTTGGTTAAACTTAGATTTTTAGATTGTAATTAGAAACATGTTGAACACATATGACTGTTACACTGTTCCTTTGAAACAGGTCAAGTTAATCCGTGTGTGTTTTACTGTCCACCATAGATCCTCTGCTATCTCAGTGGTGAAGATCCTTCGTGTTTTGCGAGTTCTCCGTCCCCTGAGGGCCATCAACAGAGCCAAAGGACTTAAAGTAAAAACAAACACTCAGTGTGGCCTCATGCCTGTTGTTTCTCTACATGAATGTGTTCGGTTCTCCCTGTGAATTTAGCTTCTCTGTGAATGCCTCCAGCTTCGTTTCTGATGCAGCTGTGTATTTGAACTGACAGTTTATAACTGAATCCCTCTGCAGCACGTGGTGCAGTGTGTATTTGTGGCCATCAGGACCATCGGCAACATCATGATTGTCACCACTCTCCTGCAATTCATGTTCGCTTGTATCGGAGTGCAGCTCTTCAAGGTACAAGAGCACAAAGCCATACATACGCATGACGTTTGGTTATTATAATATTTTACATAAAACCCCTTCTATTTTTTTTAGGGTAAATTCTACCGATGTACTGATGATGCCAAGTCCAGCCCAGATGAGTGCAAGTTAGTTCTTCTCATTTCTTTTTTGGTTACAGTTTTTGACAGGAGGCATGGCTGCAGGACTGTGCATTTGCTTCCAAAGAGCCAGACATTATTAATAGGTCACAGAAAGAAAAAAAAGGCAAAATCAAAACATTTGGTTGTTTTCTACCTCACTGTTAGTGGAGTAATTGATGATTTTGTTAGAAACTATTTTATTTTATTTGTAAGACATAAAATGCTGCTAAAATTAAGGCCTGTTTTGGACCATTGTTGACAGACAACTTAGCAAAGAACCAATTTCAAATTGGACCTTTAAGCTTGACTCATTTCAATTTATTTAGCTCAATATTATAAAACGTCCTTAAATATAACTGTGTGTTAGACATGAACGGATTCCTAAACAGCTGAAAACTTGGCATGTATTAGATCAATGATTCTCAACCGATGGGGCACGCCCCCCCCGGGGGGGTGCAGACACGCCCAGTAGGCTACAGGATGGGAGGAAAAAAACTGAAAAAGAAAAATTTGCAATTAATTTTTAATTTTTATTAAACTATTGTCATAAAAAGTTCTAGTTTTGTATATAAATAACTCCTGAATAGAAATGAAAATGTGTTTGGACTGATTTAAGAAAAATAAGTTTTGAACAAATTTAAATTGTTTGTCGATCGTGAGCGCAAATGCAGGTGATAAGCGGTTTTAGCGGTTTCAGCGAGTCACACTGAAGTTCGCTGGCTCTCCAGGGGGCAGGTGTTACAGCGGTTGTATGAGCTGTGAGAGGAGGTGAAGTGGTTTTTGACAAATAAAATCAGATCTGGTGAAGCATCTGGATGACACTATATGTGGCTTGCGTCTCTGTCCCATTTGATCTATATTTGACCGCTTGAATGGCCTTAACCTGTCTTTGCGAGGCCGCGAAACTCATATTTTGCTCCTTGCAGACAAAGTGCACGCCTTCACTCAAAAACTAGACCTCTGGCATGGCCGCATTAGTTGCATTAGTTGAGGGAACTGCAACATGTTCCCCAGCCTTGTAGACGTTATAACTGATGCAGACACATCGCACAATTTCTCTATTTCAATCAGCGCCTGGGCACCTGTCAGCAATGAGAAAACTATTTGCGACGTACTTTAAAGAGGATTATCGCTCTTTTGCGTGGGTTTGAGAGCCGTTTGTGTGCAGAGCAAACAGGCTGTCAATTTAGAATGACCAACTGTCCTCTTTTCCCTGGACATGTCCATTTTTCATGCGCTGTCCGGGGCATCCGGGAGGATTTATAGACTGATGAAAATGTCCGGGTTGTTATTGTTTTCATTGGACCATACTTAAACTGACTGGTGTGATGCATGCAGTATGGCAGCCTTTCTCTCATGTAACGTCCTCCCGAGCTGGTTCTGATCCGTTTATTGACGCCACAGACAGCAAGCTGTGCGCCGAGCTGTGCCGCACCGCATGCATTGCGCAGCGCTGCTCTGCGCCGAGTTGCACCTCACCGCACCGCGTTATCCTGCATTGCACAACGCATTTGCATCACTGGGCCTCGCAGCGCCGAGTTACTGCTGTTTACAAGAAGTCAAAGCACAAGCTTCATGCACAAACCACAAAATATATACCGTCCAGTCGCAACAAATCGGTGGCAGAGTGCGCCATTCACATAGCTGGCATGTGTGTTTGTGTGTGTGACAAAAGTGGCAAATAACTAATAGATCACATGAACACAAAAACTATAAAAAGGCTGAGCAAAGTGAGAGTTGATCTATAAACTGACTGTGGAGGATGAAGATGTAAACTAGACAGAGTAAGCACTTTATTATTGTGTTTTTTAGTCTGCGGTTGTTTACTTTTATTACAGTGAAAAGAAAAATAATGCTTGTTTTCTCAGAAGATTATTTCAGATTTTTCTTCAGTTTTTGTCCAGTGCAATTTAAAAAATAAACTAATATTGTTGCTGGTAACTTTTTTTAATTCAAAAGAGTAACTATTTCTATTATAATTTATTTCCAGAGATTATAAAATAATTTTCTTCTTGTGAAAGCATTTTTGAAGTTTGTTATTTAACTAAACTTTTCTAACCACATTGAGAATGCACACTTTAAATATGTTAAAATCAAAAGTCTTGACCAAGTCCTGAAAGTGTTTCAGTACTGTGCCAGATGGCCTTTTTTGGAAATCAAAATATGGTCACACTATTGATATGCAGGACCAGTTTATTGAGCTGAAGAGTGACAGTAGACTGAAAGAACTCTTTAGTTCCTGCCCTCTTTCGTCATTCTGGGCAGCATTGATGCAGGAATATCCTCAACTCTGTGACGTCCCCATGAAGATTCTCCTTCCTTCCGCGTCGACATATTTGTGTGAGGCAGGATTCTCAATCGGCTGAGTGCTGACTGCAATCGTGCACAAATGGAGGATGATTTGAGGCTATGTTTATCAAACATTGAGCCAAAAATTGAGGATCTTTGCCAGGCAAAGCAGGCTCAGGTCTCACATCAACATCACCTACCTGTAAGCTTCTGTAAATAATGCAGATGATAGTAATAATCACAATAATAAATGATAAATTAATAGCAGAGGTCTGGTGCCAATTCCCAATTATAGCAATAGCCTATTAATGATAATATTCCTACTGATGATGACGATAATAATAATAATGTGGGCCTAAAAATAATAGCCTAGGGTGGGTGGGCTATCTATCTATCTATCTATCTATCTATCTATCTATCTATCTATCTATCTATCTATCTATCTATCTATCTATCTATCTATCTATCTATCTATCTATCTATCTATCTATCTTTCTATCTATCTATCTATCTATCTATCTATCTATCTATCTATCTATCTATCTATCTATCTATCATCTATCTATCTATCATCCATCTATCTATCTATCTATCTATCTATCTATCTATCTATCTATCTATCTATCTATCTATCTATCTATCTATCTATCTATCTATCTATCTATCTATCTATCTATCTATCTATCTATCTATCTATCACTGGGGCCCCCAACTGCAATGAACCAGCTTTGGGGAGGCCCAGCTTGCAAAAGGTTGAGAACCCCTATATTAGATGATTAGCTGGGGTGATGCATCTTTCAGGTCTGGTCTCAGGTATTTTTTATGTGACTTTTCATCTGCTATAGTAAGTTTTTTTAGGCTGACATTTCTTCCTCTGCTTTTTCCTCTGCTTGTCTACTATCCTCTTATTTGTTTATGCACACGTTGCACAGGCAGTGACAGTCAGTTAAAAGGAATGGAGAGAAAAAGAATGGAAAAGCAGCCAAAGTTGGAAGAAATACTAAAAAAAACCCTCAGAAAGCCTAAAGGCTTTTTATCAAGACCATTGTAAAACATTACAAGAACGTCTTGCTGCCTGGAACAAATTATAAAGAAAGAAGGGGTGGTTTAAAAGATTTGGACGGTGTTATACTTTTACATCATGTGTCTCTAAAGATCATTTTTAATCTAGGGGAACATACATTCTTTACAACAATGGGGACACGGCACTGCCCATGGTTAAGGAGAGGATCTGGTACAACAGCGACTTCAACTTTGACAACGTCCTCATGGCCATGATGGCCCTGTTCACTGTCTCCACCTTTGAGGGATGGCCCACGTAAGTATTGGTCTGCTTCAATCAATCACTGTCAGTTTAAAAACCTTAGTAAATTAATAATCATAACTCTATCAAAGCCCATTGTGCTTGTTAATGCACTCTTGAATACATTCATGTATCCTATTATTATTGATATGTTGCATGGGAGTTTCTACGTGAAACAATGACAGCTTATATTTGGTGTTGTAACTGGGTTCTGTGTTTCTCTACAGTTTGCTGTACAAGGCCATCGATTCTAACAGGGAGAACATGGGCCCCATCTACAACTACCGCATCGAAATCTCAATATTTTTCATCATCTACGTCATCATCATCGCCTTCTTCATGATGAACATCTTTGTTGGTTTCGTCATTGTTACCTTTCAGGAGCAGGGAGAGAAGGAGTACAAGAACTGCGAGCTGGACAAGAACCAGGTCGGTTAGCTATTGAAGAAGATTGGCTTTCGAAGCACCTATGATTCTTTTAAAGTTTTCATTTATGACTCTGTTTGTCTCTCTCTTCATCCGCAAACACCACTGCAGCGTCAGTGTGTGGAGTATGCACTAAAAGCCCGCCCTCTGCGTCGCTACATTCCCAAAAATCCCTACCAGTACAAGTTCTGGTATGTGGTCAACTCCACTGGCTTTGAGTACGTCATGTTTGTCCTGATCATTCTCAACACGCTGTGTCTGGCTATTCAAGTAAGTTCTCCTGATAGGAATTATCATAATTTAAAAATACAGTCCCTTGCATAAGTATTGCATGTGTAATCAGCCCCCGCTTTTTTGAAACCCGTAAATGAAATTCAGCGCACCAAATTGCCTTTAGAAGTAACTTAATAGGTAAACAAAGTCCACCTATGTTTATTCTCTGTAGAAATGCAGCTGTTTGTTTCGGTGTGCATTTTTATTCACCATGCATGTAGATTTCTATAATTTTGTAGAACCACTTTTTGATGTAATCAAAGCTGCAGGTCTGCCGCTGCAAGTCTTTTGCAGGATGTCTACAAAGGGACGACTGTGGCTCAGTGGGTAGAGTAGTTGTCTTGAAATCGGAAGGTTGTAGGTTGATTCCAGCTTCCTCCTGTCACACGTCGATGTGCTCCTGGGTAATGCTCTTAACCCCAAGTTGCCTACCAATCAGTGTATGAATGTGTGCCCATTTGTGATTCCGCTTGGGTGAATGTGGCTCCAGTGTAAAGTGCTTTGAGTAGAGCTGTGTATCAATTCAAGAATCAATCAGATTCCAATTCTCAAGAGTTAGAATCAATCATCCAGATCCAAATGGAAATAGATATGGGTCAGTGCTAGTAAAAACATTTTTGTGAACTGTTATATGGCTGTAATGCAATGACGCAATGCTGGCTCACCAGGAAAAACTGTACCTAAGCCTTAAAATGGCTGTCTGGACTTTTCCTTCCTATTTTAGCTGTAAAATAGGGCACACAATGTTAAACAATTAAACCAATTTTTGGACTTTTGAATCGATTCGATTCTTAGAATTTTTGTAAGAATCGATTCAGAATCGATTTTTTGATTTTTTTCAACACAGCACTAGCTTTGAGTGGTCAGTATGACTAGAAAAGCGCTATATAAGTTCAGTCCATTTATAAGCAGCTTTCTACATCTTGAGACAAAGAAGATCTGGACTTTCACAGGGCCATTTTGACAAATAAATATGCTTTAATTTAACCCCTTCCATTTTAGGTCTGGCTGTATGTTTAGGGTTATGGTCCTGCTGGAAGGTGAATCTCTGTCCAAGTCTTTTACAGTCTCTGCCAGCTGGTCAAGTCTCCACCAGATTTTCAATTAGGATTGCCCTGTATTTAGCTTTATCCATCCTACCACTACTCTGGAGCTTTCCTGTCCCTACTGTGGAAAAACATCCCACAGCATGATTTTTTTCCCCACCCCCATGTTTTACCGCAGGACTATTGTATTCAGGGTGAAGCACAGTCTCGGTTTTCTGACATGCTAAGCATTTTTCATGACTTAAAAGTTTAATTTTGTATCATCTGACAAGAGAACCCTGTTTCACTTGCTTCAAACATGTGCCATAAGCCATTTGTCATGCCATCATTTAAACCCTCTACATGGCTTATGGCAAACTGCAAAGAAAACTTCTCATAGTTGTCTTTCAACAATGGCTTTTACTTCCTGCTGCTCCATAAAGGACAAACTCATGGAGTGAGCACCACATTTTCCACTACTTTAAGGCTGACCTGCCTGCTGTGTTCCTTGGTCTTTGTAATGCTGTTTGTTCTCTAACAAACTACTGAGGTCTTCACAGGACAGCTATATTGATACTGAGATTAATAACACACAGGTGGACTTTTATAAGAATTTTATAAGATTATTGGTTACCCTGGATTTTAGTCAGGGGATTAAAGTAAGAAGAGCTGAACCCCAAAGCATGCTACACTACACAAATTTGTTAAAACTTAAAACTGCTGCAGAAAATCCCAGTAAAATGCAGTAAAGGTTGTGGTTGTAACAATGACAAAATAAAGACGTCTAAAGATCAGCTTCTCTCTTCTCAGCACCATGGCCAGTCTCATCTGTTTAACTATGCCATGGACATCCTCAACATGGTCTTCACAGGAGTCTTCACTGTGGAGATGATTCTTAAGCTCATTGCGTTCAAACCCAGAGTAAGTTTCTTATCCTGTCCCCTCTGCTTTTTTATTTGTACCCCCATAGTCTGATGTTCAGCCCTCACTTTTCCTTTTCCTCGTACCTCCTGCTCCCTCCCCTTGTGCCCTGCCCTCTTCCCCTGCTGGCCGTCTATGTCAATATTTTCAGGGCTATGTCGGGGATGCCTGGAATGTCTTCGATGCTCTAGTGGTGATCGGCAGTGTAGTCGACATCATACTCAGCCAGGTAGAAAGTCGTCAGACTGTACAGCTCTGTCAATCCCTTTCCTGCTCCTCCAGACGTTACTGCTTTTCTCCTTTTATTCCTTCCTAAGCTTCTTTCCTTTCCTCTCCTTTCCTTTCCCTCCTGTCCTATCTTTGTGTGGGCCAGTCTGTAAGCATAAATGCTTTCTGATGAGTCAGAATCTTTAACTGCACATAACAGTGCAGATATCAGCAGACAGTCTGCCATTGTAAAAAGCAAAACTATTGTGTGTTTTGATTTATTCTCTATTCTTTTTTCCTTTTTTTGTTCCAGAATTCCTTTATGTAAACAATTGTTCTTAAAATAAATAAATAAAAGATTGGGAAACCTTCTAAAATTCCACAAAAACATAACATTGGAACTTGCTTAAACCTATATTTAAAATTCCTGTTACATTGCTGTATATCTGCCTTGCAGTGGTGTACAAAGAGACACAGTTTAAAACAAACAATGTTCCAACACTGCAGTTCTTCGTTTGTCATACTGTAGAATACCCAACTTGACAGTTAAACCACAGTGCCACAGATATTGTTGGACTTGTCATGAGCGTCAGCTTCGAAACCCAAAATATATCCCGTTTATATGCATTTGATATGTCAGATATGTATTTGATATATATATATATATATATATGTTGGCTAGCTGCTACCAGACGTCAGTAGCGCTCTTCTGCTTTGAAAGGAAGGCCACCTAACCTCACAGTGCTTCCAAATATAGGTTGCCTCGGCACCACAAAGTTTGAGATATTCATGGGGGAAAAAAATTTATTCTGATCCACGACCCACCTGAGGTAAAGAAACTTCCTAATGCCCAGGCTGAATTTCAACATCATCACCTGCTTGCTATTCAAATGATGTATGCCAATCAATGATACAATCATAACTGTAGACACAGTAGATGCTTTTTTCAAACCACTCAGAAAGCAAATAAATGATAACTTACCATTTAAAGCCACATTTCGAAACCCAGGAAAGAGCCATCTCCAACAAAAAACTGTATTTTTATATCCACAAGGGTTTAGTAATGTCCTCCTTTAAAGCAATTAGTCCACAACAAATCTTATGTCCAAAATCCAACATAATCTGCCTCTTAAAACCTTGATAATTCCCTTCTTTGTGTGTATTTCTCGCAAAGTTTCACCAGAACTACCGTTAGCATGCAAGTTTGCCTAACAAAAACACAGCACACGTCTTCCTCTTCTTTGTGTTTATAAACAAACAACAATTGGTGCACTACCAATTACTTTACATTACTGGTGGTGGTCAGAGGGCCTGGTGGCGCCAGTGCTTGGCAGCCTCGCTCCTGTCAGTCTGCCCCAGGGCATCTGTGGCAACAATGTAGATTGCCATCACCAGTGTGTGAATGTTTGAATGACTGAATGTAGTGTGAAGTACTTTGGGTTCCTCAGGGACTAAATACAGCGCTATACAAGTACAGGCCATTTGCCATTTACTATTATCGCCACCGACTGGTATGGAGTGTGGACCAGAGTCAATACATTGCTTGGTTAGAACTTAACTATACATTGTAATCTGTCTTGGGTGGGCCCAATACCTGAATTGCGCCGGGCCTGCTTGGAGTGCCTGAGATGATGCTGGGCATATCTGCCATTCTAAGCCAATCATTAAGGAACACAAATTGAGATAATAACATCATGGGAAGTTTTCTTTGCAGCAGCACATTGGAATTTATTCCCTCTTCATCCCAAGACGCATGGAATTAAGGTTGCAAATAGTAAACTGAAAGTGTTTGCCCATTTACAGATTGCTTCTAATTTAGCCTTTATGTCACACTTACATTTTTCAGATCATTAAATAAATTGTTTCAGAATCTTAAACATGCTTGGAGTCAACGTTCACACTTTCACTAGTCCACTACAATTTTATGCAGAGATCTCTGTGCATTTTTACAAATGTACAGAGCTCTCTGAGCACAAGTTCATCTCTAATGGACTAAAGGTCAGTGGCCATGTGTTCTGTGGTGAGATGTGTTTATGCCTCACATCTGATATGAGAAACAGTCTCCAGGCTTTAATTGACTAAATCTGTGATGAATGGTTTAAAGAGACATATCAGACGTATATCTTATCTTATCTTATCTTACAGGTGCTTTTGAAAATCTGCCCCAAATAGTGTTCTAAATTTATGAACAGATGAAAAGTGACATGAAAAGCAAAAGTGATTGTAAGTAATCATAAAGATGCATCTAGTTGCTAGTTACATTTTTGTAAAACAGCAGAGGTTGAAGACACAGAATACATATATTATTTTTTCATCCATCAACAGGTTTAAATAAATCAACAACTTACAGACTTAAGTTTGTCCCTTTTTTCTTTGTTTAGAAAAATATGTTCTGAAAACACATTTTTATTATGAAAGGGAAATTATTTAGTAATTATCTAATGATTTTGAATATGTTATAGGATCCCGTGGCTAAATTAAAACATGTTGTGCATACAGGCTTATATTTTTTATGATTGTGTTGACAATAATTAGATAACTACTGCTAAATTGTAAAGGCCTGTGCTCCCACAAACTGTGGCAGGAGGACTCTGACTTTCATCCTCTTCCTGTTTTATCAAAGCTCAACGTTTTATGTACTTTCTATCTGTCAGACTTCTTTTCTTTCTTACCTTTTCTTCCTGCTTGCTTTTTGTCTCTGTCTATTCTCTTTTCTGTGTGTCTCTGTTGCCTGTGCTTGCAGAACTATTTTGCTGATGCATGGAACACGTTTGATGCCTTAATTGTTGTGGGTAGCGTGGTTGACATTGCCATCACTGAGATCAATGTAAGTAATCATTTCTCACACGTCTTTTCTGTGTTGTTCCCAGCATGAGTGCCTTGCTTTAGCATCAGAGTTGCATTCGAGAGCACAACTTTCCTGTTTTTCATTGGGTTTTCCTAGCAGTTGCAAGATATTTTATACACATACACATAGATATCCACTGCAGTTCATTTAAAAGAGAGCCGATGAAAATGGGTTAGGACATCTGTTCAAACTTCATGTTGTTTGGTGTCCAGGTCTTCTTTAAAACAGTTGTCTTTAAGTGCAGCAGAGCTCATTGTCTCGCATATTATGAGGATTTTTGTTTGCGTTCTCTTCAAAAATCTACCATCTTCAGCGCTTCTATGGCAAGGTCTCTCCATGTCCTGGGTTGTGACTCATGTAAACACTGGTTTCATGCTTTCTGCCAGCTTGTTCATGACTAAAGGTCCTGAGTGAATGGTTGAAGTGATGCACACACTGTAAAACATCAGCTGCCGGTCTTTGGCGTAGAAAGCAACACTGCATAAATTCTGCAGAAAGAAATATTAGAAGATCTCTCACCACCGAATGAATGTTTCATAAGTGCTTGCTTAAATTTTTATGACAGATACAGCATGGTTAGTTCATGACCAAGAGTCAGAACATCATTTGGGTCTTGATTAAGACTCACAGACATTTTTACTCCACAAGTTGATTTAATTCAGGTTTTGATATGCATGGGTCTTATCCACTGCCTTGCAGAAGTATTCACACCCCATGAACATTTTCACCTTTTGTCACCTTACACTCTCAACCTTCAGTCTATTTTAATTTGATTTTACACAATAAACCAAAAGAAAGTATGATGTAATTGGGAATTAGAAGGAAAATGCATCATGGCTTTCAAATTTAATTAAGAATAAAAACTGAAATATTTGCAGAACCAACTTTCGCTGCAATGGCCCTTCCATTACGTTGGAGCTCTGACTGTATATTTAGAGTTGCTGTCCTACAAGACTCTCATGTGCATGCAGCCCATTACAGGTTTTCTTTTAGCCTTTTTTTGCCCTAGTTCTATGCACCTTTTTTCCCAACTCTGACCATCTTTCATGTCCATGCTAAAGAAAAGCATCCCCACATTATCCTGCCTCCACCACACTTTACCATGGGGTTCAAGGTAATGTACAGTCTTAATTTTCTGACACACATAGTGGCAAGAAAGTTCAGTTTGTGTTTCATCTGACCATCAACTTCTTCCATACGTTTGCATACCCCTACATGGACTGTTACCAACTGCAGATGGATTTCCTGTAACTATCCTTCAAAAATGGCTTTCTTCAAGTTACTCTTCCATGGATGATTTGTAAAAACAAGCAAACAAAAGCTATGTGTTCTTTTTTCCAAGTCATTTTCCAGAGTTATTTTTTATACTTTGTGTTTGTCTAAAATCCAGTAAAACTTTCTGAAGTGTAAAATGACGAAATGTGAAAAAGTTTAAGGGGAATTAATTTTTATTCAAGGCACTGTTATGTATTTGTTGTAACTCTTTATGTGGTAAAGCTTTTGCATGAGAAGGTTTACATTGCTGAAGAAGTTCTTTCAGGTAAAATGTAAAAGTTTTCTGCTTTTACTGTATGTAAAAAGATGTTATAGAAAACAAAGTTAGTGTGAAAATGGATTAACTTTAGACTTCTGGTTTCAAGTCGGCAGCCATTCCTGTTGTCAAGGTGATAGAGGATCCAGGGGTAAGAATAAGCCCCACCTCTTTTATTCAAGAACCTCATCTCTCTGTTATCATCTGAAAGCAAAAGCATCTGCATCGTTCTGTTGTGACATTGTTTTTTCGAAAGATTGCTTAAATTAATAAGATTCTTTTTTTAAAACAAAAATTTGTTGTAAATATTAAGAAAACTTAACGGTTGGTGTTTGAACTGTTGGTATTTGTCACAGTCTTGTCTTGGGTCTTTCTGATTTGTTGCATTTTGGTATAACTTTCATCTTGTCTGAGTGCATGGCATGATGGCACATAGGATAACACTGAGATGGTTTTATGTTTCATGTTCCAAATGTTTGATTAAAGTGTTTAAAGTCAGATTTCCAAACATTTCTGTTTAACTTTGACATGGCTGTTTACATCAAAGCCAGTCTAGGCCACATACTGTAGTTATAGAACATGACAAGCCTTATTTTTCGGTTAGGTTTTATTTAGCCTGTATTTTGAAGCCTTCTGTCTGTTTTGGAATGAGTCATCAGACGTTAAATGTATTCTGTGTGTAAGATATTCAGGTCTGTAAATCGCATGGGGTGAAACACAGTAAGACTGCATGCAGGTTGGTTGTGGTCATGAACCAGGATTGTAAGTTTTATTAAGACTTGGTTCCACCTCTACGCTAGCTTTTATCTCATTTAATTCAGTTATGGATAATGAATGGATGCATGCACCACTGACTGCATGAATGAATGAGTAACACAATGCTCCAAATACTGTGTTTATTCGTATTTTGGTTATTCTTCGCATCCAGAATACAGAGGACAGCGCTCGCATCTCCATCACCTTCTTCCGCCTGTTCAGGGTGATGCGGCTGGTCAAGCTCTTGAGCAGGGGGGAAGGAATCAGGACTCTGCTGTGGACCTTCATCAAGTCTTTCCAGGTGAAGGTTTAGAGTATACAGTGTTGTGAAAAGTATCTGCTGTCTTGCTGCTTGCTTCTGTTTGCGCTAAAATGTTCTGTCAAAGATAGTCTGAGTAAATGCAAAAAGCAGTTCGTAAATTATTTCATTTATATATGTTTCTAAAACAGCAGTTTGTGTGTATTGTCAAGAGAATGTAGACCCTTACAATAACTTTGTGAGTTATTGTAAGGGTCTGAAGGCTGGAAATATTTAGTTTATTCCATGACAGACAGGGGTAAAGGATGAAGAACAACAGAAATACTTTCTAGTAGTTTTTTTAGCCTTCCTGTTTTCTGTTAAAACTCCTTCTTTCTCTCTCTGCCGGAATGAACCGTAGACATGTCTCTCCATGTAATAGAAAATGTAAGCTCCTTAAAATAGTTATTTACATCTCCGCACTTCTTCTGACTTAATTTTTAGACACCTCACTGTAACTGCAAAAAAGCTCACTTTCAATCCTTTCTCAGCAAGATCGTCCATGCTGAAATGTGTTGTAGTTATCGCAACTTGGCTGCACTGAGTATTGTGTTAAGTGATCACAAAATGATTGTATTTTCGAGTTATTGAACTGTTAGTCACTGGTCTGGGCTGCAGAACATTGAAATGGACCAGGCACCAGCTCATTTCTCAGTCCATCTCTGGATATTAACAACCATGATTTCCATGGAGATTTTGATGCCCAACCTTTATCATGTGTAGCAAATGAAAACAATCTGTACATTTCAAAGTAAGGTGACTGGAACTTTTCTGGTAAAAGTCAATCATGGGTCCTCAGATTTGCAGCCCTGTTCACTGCTACCAAAAATATAATATACTTTTAATCAGGAGTTTTTTCTAGATAATTGTTTTTTTTTTTCATATGAATGTCCAAATGCCATGTGACTAGATGCATGTTAGCAGTTGAGTCCAGCCTCAAAGAAATACCTCAGCAATTTGTGTCTCTTAAGTTCATTATAGTACCATTTTGTCTGTTTAATATTTTGACAAAAACTTTTAACTTTGCTCTGTGTAATTCTGAAAATAAAGTACATTACAAAAAAGAGATTTAAGATGACTTGTCTTTTTTTATTCCCGCTTAGGCTCTTCCATACGTTGCCCTCCTGATAGCCATGCTGTTCTTCATTTATGCTGTAATCGGGATGCAGGTAATATTGTCTGACATGTAGATAGATATTTGCGAAAACTTCCTTATACATTGCATGCCTTGTTTCAAGCACCCAATGTTTAGGTTCATCTCTGTTCCTGTAGCTTTTGAATCTTACTTTAGCAGATTCTGCTTTTAGGTGTTTGGAAAAATCGCAATGGTGGACGGAACCCAAATCAACCGCAACAACAATTTCCAAACCTTTCCTCAAGCTGTCCTGATGCTGTTCAGGTTTGCACATTTTGTAACATTGATTGGCATAATCATAATTATTATCAATGGTAAATTAAATAGTTTAGCAGCTGTGTAAGTCCTTTTTCTTACTCTATGCCAGGTGTGCTACAGGGGAGGCGTGGCAGGAGATCATGCTGGCCTGTCTGCCAGGGAAGCTGTGTGACTCAGAGTCAGACTACAACCCAGGAGAGGAGAGAACCTGCGGGAGCAACTTTGCTATAATCTACTTCATCAGCTTCTACATGCTCTGTGCTTTCCTGGTACTCGTCAAGACGGCCCAATGTTCCCAGTGGCAGTCATTTCTTGTTACCATAGACCTAACAGTCAACAAGTTCAACCAGTTTATAGTAAAATAACGAATAATGAAATGATGCAAAAATGTTGCATGTTTTTATTTCAGATTATCAACTTGTTTGTTGCTGTCATTATGGATAATTTTGATTACCTGACTCGTGATTGGTCCATTCTTGGCCCTCACCACCTGGATGAGTTTAAAAGGATATGGTCTGAATATGATCCTGAAGCAAAGTAAGAAAAAAAATATGTTTTTGATTAAAATGTACTCCTGATTTTCTTTATCTGATTTTTTTATAATTCTTAGAATCTCTTGTAATAACATCTATTCTAGGTGTAATGTCTTTCATTTCTGCATATTGTATTGTTAGGGGCAGGATAAAACATCTTGATGTGGTCACACTATTAAGGAGGATCCAGCCTCCGTTGGGCTTTGGCAAGCTGTGTCCGCACAGAGTCGCCTGTAAGGTGGGTTTCTCCAACTCACAATCTCATCTTTGCAGAAAATAAACAGCTCCTAGTTTCACATGCATGCCTCTAAATTAATATAAAGTTTGAATTCTGTTGCAGCGACTGGTGGCAATGAACATGCCCCTCAACAGTGATGGGACCGTAATGTTTAATGCCACCTTGTTTGCTTTAGTTCGCACTGCTCTTAAGATCAAGACTGAGGGTGAGTCTGCAGCTCAGGTTTTTGGGAATCAACAAATAGATTTTTTATTTTATTTCCTCTTATTGTTGCTGCATGGCGGACTAGGGTTTGCAATTTATATTTGTGTGTGGGTAAATGTTATTTAATATAACGATTATGAAAAGGAAGCAAAAAATAGGCGGTAAATGCAGTACTGTTGCTTGTAGGCATACATGATTTTGGGGAATAAAAATTGTATATCTGTCTTATCGCTCAGGTCATGATTTTAAGTAAAAAGAGTACTCCTGCAAAAACATCTTTAATCTGTAGTGTTCCACAAGGTTTGAAACTTGGTCAATCATTACTTTTATTCTTTTTGATTTTTTTTTTTTGCAGATAATTATCAGTTTAATGTGTGTTTTAAAATACACAAGTTTGACAAGTTATGTGATTTACTGCCAAACTTTAATGAATGATTATCCTGTGGATTTAAACTACAGTAAATCAATAACAACAAATCTCAAAACTATTAGGTCAAGTGTCAGGATATCCAGTTCATTTAGAAAGATGTATGTTCAATGTTTTGCCACCAGAGGGAGTTTAATTCCACCCAATTCAACAGCAAAGAGTCAACAGTGGCTAGAGTAGTTATAGTTATGTGTGATTTTGTTAGCCAATGACATAATGATTCTTTGATCAATATATTTCCACATACTCAGAGGTAGTCATCAGTGTTCTTCACCATAATAACATTCTTACTCTTTTCAAAGGTAACTTGGACCAAGCCAACGAGGAACTGAGAGCTGTAATCAAGAAGATCTGGAAGAGGACTAGCATGAAGTTGCTGGATCAAGTAGTGCCTCCTGCAGGCGGTTAGTGGTCATTACACTTAGAAAAACCCTTGCTGAGCTGTAGTCAATTTTTAAAAAATATATATTTTTCTCTGTTAAATGGGTGAAATGAAGACTGAAACGGAACTTTAATTTACACAGCCTCTGTCAGAAATAAAAATGACAATCATCAAAAAATACTATGTCACAATAGGACCAAAGGAAAGAAAATAAATGTTGGGATCAGTTTGCCGAATAACAGATATCGGTTAAAAGAAAACATTAGAGCTGTTACAGTAACTACAATTCTAATTAAGTATGCAATTCTGGACAAGATTTTAGTCGAGTTAGTAAAGTTGGTGTTTTTAAGGTTTCAAAAACCAAGTGGAACACACAACTGTTAAGTTTTTAAAAATATGTAATTAGTACCAGATTTGAATTTATTGTTGATCTGATCTAATCAGTCAATGTCAAACTATACATACAAGGCCATGTATAGACATATGCATTCACTAGTGAGCCTTAGTGAGTTGCAGAGAAACCACACAGTTTTTGTAGCCATCAACATGCTTCTGGTATAATTCTAACTTGGTATTTGACCACTCATCAGAATTGGGCAAATTGATTTAAATGAATTAGATTTTTGCCACAGACCTAACTTTCAAACAAGTGAGGCAAATATGTTTGGAGGAGCTTTCAAACCTGAAAACCTGAGAATACAGTGTCAACTGTAAACATGGTAGAGGTAGCATCATTCTGATGATCTGTTTCACTGTTTCACCATACTGGTGCATGGGTGAAATAATGGTGAAGGAAGACTAGATGTCTATCGGCAGTATCGGTTTATGTCGGTAAGTAAAATTTGGAATATATTGGTATATTAGATATCGGTAAAAATGCTGATATTGAACATCCCTACTTTAAAGTAGCTTCTGTTCCAGGAGACAAACCAGCTTCTCTCAAATCTAATTGGAAGAGCAGTCGAATCTGACACCTTAATTATGTCAAAAGCTTTTTTTCACTACAAAAAGCTTGTTTTTTTCTCTGCAATTTGCAATGGGACGTTTATCCAAATATTAGCAGGGATGTATGTACAGTGTATAACCCTCTATGTGAACTTTTGAATCTTTTTAGATGAGAGGAAATGTATCTATCCATTTGCTATACCCGTCCAATCCAAGCAGTTTTGCACAGGGCCTATATTTTGTAATATGATCATTCAACCCTCAAAAATTGAGGATTCATTTATCTAAGTTTATAGTTGAAAATAAGCGTGTATAATCTTCAGAACTATAAGTTGTTTCTTAAATGGTTTGTTTTAGATATCTGCTGTGTCTGAAACTTCTCCATGTTTGTGAGTCTATGCAAATGTGACCTTCTCTAGTTGTGTCTAGGTAGTTTTTGCAGCGTCCACGCTTTCTTTGCTTTAGTGTGTCAGAATCAGTCATGCAGCATGTTCTTGTGTGCTTTATTCTGTTAACCCATCTCTCTCTTTCTCTTTTTTAATTTATTGTTTTTGCTATTTTTCTGCCAAGCGTCTCTCTACCACAGCTTCCTCTGCTTTCAGTTGCTGGCATTGCTTTTCTTCTCTTTCTGCCGTCCTGAGCTCTCTGGAGTAGTTCTGCTTTGGTGTGGTGGCATGAAACTGGTCACACCTCTTTTTAAAAACTTCAATACGCTCTGTCCAGAAAGATATTCTATGGATATTCTATGTTCTCTTCTCATTGTGGATTAATAAATGTTAAGAAAAATCTAGCTTTCTTATAATTTAAATCAAAGTTAAAGTAGTTTACTAATCTAATTTAAAGCATAAATTACACAAAGATATGTCAATGAAATCCTAATGATATTTTTTTCTTCAAAACTTATATCTAGCAGATGTTTTATATAGTTTACTTCCAACTATAAATTAGAAATACAGGACTCCAGCTAATTTCTCCCTTAGTTTTTGTTTCTCTCTCTGAGCAGAGCCTCTTGAAGATTCTCTCTGGCTGTCTCAGGTGATGTAGAGACGCTTTCTTTCTAAAACGATTAAAGTAACCAACACTTCCATACTAAAGCGTCCACTGGCACATGTCACCTTTACTTGATCCCACTCTGGCAACAAGAGGGTCAAAGAAAGGTGGTAACTACATTGAAAAGGAAATCTGCTACACACCATGATTCAGCTGTCTTTTGTTCTTCGCTCTGCTCCCCAGTCTGCTTCAATAACAGTTTATCTGAGGAAATCAGACCCATACACGATGAGCCTCCCTGCATGGCAGATAGAGCTAGTTTGTAGTTACTACTACCCTTAGGGTGAACATCCTGTGGTTATCCTGTTAACCCCTTGTGATAGATAATGTAGATCTTACTCTGACTTCCCCGTACTCTGCTGTTTTGCTGCATGCACTTGCTGCTACAGATTATGTTGCTCCAAGAGATGTAGAAAATTTTCTCTCACTGAAATGATGGAGAAATTGTTGTTTTAAACTCATGAAGCAACAAGAGATGCAGTGGCTGACGTTTTGGTCTAGTAAATCCCTTGTCAGTGAACTGTGCCAAGAATAACATTCCACTGCATCCTGGTTGACAGGTGAAATTTTCCATTAAAATTAATCTGCTTCTCTTCTTGTAGTGTTTAGTATAACTAAAGGAAAGTGTAGTATTTTGTACATATAGTGTGACATTTTTTATACAACCCCAAATTTACTTAAAAGTTTGAAAAAGTTGTAAGCGTATGAAAGTACAAAGTAGCAAATTACTTTCTAATTTCGCACAGTTTAAGTGAAAGAGATTTCATATTTTGTCTAGCATATTTTAAATAAATTCACACAATTCGTACATACTTATAAAGGTTGGGATGACGAAAGTTTAGGATTCAATACTTTGGGGTGCAAACATATTTAAT
Organism: Valencia hispanica; assembly: GCA_963556495.2. Taxonomy (NCBI): domain Eukaryota; kingdom Metazoa; phylum Chordata; class Actinopteri; order Cyprinodontiformes; family Valenciidae; genus Valencia; species Valencia hispanica. Next base: position 20,473,753 of record OY747709.1, on the reverse strand, counting down.
TTGAAAGAAAAAAATTAAGAAGTTTATACAAAAGCATTTGAATGGATTTTTTCTCTCTACTGTGTATAGTGTTATTAAGTAGCTTAGAGATGTTGTAGTATATTTGTGCATACAGGCCAAGGACACATATCTAAAGTGAGCACCTGAGATCTCAAAAGTCGCGCTTTCAAGATCTAAAGCTTAAACAACAACACAAGCAGAGGATTAGTTTATTAAAATGGTAACAAACATAGATGCACTCATCAACCAGTGATTAGAGGCCAATTTCTGAACATAGTTTTTTGTAAAGCGCTATCCTACCAAAAGAGAATTTAGTTTATTCAGATTTTAAAGCTGTCTTTAGAATTTTAAATTATCAATTATTTGGATTAGCATTAGTAACTGGAAATATCTCTGTGTGCATTCTTCAGTGTATCTAAACCTTCACCTTAATTCTGAGATTACCTTAAGGCTACCAGCGTCTCTAAGCACATTGTTTCCTATGACAGAGAGAGGTAGTAAGCTAAAAAAACCAACAAAAAAAAACAAGACAAGGCAAGGCAATTTTATTTGTATAGTATGCTTTCAATAGCAGGGTAATTCAAGGTGCTTTACATGATTTGGTGATTTAAAAAACAAAAAAACAATGGAAATTAAAAGTAAAAGAAACACACATTACACATGATACACAATAAAGCAAGAGAAAGATAAATAAATAAAAAACAAGTAAGAGAGCATGAACATATTTCATACATATGACATCAAGCATTTACTCGAAGGCAATTCTAAACAGATGGGTTTTTAGTCTCGATTTAAAGCAGTTCAGAGTTTCAGTAGCTCTACACTCGTCAGGAAGTCTGTTCCAAATAAGGGGAGCATAGAAACTGAAAGCTGCTTCTTCTAGAGTTGGAGGACCTGAGTGGTCTTGGTGGTTGGTACCATGACAACAGGTCTTCAACATATTTTGGTGCTAAGCCATGTAATGATTTATAAACCAGTAGGAGTATTTTGAAGTCTATTCTCTGAGCTACAGGGAGCCAGTGTAAGGACTTTAGAACTGGGGTGATGTGCTCTACTTTCCTGGTTCTAGTGACGACGCGAGCGGCAGCGTTCTGGATCAGCTGCAGCTGTCTGATTGACTTTTTAGGCAGACCTGTGAAGATGCTATTGCAGTAATCAATCCGACTAAAGATAAACGCATGGATGAGTTTTTCTAGGTCCTGTTGCAACATCAGTCCTTTAATTCTAGAAATGTTCTTCAGGTGATAGAAGGCTGACCTTGTTATTGCCTTTTTGTGACCCTGGAGGTTCAGGTCTGAGTCCATTACTACACCTAGGTTTCGTGTCTAGCTGTATTAACTGAAGCTGTGTGCTGACTCTTGATCGTTCCTCTTTGGGTCCAAAAATAATTACTTCAGTTTTGTTTCTATTCAGCTGGAGAAAGTTATGGCACATCCAACCATTTATTTGGTCAATGCATTTATTTAGGGTTTGAATGGGTTCAGAGTCACCTGGTGACATTGTAATGTAAAGCTGAGTGTCAGACAAACAGACAAACTTTGCTGTAACATGTCAAGCCTATCTGGTATTTGCTGAAGTTTCACCCCCTATTTAAGTACAGGTGAAACTAGAAAAATATGAAGATCGTCCAAAAGTTCATTTATTTCAGTTATTGAACTTGAAGGGTGAAACTAATATATGATATAGGCTCATTACATGCAAAGCGAGCCTTCAAGCCTTTATTTGTTATAATTTTGATGATTATGGCTTATAGCTTATGAAAACCCCAAAATCAAAATCTCAGAAAATTTTTATATTGTGAAAAGGTTCAATATTTTAGGTCAAAGTGTCACATTCTAATTAGCTAATTAATCTAAAACACCTGCAAAGGGTTCCTGAGCCTTTAAATGGTCTTTCAGCCTTGTTCTGTAATCACAATCATGGGGAAGACTGACCTGCTGACCTTACAGTTGTGCAGAAAACCATCATTGACACCCTTCATAAGGAGGGAAAGCCTAAAAAGGTAATTCTAAAAGATATTGGACGTTCCTAAAGTGATGTATCAAAGCACATGAATACAAAGTTATGTGGAAGGGAAAAGTGTGGAAGAAAAAGGTGCACAAGAGGCAGGGATGGCTACAGCCTGGAGAAAATTGTCAGGAAAAGGCCATTCAAAAGTGTTGGGGACCTTCACAAGGAGTAGACTGAGGCTAAAGTTAGTGCATCAAGAGCCACCACACACAGACGGATCCTGGACATGGGCTTCAAATGTCATGTTCCTCTTTTCAAGCCCCTCCTGAACAACAAACAATGTCAGAAGCGTCTTACCTGGGCTAAAGAAAAAAACAACTACAGACTTTGCCTTTCATTTGTAAACCAAGGTCCCTGAGTCTGGAGGAAGAATGAAGAGGCACACAATCCAAGATGATTGAAACCCAGTGTGAAGTTTCCACAGTCTGTGTTGATTTGGGGTGCCATGTCATCTGCTGGTGTCGGTCCACTGTGCTTTATTAAGTCCAGAGTCAACGGAGCCATCTACCAGGACATTTCTGAGCACTTCATGCTTCCTTCTGCAGACAAGCTTTATGGGATGCTGACTTCATTTTCCAGTAGGACTTGGCCCCTGCCCACACTGCCAAAAGCACCAAAACCTGGTTCTATGACCATGGGAGGCAGCAATTGATGCACAAAGTGGCCAAACCAACTACTGAGTACATATGCATGATTATAAACTCAGCAAAAAAAGAAACGTCCCTTTTTCAGGACTGTGTATTTCAACAATAATGTTATAAAAATCCAAATAACTTTACAGATCTTCATTGTAAAGGGTTTAAACAATGTTTTCCATGCATGTTCAATTAACCATAATCAAATAATTAACATGCACCTGTGGAATGGTCGTTAAGATATTAACAGCTTACAGAAAGTAGGCATTTAAGGTCACAGTTCTAAAAACCCAGGACACTAAAGAGACTTGTCTACCGACTGTGAAAAACACCCAAAGAAAGATGCCCAGGGTCCCTGCTCATCTGCATGAACATGCATTAGGCATGCTGCAGGGAGGCATGAGGACTGCTGATGTGGCTAGGGCAATAAATTGCCATGTCCGCACTGTGAGACGCCTAAGACAGTGCTACAGGGAGACAGGAAGGACAGCTGATCATCCTCGCAGTGGAAGACCACGTGTAACAACACCTGCACAGGATCGGTACATCCGAATATCACACCTGCGTGACAGGTACAGGATGGCCACAACAACTGCCCGAGTCACACCAGGAACACACAATCCCTCCATCAGTGCTCAGACTGTCCGCAATAGGCTGAGAGAGGCTGGACTGAGGGCTTGTAGGCCTGTTGTAAGGCAGGTCCTTACCAGACATCACCAGCAACAACGCCACCTATGGGCACAAACCCACCTTCGCTGGAACAGACAGGAGTGGCAAAAAGTGCTCTTCACTGATGAGTCACAGTTTTGTCTCACTAGGGGTGATGGACGGATTTGTGTTTATCGTCGAAGGAATGAGCGTTGTACCGAGGCCTGTACCCTGGAGCGGGATCGATTTGGAGGTGGGGGGTCCGTCATGGTCTGGGGCGGTATATCACATCACCATCGGACTGAGCTTGTTGTCATTGAAGGCAATCTCAATGCCTTGCGGTACAGGGAAGACATCCTCCTCCCTCATGTGGTACCCTTTATGCATGCTCATCCGGACATGATCCTCCACCAGGACAATGCCACCAGCCATACTGCTCTTTCTGTGCGTGAGTTTCTGCATGACAGCAATGTCAGTGTTCTGCCATGGCCAGCGAAGAGCCCGGATCTCAATCCCATTGAGCACGTCTGGGACCTGTTGGATCGCGGTTGAGGGCTAGGGCCATTCCTCCCAGAAATGTCCAGGAACTTGAAAGTGCCTTGGTGGAAGAGTGGGGTAACATCTCACAGCAAGAACTGACAAATCTGGTCCAGTCCATGAGGAGGAGATGCACTACAGTACTTCAAGCAGCTGGTGGCCACACCAGATACTGACTGGTACTTTTGATTTTGAGCCTCCCTTCATTCAAGGACACATTATTCTATTTCTGTTAGTCACATGTCTGTGAAACATTTTTAGTTTATGTCTTATGGTGTTGACTCTTTTTGTGTTCATACAAATATTTACACACATTAAGTTTACTGAAAGTAAAAACAGTTGAAAATCAGAGGACATTTCTTTTTTTGCTGAGTTTACTTTTCAGAGGTCTGACATTTAAAATCCTTGTTTTATTAATTTCATGTAATATTATTTTCTGATATTTTGAATTTGGGGTTTTCATATGCTGTAAGCTATAATCGTCAAATTCATAAAAAACAAAGGCTTGAAACCTCTCGCTTTACATCTAATGATTCTATCTCATATATTAGTTTCACTTCAATGACCATTTTCACAGTGAAGAGTGTTAGTGCGACTTGTTGGGACTTAGTTATAGTGCGTTTAGAATAGGATCAAAGTTTGGAGTTTTCAATTGGCTAGTTTTGTGTATTGTGGGTTGGTCACATTAAAACTGTGGATGTGAGAATGCGCCTATATCAAAAATGACATATCTTTCTACTGATCTGAATCTTATCCCGAATGTTGAAGAATCTCTGTTATCTTCAAACACAACTTCTTTTATAGACTTCCAGGTCACACCTTTACAGTGCCAACTTTTGCATACCCCAAAACATGGCTCTAACTTTAGGCACAGTTTCTACAGGCACACACTTTCTGTATTTGGGATTCCTCAGCCTGTGGTTTCAACAATCTTTAGGCACATTCAGGCATTCATACCTGCATGTTTAGGCCCTCTCAGCATTTGGCTTGAGCTTAGAAATGTGTTCTGAGTCCATCCTGAGGCCTAACGATCTACTGTGTTGTCAGACATTACAATAGTTACCGGTTGGGCTGATCAGGCTGAAATTAAGCCAACTCTGGGCGGAAGCCTATATTTCGCTGCATCTCTAATACCAAATCATGTACATGAATTCTACTTAAACATTTATGTAGAATATATAGGCTAAACCATATTCTGGACTAGGGATGCACGATATCTCAGCATCAACATCGGTATCGGCCGATGTTAGGCGTTTTTTAACATATCGGCCATGGTCTGATAAGTAACAGAGGGCCAATATTAACAACCGATGTTTATTTATTTCCATCCTTTTGACGTTTCTGTCTGTGTTTCGGGGGGTGTTACCCATGTGGTGTTTGTTTGGTCATGTGACAGCGATAGTGATGCGGCGCAGGATTGTGGGGGTGTTTAACTCAAGCAGAGAAACGATGTAGAAGGTGTGGTTGATGGTGCGTGATTGATATCGGACATCGGTATCGGCCCAAATTTTCATATCAGTGCATCCCTATTCTGGACACATAACAGAGGCAGCAAAATCTGCAGGGGGAAAAAAGGGTTCAGGTAATAAACTTACCTGTAATATGTAACTGAATGTTAAACTGTTTTTTTTTCTTTGAATTTTCTCTTTTATTAGACATTTTTCATGCTCTTCCAACTTTTTTTGATTTTTGGGTTCGAACAGACCCCAGGGCATTTTTGAATGCTGTGTGTTTGGTTTTAACTCAGTTTACAGCAGAATATTTGTGCTGAGGTGTTTGGGTCCTGATGTGGGAGGCTTTTGGTGTGTTTGGTCTGTTCACTTAGATGACGAGGTAACAGTGGGGAAGTTCTATGCCACCTTCCTGATACAGGACTACTTCAGAAAATTCAAGAGGCGCAAAGAGCAAGGTCTTGTGGGAAGGAGGTCTTGGGAGAACACCACCTTGGCTTTACAGGCAAGTAAAAACTGTTTGTTTTACTGTGTTTAGTGTAGAGATATCAAGCTTTTTCTCAACTGAGCCAAAATCTTGAAATTCAAATTATTCATGGGCCACAATCGTTTTTTTGATTAAAAAACAAAACAAAAAAAACCACAAAAACAATTCTATTGTAATTTCTTCTTTGTGTTTTTATTTACTTTATAATAAGATAAACATGAGCTATTTTCATGAAAATTACAAAGTCGTCAGATTTTTGTAGAAAATGTAAAAAGGCATACCATTTTTGACATTGTTTGAATGCGTAGCCTGGAAAAAGGTTTTGTGCTTTATGCTTGTTATGACGTGTAGCTTTTTATGGTATTTTTGTACTTAATAAGGGGAAAAGTAAGGAGCACCTGGACAATAACAACTTTGAATTGAATTATTTTACAACGGTGTACTATGGGAAAGCATGCCTCTGATTCACTTGGAGATTTGAATACCTTGAAGGCTCTGATGGCCCATCACTGACAATGAATAACTTAGCTTAGACATGATGGTGATGGAATCATTCGTCACCTGCCTGAATCAGTACATCTTTACAGTGGGAATTCAATTATCTCATCACAGCCATATGCGTGAGTAGCTTAGGGTTTCAAACAGAAACAAAACTTAAGAACGTCAGTCAACCAGAACATGATTTCTGTAGCTGAAAAAAAAAGTGACTAGTTTCTGGTTGCATTTTATACACTTTGTTGGAGTCATAAATAAAGCATCCCAACAAAAGCATTCTCAGATTTGAGAAAACAGGCAGGTTTGGCAATGTCAACACTCAGTATTCCATGAAAAAGGCACCCACACAGGAACCTTTTTGTTTGTGACACTGTCAAAGTATTCTTTGGCCTGTTACCTTAATCCTACTGATTTCTTAATATCAGGTTTAACTCTTACTCAAACCGTATTCTCATCCCAGCTCTAAAACTTTTATTCCCCACATTGCATAATGCTCATCAAGGCTTTTAGATTTGTACTTACTTTGCAGGCCGGCCTGCGCACGCTGCATGACATTGGACCAGAAATTCGTCGAGCCATATCATGTGACCTCCAGGAGGAGGGGCTTGTAGATGGAACTGGGGAGGAAGAAGAGGAGATATTTCGGGTAAGACTTTCCTACAAAGAGTTAGTGAGAATGTATGTGTTTAAGAGGGAGGGAAAATTTTTTTCTTACAATGTTTTATTGCCTGCTCTGTCTAATTGTAAAGTCTTGAAAAAAATTAAAAATAGAAGGCAGCTTTGTCCATTTCCAATCAAGTAATCTGTTTTTTGTTGTTGTTGTTGTTAATGTGTGCTATCCCAAAGCGCAATGGCGGCCTTTTTGGGAATCACATCAACCACGTTGGTACAGATCATACCCAACCCACTACCGTCACGCAGCGCCCCCTACAGATCCTCCCAATCTACTGCACTCCCTCCATCTTGCCCACTCAGATTTGCAGGAGAGCCGGCAGCAGCGACAAGGAAGGAGAGACGGAGATAAACTCCTCACCCATCCACTATAATCATCATCCTTCCCCTCATGCGTATGATTACCCTCACTGTAACTCCACCTTACCTCAGTCCCCAATACCCTCCAACGCCAACCTCAACAATGCCAACGTGCCCTTGCTTCTCTCGATGACCTCTGGGAAGCAGCAGCAGTGTTTATTACAGAGATCTCGCCCCTCTTCAGCAAGAAATAAGTCATCAACAACTTACAGCAGGGGGCTGCACAACAAGCCATGGAAATCACACTCCACAAGGTTAGCTATAAGTCGAAAGTGACAAACTAAAGTCATCAAACAGAAACAGGATGCTGTTTTTAGTTTATCTGTAAATACAGTTGTGTTCAAATAATAACTATCCAACATCATTAACCATGATAATCATGCATTTTGGTAGAAATTATTTTTACATGGCAAACAATTTACTAGTAGAGGAATTTCTAGTTGAAACGTGTGTTCAGAAATATACTAGTGTGGAGTTCATTCATTCTGTGAAAAAACAGGTGTTTTATTTAAGGCAGCTGGTTACAGTTAGGTATTGTAATCACCACCTGACCTGAGACTGGAGCACAATTAAAGTTTCCATAATAAGTTGCTCCTTCTAATGGTTAAAGATAATATAGTGGCAGTTAGCAAGTTACCAAAAAACCTGCAACACTGCAGAAAGCATACATCCAGCTAAACGTTAACGGACTGCAACAGGCAGAGTGAGTGATGGAGGACCTCACTTAGCTTTTTCTTTCAGAGAAAGAAAAAAACATCCAGATATTCACAATGAAAAATCTTTTTCCCCCTTTTTTCTTCTTGTTTCCTTGAATCTTCTCATCATCTCCACTTATGTTCACATAAGGGCACAGGCGACGAAATTTCATAAGTAAATGTTATGACTAAAAAATAGCTTCTTCTCAAACAAAGATTAAAAGCAAGTCGTTCAGGCGTATTAGCGTTTAATATAACATGTTTGGCCAAACATGAAGGGACAGAGTGAATCAAAACAGTTCTGACCTCGTATCCTGAACCCAACCCTTCTAATTCCAACTCTAAAGTAGTATTTAGCAATCAATGTTTCTCTTTTAACAATATGAGCTCAGTATCAGTGTCCAGAGTGTCTTCTTCCTGCCAACCTGGAGCGTGCCGCCTCTGATAGCGCGATAGCGAACCGGGCATTTGTCTGACAAGGTCCGAACGTACTGCTGATATCTGCTGCTTGCTGACATCTGTTTAGTCACTCTGATACATTGTTATTAAAAACATTACACACAGAAGACGTTTGTGTTCTCTACATGACCTACTATCCTAGATACACTTACTAAGACGGGGAATAAATAATCAAATCCTCATAACATAATAAATATTACATTGAATGTTGGCAGGGGTTTCACACACAAACCCAAATCAGAAAGATGTGGAAGAATAAAGAACATTACCTTTTGAAAGACTCCAGGGTAAAGGAAACACCTCTGAGCAGCTAGGCTAATAGCAAAATTCCCCACAAAGTCCTATTGTTGAAAAAAAAAAAAGGCATACGCTAAAAAACACACTGGCTGGTCTAAAGACAAATTGTCCAACATTTTGTGGAATGATAAAAGCAAGTTTATAGTTTGGGGAATCTAGGGTCTTCTTTGTTTGGCCAAACACACAAGAGGTCAATTATGATAGCTAGACGACAGTCATTGAATAAACTACAGCTCTTGTTAGACATTCCCAGTCTGCAGTAGTCAGCAGTTATCAAATTGGTCCAAAGGAAGGAACAGTGGTAAACCTGCAATGCAATCACTGATGCACAAGTGGCCTGATGACTGGCCAGTGTTGTCTGATTTGACAGACAAGCTACTGTAGCTCAATTTGCTAACGAAGGTAATGCTGGTTCTGAACTAGAAAGGTGTCAGAAACTTTTCAGATGTCTTTTAAGGATGGGTTACCTCATAGTTTTCGTTTTAAACATCTAAAAAGTTGCCTGATGATGCTTATCTTCTAGTACAGTACATGTTTACTACATCAGAAAAATATGTTATTTTTTAAATGTAATTTGCCATTTTTTTTATGTCATTTGTTGCTTTTAATCAATATTTTATTAATTTTATTGCTTAAAACGTTTGGGAATGTAATCTGTGATCGTGTGAATGACTAAAGGCAACATTCAAAAATTACAAGCAACTTTCAGTGACACTGGTAATAATTAATGCAAATACGTTTTGGCATGTTTCCTTTGAAAATTGTAATCACTGAAGTTCTAATTAGAAATAAGTCCCTTTGTTTTACGTCAATCTGTACATTTTTACAGCTGAAACTTGACGGTTTTCTCTCCCTCCTAAATCAAAACACGACATAATCAGTAGTTGTATCCCTCAGATGTTATGCACATTTCTCTGTTTCAAAAGTATTTAAATATTGAACAAAATATAGATTACTTCACAGCTGTATAAAACGATTTACAGTATATTTGGTAGTATTTTCTACCAAAGATGCAGTAACCTTTCAGAATGAAAGCCTTTCAATCTGTTGCAAAACTTAACACTTTCAATTTTTCTCTCATTATCTGCTTATGAAATTCCTCTCTGACTGAATCACCTCCTCCTTCCCTTCGTTGATCAGGACACGCTACTACGAGGCCTACATTAGGTATGTAACCTATGCACCCTCTGAAATAAAATAGGCTACATCTTACAATACAGCTTCACAGCTTTTGATGACGATTATTTTGGTTCACCTTGGATTCATAGCCCTCTTTAAATATTTTTAAAACTCGTGTAAAGACATTATTTTAACTTGGCTTTTAATTCCCCATAACTCATATGTTTTTTTTGTTGGGTTTTGTCTATTGTACACTCTGTCTTAGTGGGGTGTATTTAATTTAATGTATCTATATACTAATTATATACTATATACTTCAACGCTCACGTGGGCAATGACAGTGAGACCTGGAGGGGTGTGGTTGGGCGGAATGGCCCCCCCGATCTAAAACCGAGTGGTGTCTTGTTATTGGACTTCTGTGCTCGTCATGGATTGTCCATAACAAACACCATGTTCAAGCATAAAGGTGTCCATATGTGCACTTGGCACCAGGACACCTTAGGCCGCAGCTCAATGATCGACTTGGTTGTCGTCTCATCTGATCTGCGGCCGCATGTTTTGGACACTCGGGTGAAGAGAGGGGCAGAGCTGTCCACTGACCACTACCTGGTGGTGAGTCGGCTCCGATGGTGGGGGAGGACGCCGGACAGACCTGGAAGGCCTAAACGTGTTGTGAGGGTCTGCTGGGAACGTCTGGCAGAGTCTCCTGTCAGAAGGAGCTTTAACTCACACCTCCGGCAGAACTTTGAACACGTCCCGGGGGAGGCGGGGGACATCGAGTCCGAGTGGACCATGTTCCGCGCCTCCATTGCCGAGGCGGCTGACCGAAGCTGTGGCCGCAAGGTGGTCGGTGCCTGTCGCGGCGGCAACCCCCGAACCCGGTGGTGGACACCGGCGGTAAGGGATGCTGTCAGGCTGAAGAAGGAGTCCTACCGGGTCTTTTTGGCTTGTGGGACCCCTGAAGCAGCTGATAGGTACCGACAGGCCAAGCGGGATGCGGCTCGGATGGTTGCTGAGGCAAAAACTCGGGCGTGGGAGGAGTTTGGAGAGACCATGGAAAACGACTTCCGTACGGCTTCGAAGCGATTCTGGTCCACCATCCGGCGTCTCAGGGTGGGAAAGCGGTCTGCCACCAACACTGTTTACAGTGGGGATGGTGTGCTGCTGACCTCGACGCGGGACGTTTTGGGTCGGTGGATGGAATACTTCGAAGACCTCCTCAATCCCACCGGCACGCCTTCCAATCTGGAAGCAGGGTTTGGGGACTTGGGGTCGGGCTCTCCAATCTCTGGTGCCGAGGTCACCGAGGTAGTTAAAAAGCTCCTCGGTGGCAAGGCTCCGGGGGTGGATGAGATTCGACCGGAGTTCCTCAAGGCTCTGGATGTTGTGGGGCTGTGTTGGTTAACGCGGCTCTGCAATATTGGGTGGACATCGGGGGCAGTTCCCTTTGATTGGCAGACCGGGGTGGTGGTCCCCCTGTTTAAAAAGGGGGACCACAGGGTGTGTTCCAACTACAGGGGGATCACACTTCTGAGCCTCCCTGGTAAGGTCTATTCAGGGGTTCTGGAGAGGAGGGTCCGACGGATAGTCGAACCTCGGATCCAGGAGGAACAATGCGGTTTTCGTCCTGGCCGTGGAACACTGGACCAGCTCTACACCCTCAGCAGGGTCCTGGAGGGTGCGTGGGAGTTCGCCCAACCGGTCTACATGTGTTTTGTGGACTTGGAGAAGGCGTTCGACCGTGTCCCTCGGGGGGCCCTGTGGGGGGTGCTCCGGGAGTATGGGGTACCGGGCCCCTTGATACGGGCTGTTAGGTCCCTGTACGACCGGTGCCAGAGTTTGGTTCGCATTGCCGGCATTAAGTCGGGCTTGTTTCCGGTGAGAGTTGGACTCCTCCAAGGTTGCCCTTTGTCACCAATCCTGTTCCTGACATTTATGGACAGGATTTCTAGGCGCAGCCAAGGCGTTGCGGGGATCCGTTTTGGTGGCCTCAGGATCGGGTCTCTGCTTTTTGCAGATGATGTGGTCCTGTTGGCTTCATCGGAGCGTGATCTACAGCTTTCGCTGGAGCTGTTCGCAGCCGAGTGTGAAGCGGCTGGGATGAGAATCAGCACCTCCAAATCCGAGGCCATGGTCTTGAGCCGGAAAAGGGTGGGGTGCCTCCTCCGGGTCAGGGATGGGGTCCTTCCCCAAGTGGAGGAGTTTAAGTATCTGGGGGTCTTGTTCACGAATGAGGGAAAAATGGAGCGGGAGATCGATAGACGGATTGGTGGGGCATCTGCAGTTATGCGGGCGCTCTACCGGTCTGTCGTGGTGAAGAGAGAGCTGAGCCAAAAGGCGAAGCTCTCGATTTACCGGTCGATCTACGTTCCTACCCTCATCTATGGTCACGAACTCTGGGTGGTGACCGAAAGAACGAGATCACGGATACAAGCGGCTGAAATGAGTTTCCTCCGCAGAGTGTCTGGGCTCTCCCTTAGAGATAGGGTGAGAAGCTCAGTCATCCGGAGGGGGCTCAGAGTAGAGCCGCTGCTTCTCCACATCGAGAGGAGTCAGTTGAGGTGGCTCGGGCATCTGGTCAGGATGCCTCCTGGACGCCTCCCTGGTGAGGTGTTTCAGGCACGTCCCACCGGGAGGAGGCCCAGGGGAAGGCCCAGGACACGCTGGAGGGACTATGTTTCTCGGCTGGCCTGGGAGCGCCTTGGGGTTCCTCCCGAGGAGCTGGAACAAGTGGCTGGGGAGAGGGAAGTCTGGGTCTCTTTGCTTAGGCTGCTGCCCCCGCGACCCGACCCCGGATAAGCGGAAGAAAATGGATGGATGGATGGATATATACTAATTATTTTATATTTTGTATGTCTCTGAATGTGTTTCTTGTGTTGATACATTGCCCTCTATACAGCACTTTGGTTGAATGCCGTGTCATGTGTAAAGCGCTTTATAAATACACTGGTATGGAATGCTATTGTGTTAAAGGTTTACATCATTGCTCTGCATCTAAATGAGAGATTCTATGAAACATAAATGAAATGTCAAATCAGATTCATATGTGTACAATGAATGGAAATTATATTTACCAAAATGATAATAGGTCTATATGACTTTGTGATTTTGCTAACAGGTCAAAAAATGGTGGAGTACTTCACCCGACCATTCAACGAGAGGAGCCAGGGGGCAGGGACAGCGATGAAGAGCAGGCCTCTGGGGAATACTACAGTGGGGAGGAATTTCATGAAGATGACATCATGCTCACCAAGGACAGGTTATCCAAGATGGACTTCCATGACACTGCAGATGGAGATTTTGATCATTTCGGCCATGACTGTCTGTCTGAAGGTTACTGTGACGATGACAAACAGCCTATATGCCAAGATGACCGCCGGTCACCCAGGAGATGGTTTTTACCCTCCCCTCAAGGTTCAACTGTTTCTTCTTTCATTTAACTTTTTCCATTAAGTTATTTGAGCGTGATTGATTTTTAGTTTTTTTAGATCTACAAATAGTTACTTTTTTAAATTCAACATAACTGAATATTATTGAATTTAAAATTTTGTGTGAAATAATTTATAATAAATTAATTGTAAAATGCAGTAAATATCTATTTTTTTTAAAAACTTCTTTCCTCTTCTTCCATCTGACTTTATAAGATAAATACTATTTTATTTGTATATGTCAGACTCTCTATGACCCTAAGTTTAAATGAGTTTCACTTCTTGCTTTGTCTCAGCCTGCAACACACCAACATTCAGTTTTGAGTGTCTTCGCAGAAGAAGTAGCATAGATGAAGCTCCTCCATCTCCATCATGCACAGCTCTTCCGCTGCACCTGATGCAGCAACAGGTACACAACCCCTGATAGTGTGACGAGTTGGAAATGAGAGAAATGTAAATGGTGCACTGACAGAAGCCTGTTCCATCTCCTCTCTCTCTCTCCTTTTCAGGTGATGGCAGTAGCCGGTCTGGATGCAACCAGGATTTCACGTCTGTCTCCCACAAGGTCGCTGCGCTCGTGGGCCACTCCTCCTGCCTCCCCCATTAGCCGTGACTGCTCCCCCTGCTACACCCCACTCATACAGGTCTCATCTGCACTGTCAACAATCTGCATTGCATTAGAAATGAAATGTTGAAATCCTCTACACAATGTTTAAAAATAGCTGGGGAACACATCAGTTTCAGAATGTCTAAATATTAGTGTGAATTAATGTTTTTTTGCAATGAACAATGTGGTTGTCTTGCAGTTTTCGTATAGGGTAAAGTGTGTAATGTGCATCTCCAGGTGGACTGGCGGAGTACTGGCAGTGTTGGCAGCATCCCCAGGGCCGTGAAGAGGAGTTCTTGGTACACCGATGGTCAGGATGGCCTGCCCAGCCGCAGCCACTCACCGTCACGGCTGCAGATACCCACAGAAAGCTGCTCGCACTTCTTGCAAAAAAGAGGCAGTGCTAACAGTCTGGTGGAAGCTGTAAGTAAATCACTATCTTAATACTTTGTTGTTCAGCTTCAGGGCAGGTCAGTAGATGACTTGAAACACACCATCCCTTTAGCGAAGCATAGTGGTAGCAGCATCAATATGCTTGAACAAGGACGTTGTTTGAAGAAATGCTATCAGAGACTTGACTCTGGTCAACCTTCCGACATGAGCCAGAAAAGAGCGACAAATTACATCAAAGCATATCCATGTGTTAGAACAACCCACTCCAATCCCACACGTAAATCTATCAGAGAACTCTAGTAATACCTTAAACTTGATCTTCACAGATGATCTGCATCAAAGTCTGACTGGTCTTAATTTATTTTCCAAGGAAGAATGGTTCCAAAATTTCAGCCTCCAGATGAGCAAAGCTGGTAGAGATATGCCTCTAACGACTAAATTGCAATAATTCCAAGTATTGACTTAGGCAGGCTAAATGAAGATGCACACCACACTTCCCATGATCAGTTTGCTTCCATTTCACAATCACTTTGTCACATACAGGCCCAATAAAATTAACTCTAGTTTGGGGTGGTAATGAGACAAAACATGAAACAGTTTAAGATTCATGAATACTTTTGCAAGAAAGTGTATTAGTACTTCCTGTATAGATTATAAAAAGGTTAAAAACATCCCATTTAGTTTTAAAGCTGGAGACTACAGACTTTGTATTTCTATATCCTAAAGCAGAGTAACAATAAACAAGATTGAGTCGTGTTGTAATCATTACTGAATGATAACTTAGTGCATAAAATATCAAAAATAGCTGCCATTACTTATGAGTTCCTCAACGTTGCTTTCTGTTCATTAAACTATCAACTACTATACCAAGTAATATTGATAATGCAGCAATTCTTTCTACCATTTTAGTTTGTCACAGCTGCATTCACTCATTCTAACCTTCTGATGTGATTTGTGTTTTATCTTTCTTTTAATATTTTAATTTTTTTTTACATTTCTCTCTTATGCCTCTCAGGTGCTGATCTCTGAGGGCCTTGGGAAATATGCCATGGACCCCAAGTTTGTGACAGTGGCGAAACACGAGATCGCAGATGCCTGCGAGATGACCATAGATGAGATGGAGAGCGCTGCTAGCAATCTGCTGAACGGGAGCATGGGAAACGGCAACGCGGCTGGGACAGGAAACGCCAGCTCAGACTTGTGCGCTGACACGCACCAGAGGGACTACAGCGACGAGGAGCCGTATGTGGCTGTGAAGTGTGAGGAGGACCTAACGGATGAGATAATATGCATCACTTCTCTATAGCAGCAGCTCACAGCAGATTATATATAGTTTTAATTAATGAATGGGAATGTCTCAAAACACCCTGCAGAGGACAGAAAATTAGAAACGGGGATAAATGGGAGAGCAAAGTGCCTTGTTTTCTTTTTCTGCTTAGTGAATTACAGCTAAGGCAGACACATGGTTATAGAAAAAAATGTGCTGAAGTTGAAACCATGAAATATGAACCTGCCAACATCTTGGAAGGCAGCCATGTCATTAAACCTTGTTTTCTATGTTCCTAATTATTAATAGCAATTTGATAAAGCAGTTCGGGTTTAGCTTCTTGTGGGTGTTTCTATCCACCTTGGATCACAATGCTTACGGAGGAGCTTTAGTGCTGAAAGGGCACTGCACTAAAGCTGTAACACTACACAAACAAGGCCATAAATCATACACTGTTTACTTAGCATGGAGATCCAATGCTGCAAAAAATGTGCCACCATTAACCCTCTGCAGACTCGAGTGTAGAAATGAAAAAGACTTATTCAGAAACTATTTGCGCGTAAATAATTTGAGAAAGTTGAACATTTTCAAATATTTCTGCCTGTTTTGCAGTTTAGATGTCAAACACTAATCATGCCTTTGGTATTCCAAAAATTCCAAAAGTTCCTAAAATTAGTTGCATTTTATGTGTATATAATGTGTGATTTTACCCTTTATTGTTCAAACTTGATGGAAACAGATATTTTTGTGAGTTTATTTCAGTTCATCTGTATTTGGCTGATCCAAAGCCAATGCAGCTGGTAGAGGGCCTTGTAAAACTATTAATACCCCTTTACCTTTCCAAATTTGGTCACATTACAACCACAAAGTGTATTTTAAATGGTAGACTAACAAAATGGTGCATATTTTGGAAGTGGAAGAAAATAATATTTCAGCATTCCTTTTAGATAAAAATGTGAAAAGTTTGTTGTGCCTTTGGTTTCAGGCCTGTTTTACTTTGATACCCTCAATAAAATCCAGTGAAACAGGTTACCTCCAGAAGTCACTTAATTAGTTGACTATTAAACTCTTAAATTATATAAACCATTTATTAGTAATGGTTTAGATCAAAGCGTATTTAAGTTAGAATGAACATTCTTGTTTTCAGTCATTTTCCATCCATTTTGAATGAGCTAAAGGAAAAAAAGACATATGAGCAAAAATGTCAGTTTCTATATGAGCAAAGCTGATAGAGATATACATCGCAAAACACTCCCATCTGTAACTGCAGCAGAAACAGGTTCCACAAACGTTGTCTGAGGTTGGCTTTACAGTTTTCCTTCTTTCCATCTCCTTATTGCGCAATTGTTTACATAAAATCTCTGTAAAACCCGTTCAAGGTTGTGGTTGTGATGTGACAAGGTTCAGGGGGTGTTAATACTTTTGCAAAGGACTATATATTTAATACAAACTGCTGTGGGTTAAAAGTTCAGGACTTCAGGGTTAAACATTGTTCTCTTTTTTTTTACTTGAAGAGGAAATTACATATCAATTAAGACTTTGTCGTCAAGCATATCCTTCCACTTTATGTACTTTCCTGCTCCACCTTTATGGTATTTTTTAATTTTCTGCTCAAAGCCTGAAAACGAAAAAAAAAAACCCCTCATGAATCGGCATTAATGGGAAAGAAAACTGAGATTACTTTTACCTGCATCCTAAAATATTCAATTTTTTAATTTTCCCAGAAGTTTATGCTGAGAAAACGCTTAAATGTAAACCATTTTACCAGAGGGCTGTCGCTCTTTACTGTCTCCCTGCGGCAAAACAATTTTTTTTAACAGGAAACAATTCAGCATTTCCTCAACAGTTGCAAAGTTTTACTTCAACGCTGCCCTACATCCCGTAATAAATTTTAATAGGAGTCAATGTGTTTTGACCAGCTGCAGAATTGGGTGGAAAAACTCCATATTGTACATTTAAAGCTCCACAATTGTCACAAAGTACTGTTTGTCAGTTTTGGGAATAACCTCAACTATCTCAGCCCCAGGGTGTTATTTGCGAGGCATCCCTCTCATTGGCAGTTCAGCAGCAGAAAGAGACATGCGAAGAGAGAGAACACAGCTCCAGAGTGGAAGTGAGACAAGACTTTCTGAATATTTGCTACAACGCGAACCAGCATGTTCTGCTACCACTGCCAACTGTAAAAGCTTCAGGTTAACTTGCGAATATCAGCTTTGGGCTGTGCTGGGGCAATGTGTGCAATCAAAGGGCTTCTTTACAGATGAGACCAAAACAAATGGATTGTTATGCGCAGTTACACCTACACACACAAACACACACTAATATTCTAACGTTATTCCAGATGCATGTGAAGTTAATTTGTGGATAAATTATAGATGAAAGAAGTTGTGAATTATTTTTTTTACACAGCTGGATGTAAACATTCTGCAATACTGTTCACATTCATCCAGCACTTCACCACAGAAGAGACACATACGTGAATAATAGGGACTTATACATTTTATAACCAAAATAAATAAATAAATAAAATTATTAATTCTAAAATTATCCGGGTCAATTAGTGGGTGAAGGACCTGTTTTTTGTGTGTTTTTTCAACATCCTTATTTTTTTTCTACTTTTCTATGATTGGACAGCAGTAATGGTGGGAAATACAGAAACAGTTAAGGTTAAAAAGTAATTTAACTCGAATATTTTGAAATATTTGTATCATTTATTGATCAGAAACTTTTAAATTATTGCAAGTCAGTGTAAAAACAGATTGAACCACATGTAGCTGTAAGAACTTGTGTTTTGTATCTTGTTTTTAAGCTGTCTTGTAATCACAGCAGTTTAGACCGCTCTTCATTACATGATTCATTAAGTCCATCAATATTTGCAGAAATCTAATCATGCAACAGCTTTTTCGTGATCCTGAAAGCATTTCAATCAACCTAAGGCTTGGACTTCTACTGATCCATTTACACTTCTTTCTTTCTTTCTTTCTTTCTTTCTTTCTTTCTTGCCATTCTTTTTAAATCCAGAATAACTATCCTGTCGGATCACCTGCTTTCAGCTGTACATCAGATGGCCTCCCATTTTTTAGAATATTCATTAACTTATTCAGTGGTAATCAGAGCAAGTCAATAGTGACACTTAAGTTTCCAGGTTCTGTGGCTACAAAAAAGCCCAGTTTATCACCCTTCCACTAGAATGCTTGATAGATGGAATGCTTTATGTTACTGTCAAACCCCTTCACTTGTTTCTACAAAATAGGTTTTTATATGCAACCTTACTTACCCAAGATTATAATGTTAAGTAAATAATCCTTTCCTGAATGGATGCTCAGAAACCATTACTTCTCTAAAATGACTGCTGATGTCATTCCGTTTTTAGGATTATGTTAACACATTACTGAACAGAACAGAGAAGCAAACTCCTTGAAAAGCAAATATGGTGTCTCAAATCTCATTGCTCATCTGAGGTTGAATAGACAGCAACATTTTAAAGAGCAACTCATCCCTCTACCAGAGTCTTATTCCGCCCACATTTTCTGTTTGAAAAATGCGCCAAAAGGAGGTGTTGCCTGGCGGACCAGCGAATGCGTGGGGGAGAGGGCTGGGCGTGGTCTGGGCTGTGTTAGACATGTTGACAGCAGCGCTGCTGCAGTGGCACAGAGACAGTGAGAAAGAGGGAGAGCAATAGAGACGCGAGCACCTTTGGCTGATGCCAGGTTCACACTGTGTTTTTCGGCCGTCTCAAAGGACTGCTTCATACCACACTGCGAGCTCCAACGAGCTCTAGAGATATGTCAAACTGAACGGCCTAAGATTTCAGTGGGTCAGACTACACGTCTCCCTCCAGCAGGCCACACCAAAAGCCAACGTCACACAAGCATAGACTCTCACAAGCAGACCAGGACTGAATAAGCTGTCGGGGAGCACATCACACTGCACAGCCACAGGGCTGTGAATCACACGCACACTCACAGTGATCTTCCTTCACCATAGGAAAGGGAGGAAGGTTCTGTTGTGGAGGCATAGGTGGAGACTCGGCTTCTCTTATACTCAACAGTGGCAGGGCAGGACTGATGGCTGGTGTCAGCCATACTGGCTGAGCCAGTAGCAATGCCCGATTCCAATTCAAGTGGAGTGTAGAGTTTTAACCTGAAGAGGGCAAAGGCAAAGAGAAAAGCAAAGACAGAGCATAATGCTCAGCTGCAATGGAAAGCCAGTGCAAAGAGATGGGTTTTAAGGAGGGACTTGAAGTTTGAAATAGATTGAGCAGCTCTAATCTGCAAATGGAGACCATTCCATAATTTTGTAGCACAGACAGAAAACGCTCTATCTCCCCTTGACTTAAGTCTAGAAGCCGGAACAACCAAGATGTGTTGGGAAAAGGATCTTTGAGCCCTAGTAGGAGCATGCCTGATTAAAAGCTCAGTTAAGTATGAAGGAGCTAGGCCATGCAGCACTTTGAAACAAAGCAACAGGATTTTAAACTGAATCCTATACTTGACAGGAAGCCTGTGGAGAGATAAAAACACAGGAGTAATATGGTCACGACGACCCCTACCCGACAGTAGACGGGCTGCAGCATTTTGTGCAATCTGTAAACGCTGAATAGTAGACTGATCGAGACCAAGGTAAAGTGCATTGCAGTAATCTAGTCTAGACATAATAAGGTGAATCACCTTTTTGGGTAGATACGGTTTAACCTGACTAAAGAGCTTCAGATGAAAAAATCATTTGTACTAATTTGCCTTTCAAATCTAAAACAGCCATCCACGATCACTCCCAGGTTTCTTGCCTGAGAAAAGCAAAATTGATCCAGGGAGCCAAATACACTGTTAACTCCAGCTAGTAATCCAGATTTTCCAAAAACAACAATTTCAGTCTTCTTTTCATTTATGTTCAGCAGATTCATTTGCAACCTGACTTTAACATCTTTAAGGCAGTTAATCAGTTTTTTATGAAAGTACAACAGGAACTTACTGGAATATAAATTT
Organism: Valencia hispanica; assembly: GCA_963556495.2. Lineage (NCBI taxonomy): Eukaryota > Metazoa > Chordata > Actinopteri > Cyprinodontiformes > Valenciidae > Valencia > Valencia hispanica. The sequence continues at coordinate 20,453,208 of OY747709.1, read as the reverse complement.
GCACGTCATCTGCAAAGAAATGATAGGAAACCCCGGGCTTTTGCAGAATTGAGTCAAGAGGCAACATATTAAGGGAAAATAAAAGTGGACCCAAAATGGAGCCCTGCGGGACAGCACAACAAAAGGGAGCAGCAGATGAGAAGAACTGGCCCATATTTACAGAGAATGCCCTATCTGCTGGATAATATTTGAACCAGTTCAACGCTGAACCTCTAATGCCTACACATTTCTCAAGGCATGACCAGAGAGTAACAGTATCAAAAGCCGCAGTTAAGTCCAGAATCACCAACACAGCAGATTTCCCAGTCAACAGTTAAAAGAATGTCATTAAAAACCTTTAAAAGGGCCGTCTCAGTACTATGACGAAACTTAAAACCTGATTGAAATTTCTCCAGAATCCCATGCCAGTTCAAGTGGTCTTGTATTTACGTATGTACAATTTTCTCCAATACTTAGGACAGTAAAAGGAGCTTTGAGATACTGTAGCCCTATAACTAGAAGGGTCTGAGGGGTCCAGGTTTGATTTCTTTAGAAGTAGTTGAACAACACCCCATTTAAAAGCTGTCAGAACACAACCAATTGATAGACTAGTATTTATGACAGCAAGAATTACAGGCCCAATGGTACCAAAAACGCTTTTCATCAGTGAGGGGTGAATGCTATCAATGGGACCACATGATAGCTTTAACTGATTTACCACCTTAGAAAGATTAGAAACAGACAGCCGCACAAACTGATCAAAAACAGCCGAGCATAACTGAGAGGAAGATGGGACCAATACAAGAGGTGGAGGTGAAATTCTAATAGCTACAATCTTGTCAATAAAAAAACACTTTAGTTTTTCCCCAAAAAAGAAAGAAGGGGGAAATGCATGAGGATCCACATGGGATTGTATCAAACATGTAGACATTACTATTAGACACTCATTTATAGATCAGCAAAAAAAGTTTATTTGGGGGTGAGTTGCTCTTTAAAGAACTTGTGCCAGATTTTTGCTAAAACCATAAGGAAAATAACCCTGACACTTAGCTGACGTTTTAGAGAAATTGAAAACTTTTGAAGCAATATTAAGACAATCAAGAATAGAAGGTAAACATTTATTTTGATAGCTGCAGTACATTCAGTCTCTTTCTATACTTATGCTACAGTTGTGAGGCAGTCATGTGTCAATCCGCAGTCATCGGGCCAGAGGCAGGGTGACAGGCCACCAGCCTATCACTTTACGTTAGCCGCTGTTTTGTACCAAATACATAATTATCCAGTTTAATTCATCGCTGCTTTTAGAAATAACTAATATGAAACTAAAATATAAGCTGACCCTGCATTAAGCTGCCACAGTCCAACTGTCAAATGTCAACTAACAGAAGAACACAATAATCTATAGTACAAGTATCTGAATACGTAAACATTTAGTTTTATCAGGAGATGAAATGACAAAGAACATATGGCTTGGTTGTGCAACACAGCTTTATTTTTTCTACTTCACCACTGCTTTACAGAAGTCTATAAAATGTTGTAAAAAATAGTGTTTGTAAGAACTAATTTGAATATTTCTGCTTTCTACCTATTTGTTGTATAAAACACTCTGAAAGTTGTCTTTATCTACTTTGTAGCATAACAATTAGAACCTTCTAGATTTTGTATCAACAGAAGCAACATCTTTGTTTTGTACATTTGAATTTTTTGCCTGAAATGACAATGCACCTGCTGATTTTTGTAATAAATGCTGAATAAAGAGGACAAGGTCAGGATGGCTTGTTGACAATCAATACAGCAAAAAAATTAAATAAAAAAGCTTTGATATATTAAAATAAATTCTTCTTTTCGGATTCACATTTTTACTCCTTCATGAACAAAGATTAATACAACATTGCAGAACACTGCATTATAGTGTAAACAATGGTTTTGAACTTGTGCCAGTACCTATTATTTGCAAAGAAACACCATATAACACAGTTAAAGGCCATTGTAGAAAATAATAAAGTTCATTATAGTTTATAAAACAAATGCATTGACTTCATTCAATACTTATATCAGTGAAGATAAAAAAATCACAACTGTGCATCAACTTCAATCACAACCTGTTAATACTGACAAGACAATATAATAATCTCATAGGCACCTTTTTATTAATTATTTTTATTATATTTAAAAAACTTCCTGATTATTCAGGAATCCTGGTTATTCAGGAATGTCACAAAGATTATCTGTGTAAATATTTACAATAACAATAAAACAGCTAAGATTTTTTTGTTATTTTTTACATCTGCTCGGGTTTAAGATTTCAGTGTAGAGAAACAAGATTTATTTTAACACAATTAGGCATGTTGGATATTTAGCTGAGTTGAACACACCTAGGTTAGCCTGAACCATCAGGGAACTAGAAACTACATGAACTCTGCCCCTCACTCAACAGCAAAAGTAAAGCAACAATAACAGTCTCAACACATATGTCCAGTTAAATCTTCTATCTTCTACTTGTGCAATGGTCCAGATCCAGCAAAGGACACTGCTCTTTAAAAAAAAGGCAAATATGTCTTAGAGCTGGAAAACATAAAGATATTTGCCTATTTTGGGTAACACAGAATAATAATGCAATGAGCACTTTTGCTACAAAGATCCTCTATGCAGGGGACATGAGTGAACGCTATGGAACTAAACACAAGTAGGGTAAAAAGCTTTCTCTACATCCACCTTAAATAGTCATCCTGTTGGAAACACTTTTCCCCCTGGGTTATGAAGCAGTTAGAATATTGGACTTGAACTTAAAGGAAAAAAGCAACTCAAAGCTGAGGGATAAAGATGCAAAAGTTCATACTTTGGCTATTCTAGACTGATGCAGCAGAGTCAACAGCCAGACCATAGAGGTAACTGTAGGGTTTTTGAGCATAAACAAAGAAAATGCTTTCTTTTACTACTAATTGGTAGTAGCAGCGCTTTTTTTCTACTGCTCTGCGTCTGAGCTAAACATCCTAAACGTAGATAATATTTAACATCCCCTCCAACCACGATACGTGCTGCATTAGGGTGAAGTGACTTGAGGACCAAATGACATGGAGTGGAAAAAACAACTGCAGGCTGACTTCTAGAGTGTGTGTGTTCTGCCAGACAGCAGCCTTACTGCAGTGTATTTAAATCCTGACAATTAAAATCAATCAATCAAATTTTATTTGTAGAGTGAAGGGGCGGGGGGCAGGCTGTGTATGTGGCCATCCCATTCATTCGGTGTGAAGCAGGGTACACCCTGGACAGGTCGCCAGTCCATTGCAGGGCAACACACAGACACAATCATACCTAAGGGCAATTTAGAGAGACCAGTTAACCTAACAGTCATGTTTTTGGACTGTAGGAGGAAGCCAGAGTACCCGGAGGGAGAACATGCAAACATACATGCATACAGAAAGACCCCAGGCCAGGATTCGAACCCGGGTCTTCTTGCTGCAACAGTGCTAACAACTGCACCACTGTGCCGCCCTGTGCAACATCACCCCTCTTCTGTAACTTTCAGCTGCATATTCTTCCCTTTTCAAACATACATTTCTCAATCGTGAATGAGGAGCTAAAAGTAAAAGCAGTGTCTTGAGACCACATTTGTTGTGAACTAGTGGTATATAATTATGCTCAAATGGACTGAACACAATTGAGAAGGAAAAGATGTAAAAATGATATTTGCCCTTTAACTGAGTGTGTTATCCAAGATGGGACATGTGCGGCAGTGTAAACACATGTGCTCATGTTACTGATTGAAAAAGTTTTGTTTAGAGAATTTTCGGTTACTTTCTTTTTTTATAATTTTGTTTTACAGTTGTTTCTTTTGGTAGATATCTATACAACTTATGCTCGAAAACAAGCATAGTTCCAACTTTCAGAAAAAAACTGGTGATGTAGGCAGCCTTTTCTAAGCTCATACACCAAGCTAATCAGAAAAAAAAATTGTTCTAAAAGAAGAAGCAGATGCATGATCACGTTGGTGAACCTCTTACTCGGAAACTTCCCCACTTTGTAAGATAAGGTTAACGTGAAATGGAACGAAGCAGCGATTGTCTTCCTGCTGATTTGAAAAGTGTGCAAACAAAAATATGAAAATGAGCTGAACTGAACTGCTGCAGGTGTCGAGGAAGGAAGATTAAGGTAACCTTGGTCACAAAGCGACCAAACTCCTACACAGATGTTTGCTTAAACATTCTGCAGGCTGCTGATCGGTAGACAAGAGTGACTGCACAGCACTTTGACCCTTATCTGAGCGCAGCAGTAAATCAAATTTAGTTAGACATGTTTTCCCAGAGTCGTAACTGGGTTTGGCGTGACCAACATTTCAAGCTAAACCAATGTCCTTAGAGTCGGTTTTTGGTTTAGTTTTCCACTGCATTAGTGTTTCAGATATATATTTGTCATCACAAAAGCCACATTTAAAACAACTAAATTCAAGCTAACTGTGGATACAGTGCAGTTGAGATGAACCATGTTGTTGGTCCAAACAGCATTTGTCTTGAATCATCATGTAGTAGTAGATTTAAACAAAAAACACATTTTGAAAGCTGACCAAGTGTTTAGTTGATAAGGCACTTCCAGGCCCTGTTTAGATTTCGCAAAGAAAGATTTGCATTTACTGCACAGCTGCCATCTGGCAGACTGTAATGGCGTCTATGTTTAGAATTGTGAGACCTGCATGACGTCTTAGTGCAGTTTTGGGTAGTGCTACAAAGTTCAGCTAACGTACCAATCGAAACCAACAGAAGATTATGCTAAATCCTTGACTTCAATGTAAAAATAAGACAACATAATTTTTTGAACTGAAAAGTGTGTAAAAAAAGTAAATCAAAAGGTTAAACAAAACTAAGTCACATTTTTTGATTTTTGTTGATTAAATTCACTGCTGCTCCAACCTCAAAAATGAAGAGTTAAATCACAAAGTCGGCTGTCTGCCGATCATCTCTGTGTTTCAAGTGTCGCAGGTTGATAAACAGGAACCGCCGGGTCCACGAGAGGGGGCCGACCTCTGATGATATCGGCTACCTTCTCAGCGATCATGATCGTAGGGGCGTTCAGGTTCCCGCTCACGATGCTGGGCATGATGGAGGCGTCGACCACCCGCAGCCGCTCCAGACCCAAGACCCGCGCCTTTGAGTCCACCACCGCCATCGGATCAGCGGCGGAACCCATTTTGCAGGTGCAGGAGGGGTGGTAGGCACTGTCAGCCTTCTGGCGGACGAAAGCGTCGATGTCGGCATCCGACTGGACCTGGAGCCCAGGTTGGACTTCGGGACCGCGGAACAGGGCAAAGGCCCTCTGGGCAAAAATTTCTCTGGACAGTTTGACACACTGCCTGAACTCCCACACATCAACATCTGCAAAGATGAGAGATAATACACATCATCCTGTGTTTTATCTTCTGCTGTATTTCAATCAAACAACCCTCTTTGGACCTTACCAGTGGAGAGGTAGTTTGGCTGGAGAATTGGGTGATCCATAGGATTGGGACTTTTTAGTTTCATCCAGCCGATACTAGTGCTTCTCATTGGTCCAACATGAACCTAAAACATGAGGACACTCTTTATTTTAGCATGATTTGTACCATTTAATATTGTTTTATTAAATTAATCTTTATTTAACCAGGAAAAGTCTCATTTAGATAAAAACCTCTCTTTCAAGAGAGTCCTGGCCAAGAGGCAGCAAAAGTTACAATTATTCATTAAATTACACAAATAAAATAAACACAATTATGAAAAACAGTTACAATAAATTGAGGTTGTCTCAAGTGCTCTCAGTCTGGAATGCAATGTGTTCAAAGACATAAGATCAGGTAATATAAAAAGATATATAAAAACAAAATAAAACAAAAGATGTTAAGAGCATACCAGAGGCTCCAGCAGTTCAAGTTAAATAAATAGTTTAATTTTATCAAAACTAATAAACTAACAATAATGTTACCAACTTACAACTTTGTCCATTTTAGTTTGTTACAGACTTCTTGGATTTCCTGTATATTCTTTTAGTTATTTTCTTATTCACAGTAGTTGTCTATGATATGAAGTGACTACTTTGCATTAGATCAGTTCTACTCCATACCAGGTCTATATTGAAATGACATTCAGTTATGCAATGTTTTTTTTCTTTAAAAAAATAAATAAATTAGGACATAAGTAGACACAGGTAAAGGGATAAATTACTTTTTTTTTGTACTTCTCCTAAGGGGGTTAGGGGACTGCAGTGAAAAACAGTTAAGCTACTGTTTTATTCTTTATGTGAGACTATTGTCATGTCATGACAGGTGCACTTCTTTGGAAGTGAATCAACTCCCGTGAATTTTCTTGGAAAAGCCTCAGGTTGTGCTTTGTATGAGGTGTTCCATGGAACTGTAGAGGGAATTTAGTAAACACTCCTTTGTGTCTTTAACCTCATGTTCACAGGATGGCTTTTACTAGTGACCTAAACATAGTAAAGAACACATTTGGTCTCCCCACTGTCAAGTAGAAGAAAAAAAAAAAAGAGCATTTTTTGTCATCTGTTGCACCTGATATGCCTCTATCTTTGAAGAAACCCGGCCGTGGTCAATGACTTGTGAAGGCAGGAAATGAAACTGAATGTCAGGGTGAGTGACACTCGGCCGACTGCGGATAAACCCTCCGCTCTCCAAGTGTGCTGTAGCTCCGTAGCCTAGGGGAATAAGGATGTAGAAAGTAAAGTGACAGGTTTATAAGTACAGACAGCTAGAGGTTTGTCAAAAACAAAGGCACGTCTGTCACTGCAAGTCTGCCCTGCTGGGCTAATGTTGCTAAATGCAAAGCCACAAGGTAGTTTCCTGAGATAATCAGCTCTCAATCAGTCTCGTTCTTTTTTGTGTCACTGTACGGAACATTTCACAGAAAAACCTGAGTCCCTTTTGAAGCAGATTCTAAGAATTACATTGAATAAAACTTTTAAAAATGTTTCGTTATACAATGTGCGCAGCTTTGTTTTATAAATACCAATTTCCCATATTAAAAAACAAAAACAATTAAACAAAACACTATTGGCATATTCTGGGATAAAGTGTATTAATATTTTCTGGTTTGCAAGAACTATTAAGAGCTTGCTCACCATATGGTCTGGACTTTGACATCAAATACAATCCAATAAAAAGCAGCATTATGATTATCAGGAGTAAAGACGATAAAAAACTTTCCTTTCCTGATTTCTTTTTATCTGATGGCATTTTACCAGTTTGTGATGAAATCAAATATTTGGGACATTATATCACTGCTGACTTATCGGATGATAGAGACATTTATAGACAGTGTCGTTTGCAATATGTGCAGGCTAACATGCTTGTCCGGAAGTTTTTATATATATATATATATATATATATATATATATATATATATATATATATATATATATATAAACTCAGCAAAAAAAGAAACGTCCTCTGAATTTCAACTGTTTTTACATTTAGTAAACTTAATGTGTGTAAATATTTGTATGAACACTAAAAGAGTCAACACCATAAGACAAACTAAAAATGTTTCACAGACATGTGACTAACAGAAATAGAATAATGTGTCCTTGAATGAAGGGAGGCTCAAAATCGAAAGTACCAGTCAGTATCTGGTGTGGCCACCAGCTGCTTGAAGTACTGCAGTGCATCTCCTCCTCATGGACTGGACCAGATTTGTCAGTTCTTGCTGTGAGATGTTACCCCACTCTTCCACCAAGGCACTTGCAAGTTCCTGGACATTTTATGGGGAAATGGCCCTAGCCCTCACCCTGCGATCCAACAGGTCCCAGACGTGCTCAATGGGATTGAGATCCGGGCTCTTCGCTGGCCATGGCAGAACACTGACATTGCTGTCATGTAGAAACTCACGCACAGAACGAGCAGTATGGCTGGTGGCATTGTCCTGCTGGAGGATCATGTCCGGATGAGCATGCATAAAGGGTACCACATGAGGGAGGAGGATGTCTTCCCTGTACCACAAGGCATGAGATTGCCTGCAATGACAACAAGCTCAGTCCGATGGTGATGTGATATACCGCCCCAGACCATGACGGACCCCCCACCTCCAAATCGATCCCGCTCCAGGGTACAGGCCTCGGTGTAACGCTCATTCCTTTGACGATAAACACGATTCCGTCCATCACCCCTGGTGAGACAAAACCGTGACTCATCAGTGAAGAGCACTTTTTGCCACTCCTGTCTGGTCCAGCGAAGGTGGGTTTGTGCCCATAGGCGGCGTTGTTGCTGGTGATGTCTGGTAAGGACCTGCCTTACAACAGGCCTACAAGCCCTCAGTCCAGCCTCTCTCAGCCTATTGCGGACAGTCTGAGCACTGATGGAGGGATTGTGTGTTCCTGGTGTGACTCGGGCAGTTGTTGTGGCCATCCTGTACCTGTCACGCAGGTGTGATATTCGGATGTACCGATCCTGTGCAGGTGTTGTTACACGTGGTCTTCCACTGCGAGGATGATCAGCTGTCCTTCCTGTCTCCCTGTAGCGCTGTCTTAGGCGTCTCACAGTGCGGACGTGGCAATTTATTGCCCTAGCCACATCAGCAGTCCTCATGCCTCCCTGCAGCATGCCTAATGCAAGTTCACGCAGATGAGCAGGGACCCTGGGCATCTTTCTTTGGGTGATTTTCACAGTCGGTAGACAAGTCTCTTTAGTGTCCTGCGTTTTTAGAACTGTGACCTTAAATGCCTACTTTCTGTAAGCTGTTAAGGTCTTAACTACCATTCCACAGGTGCATGTTAATTAATTGATTATGGTTAATTGAACATGCATGGAAAACATTGTTTAAACCCTTTACAATGAAGAACTGTAAAGTTATTTGGATTTTTACAATATTATTGTTGAAATACAGTCCTGAAAAAGGGGCGTTTCTGTTTTTGCTGAGTTTATATATATATATATATATATATATATATATATATATATATATAAATAAATAAATAAATAAAACAAGTAAAGATTTGAAAACTGTTGCAAGCATTTCTTCTCAGCTTCCTTTACTCTGACCCCCCCAAATAAAATGTTGTGCAACCAATTGCCTTTAGGAAAAAAAGTCCACCTGTGTGTAATTTAATCTCCGTATAAATCCAGGTGTTCTCAGAAGTTTTGAAGGGAACATTTGTGAACAAACAGCATCATGAAGACCAAGGAATCAAGCAGACAGGTCAGGGAGAAAGTTTAGGAGAGGTTGTAAGAGTTTAATATATAGTATAAAACAATTATCCTGACTTTCAACTTTAAACAAAGCACTGTTCAATTCATCATCTGAAAATGGTAAAAATGAGGCACAACAACAAACCTACCAAAACGCAAGTCATTCACCTAATCCACTGTTCTCCAAAGTCTGGCCTGGGGGACATTTGTTGCCCTTGGTACGATTTTTTGCACCCCCCAACTGCAATTCAACAATGCTCTATATACACGTGCACAGGTTGTTAATGCAGATGGAGAGGTTTTATTTTTAAATACGGGAAAACGATTACCAGTGAAATATTCTTACAATGGAAAATGTTGGATGAAATACAATGTATTCATCTGTTAATAATCATGTTTTTTGCTTTCTTTTTAATTTCATAGCAAATGGGACCAGATCTCTTCAGTGACTTTTACACAAACACAGACTTTGGTGCTTCTAGATCTGCTTTTAATTAATTTATTGAACATGGCTATATATTAATATCAAAATCTTGTTCCTATTGCTGATAATGCAATATTTCTTTTTTTTTAAATCAACCCCAAAATAGTTTTCAAACTAAACTCTTTATAACCTTGGCTAAAAGTAATTATTTATCACTTTCCTACAAACACCTGAATACTTTCTTTTTTTTAATTTAAAAATCCACAATATATATTTTTTTATTTTAGCATTCCATTTTTTTAAGGCCTGCAAAAAGTTTCGACTTTAAATATGTTGCCCCACGTGACAAAAAGTTTGGAGACCACTGAACCTAAATTATCTGGCAGAGTACGGACAGCGATTAAAAGAGAAATAGCCGAGAAGACTAGGTCCACTCTGGAAGAGCTGCTGTGATCCACAGCTCAGATAGGAGAAAGTATTAATAGGACAACATCTTTATGGAGGAGTGTCAAGAAGACAGCCATTGTAGAAAGAAAACCTCAAGAAGTCACATTAGAAATTTAGTCATAAGCTATATGGCAGACACAGTAACAGGATCGGATCAGAAACAAAAATGTCATTTTCGGCCTACATGGGGGGAGGGGGAATGCAAAATGAACAAGACTTTTCAAATTTTGATCAGCACAAAATGTTGATGAAAAATGTATAATTTTCTTCCAGTTCAGCATTAAGAACTCCCTTGTGTTTTGTTTAACGCACAAAACTGCAGAAAAAGTTCATTAAGGTTTGTGGGACTGAAATGTGATCAAATGGTAAGAAGTTCAGTGGGTATGAATACTTCAGCAAAGTGAATTTGGTTACCTGTAAAAAGGGTGAGCCACTCGAGGCCTATCTTGATCATATGGAAAGGTTTCTGCGCCTTGTACAAGGTGATGGGTTGAGTACACTGCTGTTGGACGTACAGCTCCAAGTGGTCCTGCAGATTATAACCAACACCTGAACAACAGTCAAGAAAGACAAAGAAGGTTTTATTCAGCTTAATTGAAATCCAATAAAAAAAAAAATACTTCAATATTTTTAGCTTAAATACAGTTTTGCTGTAACTATACATGTTTATTCAAAGAGTTATGTAATAGAAGGTGATGGCACAGAGTAGAAAGAGTCGCCTGTATCAGTTGGCGTTATTGTATTGTGTTGTGAAGAGGATGCGTAACATTTTTTTCATTATATGAAACAGCCTTATTTGCACAGTCATCTGTAGAGGCTCCAGAACACAGCGAGCCTTTTTTATAGGATTGTTCAGCAACTCTCCACAACAGTACAGCTTCGGTGTTTCCAGCTCCAGTCTCATCTGCTGTCCAGGTGAACATCTAGATACTTATAATCCTTCACCACCTCCACCTCTCATTTGTTCGTTCACATGTAAGATAATTATTGTTCCCACACCAGTGGCCCACCAGCTCTCTGTACTCGGCTTCTTATTCATCTATGATACATCCAGTAAATGCAGAGTCTTTCTGAGTATTTCTAAAGATGACAGAGCTCACAGTCTGTAGTTAAGTAATCATCAATCCAGTTAATTGTTGAGGCATTTACATATGTCTTGTGGAGCTTGACGTAGTAAATCATAGTTAAATGCAGCGGAGAAATCAAACAACACGAGTCTTACACCGTCTGCTGCTTCATCCAGATTACAGTGGTTTTGTTGTTGGTTTGCCTGGTGTATGATGCAGTCTTCAGCTCACCTACGCTGTCCTGCTAAAGCTAAATTTCCAGCATCTTCCTACACATTTCCTTGCCAGCTCAAATCTTGAATAAAATCCTACACAGAGTAGAGATTACCTAACGGCAGAGAGTACTGTAAACTGTTGCCAAGGTAATACTGGTGAACTCTTTTCTCTACTCTGTTTTGCCACTCCTCTTGAAATCTATCCATGCCTCTATTGCCTGAAAGCCAGGAAGAGATACGCTTGAGGCAGAGATTACCGATACTGCCCGGGTCCTTGTTCGACTCTAATTAAATCAAATTTGGCAGAGATGGTTTAAACCTCCTTCCACTTCTTCTTTCCCCACTGTGCTCCTACTTTGCAACCACATCATCTCTTCTTTAACTCATCTTTCGCAATTTCGAAACCATCTAATCGTTTCTATTAGAAACAGAGAAAAAAAATGCTTGTAAAGCTACAATGGTTGTGCAAAAGCTGCTTCCTTCTGCAGTACTACGTTGGAACCAGCTATCAATCTACTGTGAGGTCAAAAAGGGATCCAAAATTCCTCCTGTTCTTATTTCCATAAAATAATTGGATTGCATTTATTATGCAATTATGCAATGCAATTATGCAATTGCATTGCATAATTGACATTGCATCCACTGGAATGTCAACAGAACCGCTCAACTTCACTCACCCGGCAGGTGCTCAATGACGGGAATACCAAGGTCTTTCAGGTCATCTGCATTTCCCACGCCAGAAAGCATGAGAAGCTGAGGGGAATTGATTGCTCCTCCACTCAAGATCACTTCTTTATCTGCAAACACCTGAACAATAATGGAAAAACAGAGTTTGTGAGGTGCTGTGAAAGGAAACTCATAGAAAATGGCATGAACACTTGAAATTAGGTTAAAATAAATTATTTTAGAAACTACATTTTTAATCTGTTATTTTTAATCAACTGTTCTATGTGAGGCAATTTTGCAACATTCATGCTTCTTACTCTCTTTTTCTCTCCATTCTGCATGTACTCCACCCCCACAGCAGATTTGCCATCAAACAAGATCTTGGTGGTCATGCATTGCACTTCTGTCTTCAGATTGGGTCGACTCAGTGCAGGTCTGAGGTAGGCACTGGCAGTGCTCCAGCGCTTCCCTGGAAATATTTACCGTGTTTATTCATAAAGGATTGTACTTGTGCTGTAAAATCAGCAGGAAGTGAACCTACATTTTACAATTTTCATCCAGTCCAGTGCTTATTTTTAAGAAAACACAATATCCAGTTATCAAGATTTTTGCTTTATGTCAAGATTAGAAGTTTGTTTCCAGTTGTAGCCTATCTTAGCAATATTTCCTAAAATTTCAGTGTTTACAATTAAAGATAAACAAGATAAAATATAGGATCATATGTAATACTCTTTTTTTTTCTGTAACCTTTGTAGATGGTCATGTCCATCCAGCCAACGCCTTCCTGTTGGTACCCATTCATGTCATCAGTGAAGGGGTATCCTGCCTGCTGGCCTGCTTCAATAAAAGCCTTGTGAAGGGGATGGTTGGTCTTTCCTCTGGACACATGAAGAGGTCCACTGCCACCCCTGTACCTGCAATAGAAAAAGAGAAAAGTGCAGCCTTACAATCTTTTCAGAATCAGAAATACTTAATTAATCCCCGAGGGGACAAATATTTTGTAGTTCTCCAACTCAAAAGAATGACAACACTACTTGACATACGCTATACAATGCAGACACTGATTTACTTACCCCAGAATGCCACATGCTTGAAATGACTGACATGGCAGGGAAGTTGGACATACTTACTAATTAATTAAGGAGTATTTAGTAGTTTATCATTAATAGTTCCTTTACAGTCCTAGTGTGCGAAGAAAGCCCTGTCCTTTCAGCCAGAAAACAGTCAAGTAAATATGAAGAATGGAAGAAATTAACCAGACTGTAAGGTCACAAAAAAAATTACTTACTCGGTCCACACTGTACATTTTAAACCCTTTATCTCAAGACACAAAAAAAGTGTAGATCATAAACAACACATACTATACTTCATAGACAGAACCGGACCTTTTCTGTTTCAGAACGTTTTGTTCATTTCTTTACGTTTGCACACACATAAAATTGATTTTGACACACCCCAGTATACTTGACAAGATAAACAGCAATGCGACTACAGCTTGATTAAACAGTGTTTGTAATAAAATATATTTAACCTATAATCCTCATGCACCTGCTATAAAATATAAAGTCTATAAAATACCAGCAGGAAAAGGTTTTTCATGGACTGAAGACATTTTTCTAAACTTGGAACTGAGACACCTTGACTTTTCTACGCTGGATTAGACAACTCTTTGTTACGTGGTTTGCAGCTAGTTCAAAATGCTGCTACCTGCCTCCTAACAGGCTGCGCATGACGTGATCGTATCACTCTGATTTTATCATCCCTGCACTGGTTGCCAGTTCATTTTAGGATTGACTTTAAGATTATACTTCTTGGTTTTAAATGTCTAAATGGCTTAGCACCCTCTTACTTGTCCGAAGCCTTGCACCAACATGTTCCCAAGTGTAAACTGAGCTCTTATTCTCAGCTGCTCCTGGTTGTTCCCAGATCTCGTTTTGTATCCAGGGGCAACAGAGCCCTTTCTATTGCCGCTCCCAAACTCTAGAAACGCCCTTCCTCTTGGTAAAAATAGCTGGAGTGTCATACGCTTTAATGTGTCATATGTTATGGGTCTCTAAATGTTGTGTTCTATGCTTTTATTGTGGCGTTTATTTTATTTTATCCCTTAAAGATGTAAAGCACCTGGAATTGCCTTGTTGAAAGTGTGCTATACATATAAATTATTATTTTACTCCAGCTGATCATAAACTGCCAAACCACCTTGTCTTAGCTTATTTTATGTTGTTTATTTTTTTATTACACAGTTTTTTTTTTAATCTGGTTGTTACTTTCTCTTTTATTGATTTGTTTTTCTTATTAAGTATTTTTTGCTGACTGACCTGTACAGCACTTTGGTCTCCTTGGGATGTGTAAAGTGCTCTATAAATAAAGGTTATTATTATTATTCTGGTGTTGAACTTGAGGGATGGAACAGTATTGGATTTGTAATATACCATCAATATGATGTTTGTAAATTCTAAAAAAAACTTTTAGTACTGCTTAGAATGTGTACTTTTACTCTGTAAAGTTTTTTCCCCCCATGGTTGGTTACATTACAGCAAAAATGAATGTTCAACTAATGTATGCTAATTATAATTAAACGCCATTATTTCTTACTGTTTACTAGCACAGTTGCATGAGGACAGACAGTATGTAGTTAGGTACTCTTTTTAGTATAGGTTTTTTTTTGTAAGGTAATCTGTTGTTTGTAAGGCTTTAATTGTATAAAATTAGAGATTTATAGCCAAAACAAAAAAATCTTAACTAAGTACCTATTTTCTCCCAGTTCATGGCACTGTGCTTTTCTGAAGTAAGGCAGACAGTGCTCGTAGTCCCAGCCCTCTGCACCCTCTCTCTGCCAGCGGTTGTAGTCCTCGGCATGCCCACGAATGTAAACCATGGCATTAAGTGAGGAGGACCCTCCCCAGACACGACCCCTGGGCCAGTACATCACCCGGTTGTCCATGTGGGCCTGAGGTAAAGTGTGGTAGTACCAGTTATATCTGAGGAGGAGTGGAAAAAAAACAAAACTCAACATAATGAAAAAAAAAAAAACTTCTCCGCTCTGAATTAATTATTATCAAAACAAAAGATTATTAGGTCTTTGTAAAACTGACGTAACCTGATGATGATTTGATTGTTTAAATTTAGAAAAAAAAACAGATTAAATTGTTGTACTTGTCATCACATAGGTTGTAGGTCAGTGCAGCTGGCATGTGGATCTTCCATGAGAGTCGTGAGCTTCCTAACCACTTGTCCTTGGGTCCAGCCTCCAAAAGGCACACAGACTCCTGTGCGTCCTCCGTGAGGCGATTGGCAAGGACGCAGCCTGCTGATCCTGCCCCAATAACCACATAGCTATAGGATGCGGTTTTCTGGCTGAATGAAGCAGAGGATGAAGCGTTCCGGTGAGAAGCTGAGGTAGTGATACATCTGCAGTAGAGAAGGAGTGGTTAAAGAAGCCCCAAGTGTTTGGTCTCGGTTATATTGTGACATTCCTTTGAAAAAGAAAAAAAAAAAACATGTTAAGAAGCACCTGCCATCCTTCATAAATCTCCTCCAGGTTCCTGTCACGAGTCTTTGGGCTCCTGCTTGCCCCACCGTGGCCAAAGACAGCATTTTTAGAAAAGCTTCCCTTATTAACTGTAAATTACAACAATTATTATTTAGTGATACCCCAGAGGACACAAAGTGCATGTGAAACTGTAACCGAGCTGAAATACAGGGCGAGGGTTTCTTCAAGTACAGACCTGCCAAATGGAAATGCTATATAAAGCAAAATGGCTTTTTTGACAGTCAGCATTCGTCAACAATTACTGGAATCACTGCTTTTCTCTTTAATGCCTATAAGCTTTATCATAGTATATGAATCAGCTGAAATAATGATGCATGGCGAATTTCAAGTATCACGCATTCATGACAAATGCTTCATTATGAGTTCATCGTTGCATTTCTCTCTTTAATTAATCCGGATATCTTTCCTGGAAAACATATCCTGGCAAGTTTTTCACCATCTATGGTGCTTTGTGTTGCAAACAGATTTACTATACGTTAAAGGTTATAGCCTCCCGCAATAAACTGTCTGGTCTGGCAAATATTTAATTGCAGAATAAAGTTCCCAGGTCTGTGTATTCCAAGTAACAGTGGACTTGTTTTTCCATAAGGATACTTAAAAACATAAATACAGCAGCATGTTATGTTATTTGTGGACCCCTTTCTGCAGAGTGCAGTAGCTTTCTCTTATACAGTGGGGCAAATAAGTATTTGGCAGCCACAGATTTGTGCAAGTTGTTCCCCTTAAAAAGAATTGTAATTGATGTAATTTTCATCATAGGTACACTTCAACCATGAGAGACAGAATGTGAAAGAAAAATCCAGAAAATTACATTGTATGCTTTTTTATTTTTTACTTATTTGTATAATGATGCAGAAAATAAGTATTTAGCACCAACAACCAAGTAAGAATTCTGGCCCTTGCAGACCAGTTATTTCTTCTTCTATCCTCCACTTGTTACCTGTATTAATGGCACCTGTTTGAACTCGTTATCTGTATAAGAGACACCTGTCCACACCTTCAAACAGTCTGGAGAGACCAGAGAGCTATCCAAGGACAAGTTTGTACACCTGGAAAAGACTGGGATGAGCCAATCTGCAGTGAGGAAACAACCCAGGGGTCTCATTTATAAACGTTGCGTACGCACAAAACGGGGCCTGAAACTGGCGTACGCCACTTTCAAAGCAAAAGTTGTGATTTATAAAAAACAGACTTGACGGGAAAATGTGCGCACATGTACGCCAACTCTGACCCGTGCGTACGGACATTTTGGAGACGGGGAGGGGGGAATCGAAGACGCAGTTGGTGAGGTGGTGAACTGCAGCCAGACTGCATATTACTCCTCTCACACATTTCATTTCACCTCACACACCAAACATTAATTATGGATTCATGTTATTATAAACATCCAAACCAGCAATGATATCTATATTGTAGCTTTGCAGTGAGCTATAGCTCTTCTACAAACATTTTCAATATTAATATAAATACATAAAATGTATCTCAAAACCTTAAACTCAGATAAAAGGGCCGGGACTGTATGCCCATTAATAAATTGAATCATCTGTACCATATATCATTGATTGGCACGTTCATTGTGCCAAGGAAGGAAGCAATCAGTCTTATTGCTGCCAATAGAAATACCCCAACTACTTTCAAGCGTAATATTTGAGATGGATGCACTGGCGTTGCTAGAAGATTTTGCAAATGGAAGGATTAGGAGAGAACGCGTGTTCAGGGACCGTGAACAAAACACTTGTTCCTCTCTTCAGACGTGGCAACACACCCTAGGAGCTTTTCTTTACAGCGTTTAGGTCAAAGGTAAAACTCGAGTCAGGACAGCTACTTCTGTTCCCTGAGAACTCTTTGGTGTGCTTTCTTGTAAAAACTAGTCGCTCAACACTTAATGTCAGAAGGCAAGCTCCACTAATAAAATGAATGTGCAAAAAAAAAAAACCCCACGTCTTTACAAAGTTCAGAATCTATCTTTTAAGGATTGTATTATCTGTCTGCACATAAAGGCCACTGTCATGACATAATCAGTCTCTAGTCCTATATGATCGATAGGTCTACATGTGTTTCGGTTTGCAGTTTTTTTACGGTTTAAAACGCTTTTAAGGCTCGTGGAAAGTTCTTTAAAATATTGAATAGCGTGCAAACTACTGGTGAAAGCATTACTGCGACAAGTTTACGAAAAAAACCGTTGCACAAAAAAAAAAACAACTGTAACAATTAGTGAGCTACTTCTACTCCTCCGATGTAAAGGGGGAAACTACGCTTAAGTAGGCTGGAACAGAGTCAGAGAAGTTTCCTGCCAAACCACATGAAGATAATCGTGTTCTGTCATGCAAAGCTGTTGTGTGTGTTTTACCCTTACCTTGGCTCGATTATCTGGAGGCGAAAAACAACGGGTGTATGCTTTTTCTGTGGGCGGGGCTTAGTCCCTGCTCCTTTTTCAGGCCATTTTATCACAGAGTGGCTCCACTCTTCCACTCTGCTAACAACTCTTAAAGATACAGCAGCTCCTAAAATCGGCATTTTTGATTGTGTTTTGGCAATGACAATGTGGCAAAGTATATTATTTTTACTCTGTTGCGTGGCTTCACGGGTGACATCCCAGAAAATAGTAAGTTATCCATCTTTATAGTATATTCACTAAATGTAAAATGAATGTTATCTGAGAGCCATATGTCTGCTATTCTATTACAGAAAGCTTTGTGTGAGAAAGTCTACGGTAAGTCTGTTATTCACCTGCCATATAATGCTAATTCAAACATAAATATTCTTTATGTCCCACTGTGTGTGTGTGGGGGGGGATTCAATGTTTAATTGTTTATGTTACTTTTTTTTGTGCCTGTGATTTATTATTTGGCTTTTTCTCGTAAGGTAGACTGGGGTTGGTTGTCAAATAGCTTATAACAGTCAAAGCTTTAGGCTGCTATGAAGATCTGAAAATATCACATAACTTCACCTGTCAGTCTGTCCATTTTGCTGTGGTTATTTTCAAAAAACATTTTTTCACTGGCAAACCGGACACGTGGTCGCAGAGCTTAAAATGTTTGTCAGGTAGGCTACTGGGGGTGGGGTTGGTGGTCTCACTGGTCCTGGGATATGTTGTCACACGTGTGAAAATAAAAAATACATTTAAAAACGCCATGAATTGAATCTGTTCTCGGTTGCTTTCTTAAAGGCTAAAATATGAAAATGTTAAGTCCTTACGTTCATATGTACAACTACATTAAAGAGGCATTTTACCGTTTGTTTTTTTGGGTTGTGTTTTTATGCTACCGAAAATGTTTCAAATCGTCCAAACAAATTTTAGTATCATCCAAAGCAAACCTGATAGAGTACAAAAGGGGGTGTTCAACCAAGGATTTCATTTATTAAGAGAACAAAGCTACCCAAGCCATTTTGCCCCTATTTAAAAGCTCTATTACCTTAAGAACTATAGTTCTGCTATTCTTGTCAGCAAAAACTAGCGATAAGCGGCAATAAATCCTTTACATTGTTGTATATTAATTTTGGTCCTCCATTTTTAAGGAAGAGCAGCCTGTTTACTATTATCCTAACATCATAACAAACAAAATGAAGTCCATACATTTACCAGACCGCTCCAAAGCCGTTGTTGAGCTATTGACTTGTTTTTTTTGGGGTTAAGATATTTGTCCTGTTCCATGACCGAAGTACACTTGGGTCTCGATTTGAGGGACACTCTTCAGGATTTTCTGCAAGGGAGCAGAATTTCTGGTTCCATCTACTAATGTCACTAATGCCACCACCATGTTGTGTGTATAATGCTGTAGTTATTATGTTCATTTTCTAAAAAGATGTTATTATACGGCAAAAGTAACATGATGCACATTTTCCTAAAAGTTTAACTTTTGTCCCCTCAGTGCATAGAATATTTTCTGAAATGTTCTGGGGATCATTGGGATATTGTTTGGTAAATGTGTGACAGGGCTTTGTGTATTTTTTAGTCAGAAGCCGTTTTCACTGTAAAACTTTCTAATGGATGTCCTTTTTGCACAGTCTCTGTCTTATTGTTGAATCATAAACACTGACCTTGACCGTGACAAGTAAAGCCGGGAGAGCTTTGGATATTCTTGGTTCTTTTGTGACCTCTTGGATTAGTTGTTGATGCTTTCTTGTAGTAGTTGTGGTAGGCTTGCCACTCCTGGGAAGGTTCACCACTATCCATGTTTTCACTGTGTGTGAATATTGACGCTTACTGAGATTCATGATTGTCCAAACACCATAGAAATAGCATTTTTCACCCTTTCCAGTCTGATGGACATTAGTGTCTTTGTTTCTTAGATTTTATTTTTGGTCAGAGTAAGATAAGAAGCTTTTTGAAATCTTTTAGTCTACTTAATAGTGTCAGACACCTTTTATGTTGTATAATAAAGACAACCAGTCATGTAATGTGGTTGGATTTAGGTTTCTTTTATTAGTTACCCTTTGTTAAAACAAACAGAAAGGATACTAATTTTGAGCAAACTCCTTAAGTTTGGATTAAATGAAGGAATGGTTATTGTATGATCTTTTTTATGACAAACAATTATTGCAAGAGTAAGAAATATGATAACCAACCACATATCATCATATTTGATTTCACATCAAATATGATGAATCTGAAAAAGTCTTAATAGCACCGCTCAGTCTACCCAGAGGACCAGCTTTGGAAGTATTGTGGATTGAAAAAAAACATGCCACACCACTGGGACATATTTTATCAAGTTATTCAAATATATCATAATATCACAAACCAACATGATTACAATGACCTCCCCTATGTTCCAGAATTCCCTGAAACAAGCGTAACGGGCAGTCCATCCATGGTGGCAGGCTTAAACGTGACCCTGGTGACGGTCAGTAAAGAAAGAAAGCTGAACATAAGCTGGGCAATCAACATTGATGGTAGGGAAAAAACTATTACCTCAAGATAGGTTTTTGGATGCAGATAATAGCTGGAGATGATTGATTTGCTATATTTTAAATACTAAGCAGAAGTAGTGTTAGATTATAAGATTACCTACTCAACTATGTATTAGGGATGCACTGATATAAAAATTTGGGCTGATATCAAGATCTGATATTGCATATGGCTGATAACTGACATTTACAGATATATATTATTTATATTTCCATACAATTTTGGCACTGTGAAGGCAACCACACTGCCTATGTGTTCAGTTCAACGCCCATAATCCTGTGCTGCATCACTATCACTGTCACATGACCAAACAAAAACCACATAGTCACCCACCCCCCTCCTTAAACTTGAACAGCAACGAGATGGAAATAAACATCTGTTGATGATACTGGCCCAGTTTTATTCACTGAGTCGATGCCAATATGTATAAAAATGACTAACATTTACACATCCTGATTTTGATGCTGATATATCATGCTTCCTATTATATTCTTGTCAAGGTTTATGTCAATTAAAAATGATGCTTAGTTACAGATGCTTTTTTTTCCTCTCCCTGCGAAGAAAAAAATATGTGAAATGTCTTAGAATCAATGCTAATCACCTCTCTAAACTGTTTTGTTGTTGTTGTTGTTTTTTCCTATACAGCAAGTAATACTTACCTGAAAGGTACATGGATTACATCAGAGTCAAGTTACATCTGTAAATACGAACCCCCTTTTGCAGAAGCAAATCTTACTGGATTAAAGGTAAAATAAACATCTTAAACAGCTGGTTAATTTTTATTTTAAGCAGCGTGAGCACACAGTGTAGCAATGGTCCAACTAATTTTATTTTGTACATGATTAAAAACAACTGTCTTTTTTGTTCCCTGCAGGAATGGTTTTATCATATAGAAAGCGTAAGGCATGGCCTTTACACAACCAATGTTTTTAATGTCCCATTACCTCCACTCAACAGTGGAGATCAAAAACTAACAAAAAGGATTTGGGTACCTCGTCTAACAACAGGTAAGTAAATCTATTTTAAAAAATGTATGTCTGCAACTTAAAATTTTGTTAAAATGTAAATGATAAACCAAACAAAGAGAAAGTTTTGAAAAAAACTTTATTAACTTGTCACTGATTAGTTAGACAAGGGAAAGAGACACTTTACCTGTCATACTGCAGTCAAACAAAAGCAAAATAATTAGTACATTAAAAAGTAAAACTCAACCCACCATGTCTGTTTTAACCGTCCTCTCTGCAGCAAGTGTCACAACAGGAACTTCAAGTGTCACAACAGGTAGAGAACGCATTTTAAATTCTCAATGATGCCTCTTTGTACATCAAGAGTTAGATGAGCAAAAACATTTGACAATGTCTTTGGGTATTTTAGTATATATGCAACGTGCAAAATGTTTCCCTATAAGTTCACAACTCTTTCAACCACATCACTATTTGCTGTTTGCACTGTGGTGAATGTCTCCTCTGTCAGACTGTCATTTTACATCTAAAGATTAAATGGTATTTTGTATTGTTTGAAAAACCCAACACTGTAAGAACATTTAATTGTCTTTTGTTTAATTTCTTTTTCTTGCAGGGCAACAGCAACCAACGACATCAATTCCTGAAAGTAAACAAAATTAATAGTTTGACTATCAGTACAATTCAAAATATATTTTTTTTACTTGACAAAAATGAATGCTCTTCGAAAAATGTAATAAAAAAAAAACACACCAGAAAAAGACATCCTTTAATACCTGGCTAATAAAACCCAAACCAAGGACACTATTACAATTATTTAACCTACGGAAAATTGAAGCATGCACCATTTTTTCAATTATACCCTAATATATGTATGTATGTGTGTATGTGTGTATGTGTATGTGTATATATGTGTATATATATATATATATATATATGTGTGTATGTGTGTATGTGTGTATGTGTATGTGTATATATGTGTATATATATATATATATATATATGTGTGTATGTGTATATATATATGTATGTATATGTCTGTGGATATCTGACTTGTTACCTTGTTTAATTGTCATGTCATCTAAATTATAAAAAAAATTTTTTTTTATCTTCAGCAAAAGAGATTAAAGATCTCATGGCAATCGTTATTGGAGTTGTGGCTTCTTTGATAATTCTGACTTCCTGCTTTGTTATCTGTAAGTAAAATGTATATTTGCATCTTATCTGAGTAGAGATAAAAGCACCAAAAGTAGACAAGAGAAATGACTATAGATACTGAACATGTTCCTCCCAGTTTAGTTCATTGATAAATTTGAGTTTGAAAACAGGCACAACCCTTGAAGATGGTTTAGATTAGTCAGTTTTGGTTTGTCAAAATTTTTCAGAATGTAAAATGCTTCCCACCTAGGTTGTTGTTTTGCTCGCCACTGAAGCTTACTTTAGCCCCGTTGAATAAATAAAAATGTTATAATGTCCTGATTCATAGCTGCATCGGCTGAACCTTTTAAAGCTCCCAAAGTTTGCTTTCACTTTATTAGCGTTTTAAGTAAAGGCTCCTTTTTTCTGTTGTCTCCAGATAAGATGTGTGTGTCGTTCTCGGGTTTTGAAATCGTCCCTGTGGCCCCCATGACTACAGTATCTGTGGTTGTGGTGTACCCTGCGGAGACTCCGGCCTTTCAGCGTGCGGTGGTGTCACTGGCGGAGTTTTTGCAGTGGTACGGGGGCTGCAGAGTGGTGATTGATCTGTGGCAGCAGGAGAAAATTGCAAAACTGGGACCTCTGCGCTGGTTAGCTGAACAAGTAAAGGATGCAGATCGTGTGCTGATCATCTCCCCTCAGGCGGAAACTGTAAGTTGTGTCTCCATTTTCATTCTTTAACTTTAACTTCTGCTTCTTGTAAAAATAAGTTTTTCTCTTCTTGTAGCCATCTTTTATGCCGGTACACTCTTCCCCCACCAAGAACCTCCCAGAACATTCCATCCCAGCTGCAGCTGATGACCTTTACCCTCTGATTCTCAACATGGTGGCCAGTCACGCTAGGAGTCCCAATGAGCAGGCCAAGTTCTGGGTGGTGCAGCTGCATGCGGACAAAGACAAGAAGTCTTGTGTTTTGCTGCCAGAGCTGCGGACATGCCGGGCTTTCTGTCTGATGAAAGATTTGAAGTCACTCTGCAATAGTCTTCATGCTCAGAGGAAGATTGTGAAGAAGATAACATCACTGTTGTTCAAACCTGAGGTGTTCTACAGTCAGAACAGTACAGCAAAATTAAGAGAAGCTATAGAAATGCTCGGCGCAAAGAAGCCAGGTATGTCCGACGGGATCCTGGATAAACATCTGGTTTGTTGAAGGTTGAGGGTGAGACTTAGTTAAAGATAGGATTTATTTTTTGTATTTTATCTTGTTTCTCCTTGTTAGTGTTTTTCAATATTGTACTGTACCATTTCAACCTCCTAGTTAGCGTTTTATTCAATTCTTTTTATAGCATTATTTAAAAAACAAATCACAGGTAAATTTCCAAACAATAGTCGTTAATGACAGAAGTACCCTGCTGTCATGGTGACTCTGGCAAATGGGTACTTTACTTTTATTTGATAAATTATATGAAGCATTTTAGGAACTGTTTGTTTGTTAGTTTATTTTCTCTTTAATATTGTATACATTCCCTTGAAAAAACTGTTTTTATAGCTCTTGAACTTTGTGACATATGACCCTATCAATCTTTTACGTATTTTATTGGGGTTTTATGTGATAGACCATCATAAAGTAATGCAAAATTTGGGAGCAGAAGGAGATATGTGTTTTTCAAACTTTTTTACTAATAAAAAATTGAAGAGTGTTCTGTATCAGTATTTAACTTTACTTTGATATCCCTAAATAAAACCTGGTACAAATGATCGCCTTTAGAAGACACTTATCTAGTAAAAAAGGTAATCTGTGTGTAACTTAATCTCATCTTAGTAGGTGAAGACCACAGAGATTTGATAGTGAACAAACATCATGAAGAACAAAGGAACACATCAGGCAGGTCGGATGTAAAGTTGTGGAGAGGTTTAAAGTAGGGCTTACTTACAAAACAACATTCCAAACTTTGAACATTTTGCAGAGCCCTGTTGAATCCATCATCCCAAACGGAACGATTATGGCACAACTGCAAATCTTACATCCGGCAAGCCATCCACTTAAAACGGAGGCCCCAGGTGAGGAAAGAATAAGTCGGTAAAACAGCCAAGAGGTCCATAGCGTTTCTAGAGAAGCTGCAGAGATTCACAGCTCAGGTGGGAGAATCCTTCAAACAAGACGAGTCATGCACTCCAAAAATCTGACCTTTATGGATATTTCCTGAGTAGGACATTCCCGAAAACAAGAATTTACAGTTAGCCTAAGCAAAACGTACAACAGAAAACTAACTGCACATGACCCTGAACACAGCATATCAACCATCTAACATGTTGGTAGCAGAATCACATTTTAATGAACGTCTATTCTTCTTTTAAATGATTTAATTCTAAGCATATGTGTGTGGGTGTGTAGGTGATTTAAGGCCCAGTCAAAGTCTGGACCTAAATCTAGTTGAGATCTGTGGCAAGATTTAAATGTTCAATCAATGTGCAATCAAAGGTAATTCTACAAAGTAGTAACTCAGAGGGCTGAAAACAAATCTGTGTTGTGTCACAATGGACAATGGAGAGCAAGGACCTATTTAATGTAGAGCAAAGACAATACATGCAAACTGAAATATTCATTTGTGTTTTTTCAAGTTATTGTTGGATGCAGTGATTCATGCCACTTGAACTGAGACCAAAATTTTACTTTTTGGCCTAAATATAAAAAGTAAACCTAACTGTACCTTGAACACACCATGCCCAGGGGGTAACTTGGTGGTGACACAGTCATGTTGTGGGGATGTTTTTCTTCAGCAAGGCAGGAAAACCGGTCAGAGTTTATGGGGAACATGGAAGAAGCTAAATTATGAGAAATACAGAAATTAACCCTTAAGAATACTTGAGACTGGGGTGGAGTTTCTCCTTCTAGCAGGACAACAATCCTAAACATACAGCCAGACCTACAATGAATGCTTAAGAGCTAATGCTGCCATGATTAGTTGATTTGTCACGTTGACGTCTGTTGGTGACTTTTTAAGCTTTGTTTTTTTCTCTTAAAACTGCTGCTGTACCTTTTGCTGCTAGTCTGCGCTTCTACTTTTAATGCACATGCGCAATAGTGGCAATCGGGGTCAGCCGTGGCGTCACCAGAAATACCCAAATTGTATAAAGGCGAGGGAAACGCAGACTGACAAACCAACCCCCTGCGATTACTTTTTTGTTGTGACCTATCTGTGCATAGAACTTCAGAGGTGGGTAGTATCAAGTTATATTTACTCAGTTACATTTACTTGAGTAACGTTTTGAAAAAAAAAAAAACTTTTAATAGTAGTTTTGCTATACCATACTTTTTACTTTTACTTGAGTAATATTATTGTGCAGTATCCCAACTCTTACTCAAGTAAAATTTCTGAAAATTCTATACTCACTGTGAGTAAATTCACTGAATAAAGAAGAAACATATTTTACCCCAAAATACCCCAGACACAGACCACCTGTTTCAACACAAATGTTTTTTTCTAATGTAATTTTCTGTCTGTTGAGTTTGCTGTTGCATTTTGAGGTCAAGTGAATATACAGTAAACACCATAAATTGTGAAAGGAAATACTTTTTACCTTGTTTTAAGACATTTATCTATTTCCAACTGTAACTAGTGGTATATTGAAAAAATGTTGACTTAAAGTGTTTCTTCTGCTTAAAATTTGTTATTTGGTAATTATGTTATTTGTATCCTTTTTTCATTTCCGTCTTTAAAATACCAGAATTTGCCCATAACTTTAGATTTTTGTTTGTCTGATGGCATCATTTAAAAAAATATTAGATCAGATGTTACTCAGTACTCAACTAGCCTATTTACTAAATACTTTTTTACTCTTACTCAAGAAATTTTTTTGGATGGTTACTTTTTTTTACTTTCACTTGAGTAAAATTATGTTAAAGTAGTGCTACTCTTACTTGAGTACAATTTTTAGGTAATTTACCCACCTCTGTAGAAGTTGCTTACCACAGGAGAACAATTCAAAGAGAGACCGAATCCCCAACCTCCACCAAGCAAGTGTTCACATATTGTGTGGAACAAGACAAAATCTCCTATTTGTTTTTTGGTTAAAGAAGTCCTTAGAAAAGTATCTCCAGTTTATATTCCACTTCATTTGAAGGCAGAGGATGGGTCGAAGACGTTACAAAGAAATAAAAATCTGTAGTTTATGTCTTGGCAACTCCTAATAAAAACTGTTCATCAGCAGGTGTGTGAATCTCCAAAAAAAACAGAGAGCTTTGGACTTAAGCTGTTGATCAATCTGACAATGGCTCCAGAGCTATTCCCAAACCATTAGGTGCATTAGATTCTCAACTGAAAAACTGAAGAAGCCTCTTGGAGAGAGGAAACATTCTCAAGACAAGAAAAGTCCAATTGCCTTCATTCAAACTCTCTAGATTATCATGTCCTTGATGACTGAGAATCTACAACAACAAGGCAAGATAATACTACACAGTTTTTAGTCCTTCAGAAGAACAAATACCACCTCAATAATTACTGTCTAAATACCACCATGCTGAAAGATAATTAAAGAAAACATGCAACAGAGTTTGGACTTTTTCTGTTTGTTGTATTTTGTAGGCTAATAATTTTGTAACAACAATAAATAAAAACAACTTGAAACAGATTAATTGTTTGAAAGACACAGTTTAATATGTTTTTTTAGGGTGGAGGTGGGGGTCTTGGCATTACCTCCACTGGGCACCCAGTGTCGGTGCCTCGGTTGCTGCTGTTGATCTACTGCTGCTGGTGCAGATGGCTCTGATGGCGTTTCCCTAGTATTTCCTTGCATCTGCACTAGGCCCAATGTCCTTTTCACTGTGTGTGTGCATGGGAGTTGAGTTGGAGGGAAGGGCTATACCTGTGACCATGGTTTTAAATCTGTGGGGGAGGGATGGGAATGTAGTTTTAAGTGGGGTCATTTTAATCTGTAAAGCACTTTGTGATGCAGTTCTTGTATGAAAAGCGTTTTAAAAATAAATTTGATTGTTTTAAAGCTGGAAAAGTTTAATGGGAGGTTCCCAGGATTTTTTTTGTTTTTTTTGTGAAACCAGCGGTAGGACTACTTGCATCACTTTGCGGAATCATTCTCCTAGTCAACACATCCCACCAGTTGGGGGCGGTAAAGCACATTTACTATAATCAAAACTTCCCCCAAAGAAGAATCACGTGACAAAACAAGGAATTAATAGCTACACTGACTGGAGCGCTGCTGAACGTTTGTTGTTACATTTTGAGTCGTTTTGTAAACACCAATATTTGTTATTTCGATAAATCTTTCCCGAAATGTGAGTATTGACCATGACTCAGGCCGAAAAAGAGCAGGAGAACGGGAAGGAGAAGGAAAAGGAGCGGGATAAGGAGAAAGAGAAGGAGCAGCAGCGCGGAGTGAAGAGACCCATCACTCCTGCAGCTGTCCCTGAACCTGCTCAGGAGGTAGCCTACCTCTGCCTTTATCTATTCTTCAAACTGTATCTGTTTTATTCTCTTTTAAAAATCACCAAACATTTGATAAGCAATGTCTTTTCATTTTAAAAGAAACATTTTTTGCCCGTTTTATTACCATTCACATATTTTTGAAGAGGTTACAGTTTCCTAACTGTATTTGGGGTGTGTGTGTAGAAGATGCGTACAAAGCACAGACCAAGGATAAATGACAAAATCCTTTGTTCTTAATAATTCTTAATGTTTTGGGTTTAATTATTATAAATCGAGGAATACAGACGCAAAGTGGGTTAATGATAATACTAATATTTTTTATCACCATGGTTACTAAATCAGTTTCAAACCAAGTAAATGATTATATTTATATTTAAAGAGCGATGCATGCAATACTTAAAGATGCTTCACATGTAGTATTTGTAATATCAACATATTAGGCAAGGCAAGTTTATTTGTATAGCACAATTCATGTTACAAGACAATTCAAAGTGCTTTACATAAAACATCAAAAGCATTACAGCAGGGGGCAGAAAAAGCAAAAGTACAGGAATAAAAACCATGATTTAAATGAGAAAAAAAAATCTTAAAAGAAGCCGTGCAGATTTAAAACTTAGAATAAAAATCTAATCAAAAGCAGCTGAGAACAGGTGGGTCTTTAACTGGGATTTAAATTAACTGAGTGTTTCAGCTGATCTGAGGCTTTCTGGGAGTTTGTTCCAGACATGTGGAGCATAGAAGCTGAACGCAGCTTCTCCATGTCGGGTTCTGACTCTGGGAACTAATAAAAGACCGGATCCAGTTGATCTGAGGGGTCGAGTAGGTTCATACTGGGTCAGGAGATCACTGATGTATTTTGGTCCTAAACAATTCTGAGCTTTATAGACCAGCAGCAGAACTTTGAAGTCTATCCTCTGACAGACAGGCAGCCAGTGTAAAGACCTCAGAGCTGGACTGATGTGGTTCACTTTTTTGGTTTTAGTGAGAACCCGAGCAGCAGAGTTCTGGATGAGCTGCAGTTTCCTAATTGATTTTTTAGGTAGACCTGTAAAGACGCTGTTACAATAATCAAGCCGACTAAAGATTAATGCATTGACTAGTTTTTCCAGGTCCTGCTGAGACATCAGATCTTTTATCCTTGAGATATTCTTAAGGTGATAGATGGCTGATTTTGTGATTGCCTTAATGTGTTTTTCAAAGTTTAGGTCTGGGTCCATCACTATACCCAGATTTCTGACGTGGTTGGTGGTTTTTAGGTGTATGGACTGAAGCCCTGTGGTGACCTTCAATCTTTTCTCTTTAGCTCCAAAGACAATTACCTCAGATTTGTTTTTGTTCAACTGCAGAAAATTGTGGCACATCCAGTCATTAATTTCCTCAATGCATTTGCCAAGAGCCTGTACAGGCCCTTTGTCTTCTGTTGACATTCTAATATATATCTGTGTGTCATCTGCGTAGCTATGTTAACTTATATTGTTGTTATTTATTACCTGTGCCAGTGGAAGCATATAGTTGTTAAACAGAAGAGGTCCCAGGATGGAACCCTGGGGAACCCTACATGTAATTCCCGTCTGCTCAGATGTAAAGTTACCTATTGACACAAAGTACTTCCTGTTCTCTAAGTATGTTTTGAACCAGTTTAGTACAGTGCCAGAGAGACCCACCCAGTTCTCCAGTCGTTTGAGAAAAATAATGTGGTCAACTGTATCAAATGCAGCACTGAGATCCAGTAAAACTACCACTGACATTTTTCCACTGTCAGTATTCAAACGGATGTCATTGAAGACTTTGGTCAGAGCAGTCTCAGTGCTAAAACCTGACTGAAAGACGCCATAGCAGTTGTTTTGTCTTAAGAAGTCATTTAGCTGATGAAAAACAGCCTTTTCAATGATCTTACTTAAAAATGGAAGATTGGAGATGGGCCTGTAGTTGTTCATTTGTGTATTGTCCAAATTGTCTCTTTTTAGCAGGGGTTTAATTACAGCTGTTTTCAGGGGCTCTGGGAAAACACCCGACATTAAAGATGAGTTCACAATCTGTAACACATCTGACTCCAAGATCTTTGAGACCTTTTTGAAAAAGCCTGTGGGCAGGATATCTAAGCAGCAAGAGGAGGAGTTCAGTTGACATAAGATGTCCTCCAGATCTTTGCTGTTTATGAGATAAAACTGTTTGATGGTGTTTAAACGGATTTTCCGTGGACACTGTACATAACCTGAACCTGCCGTTGATGAACCAACCGCTTGTCTAATATTTTGGATTTTGTCTGTGAAGAATTAAGTACCGTCATTGCAGGCCTTGGTGGAATAGAGTTCAGGTGCTACTGACACAGGAGAGTTTGTTAGCCTGTCGACTACAGCAAATAATGCGCGAGCACTATGACTATTTCTGGTGATGATGTCAGAAAAATATGACTTCCTTGCATTCCTCAGTTGTAAGTTATAAGAGTGAAGTTTCTCTTTCTAGATGTCATAATGAACCTGAAGTTTTGTTTTTCTCAATCTGCGCTCGCCTTTCCGACACTCCCTTTTTTTCATTTCTCACCAGTGTGGAATTTCTCCATGGAGACTTTTTCCTTCCGGAGATAACCTTCACCTTAGTGGGAGCAATAGTATCCATAACATTTAATATTTTAGCATTGAAGCTGTTGACAAGTTCATTGACTGAAACCCCTGAAAGGGCAGGTGTCAGAGAGAAGACCTGGTTAAAAATTTCACTAGTGTTTTCAGTTATACATCGTTTTGTGATAACTTCTGTTAAAACATTTATGTGAACCGAAATTATATTCTCAGAGAAAACACAACAATGGTCAGACAAGCCCACATCACGCACATTAATCTTGGAAATGCCCAGGCCCTTCGAGATCAGTAAGTCCAAAACATGACCCTTATTATGTGTGGGCTCTGTTATATGCTGAGTCAGCCCAAAGTTGTCCAGAGTGTTACTCAGGTCTTTAGACCCTTTGTTCTGGGGATTGTCAACATGGATGTTAAAATCACCAACAATAATTATACAGTCAAAATCAACACAGATTATAGACAGCAGTTCACTAAAATCATCATTAAAGTCAGCACAGTAATTTGGAGGCCGATAAATGTTAAGAAATATGGCTCTAGATGAGGCCTTCAGCTGTATAGCAACATATTGAAAAGAAGGAAAACTTCCAAGAGATAACTGCTTACACTGGAATGATTCATTAAATAAAACAGCAACTCCTCCACCTCTCCTGTTCTGTCTGGCCTGGTTGACAAAACTTAAGTTGGGAGGGGTTGATTCGATAAGAGAAACACTTCTATTCTGATCTAACCAAGTCTCAGTTAAAAACATAAAATCAAGGCCATGCTCAGTAATAAGATCATTGATTAAAAATGTCTTCCCTACTATAGACCTGACATTTGATAAGGCCATCTTAACAGGTTTAAGAGTATTATTGTGCCCCTTGTGTTTTGGGGTGGGCTGTGTACAGCGTATGTTTACTTTACTTAAAAACCTTTTAGAATGCAGTGCTCTGTGTTTTGACTTAACTACATTCCTTCTGTTACTTATAAGTACAGAAATGATCGAACCTTCTAATAAACAGGGTCCCAGCTTGTTTTGGGAAAAGTTCTGACTGCTGATATCCACGCAACCTGGACCCTTAAGACATCATACATCAGACTGTGGAGATTGTACATGCTTTCCTTTCTGGGGATAGGAGGGGGCCGGGCTTGTTGCACTACCTTTGATCGTCCTGGTGTGGGGTTTATGGGTAAAGAAAACACATTGGTCTGGGGGGTAGATCTGAGCCCAATGTTGACCCGCTCCATCATCTGCTCAGTGAATTTCAGATGGGGGGAGTGGGGCGAGGGGGACGGTAGGGAAGACGGTGGGCTGTCAGGGGTTTATATAATAATATATTATTAAAATATATTAGGATATGAAATAATTGTAGTAAACAGGTCAAAAAAGTGAATGTTTTGAAATAATTACAATAAAGAGGATAATATACTTTTAATTTATAGGTGTTTTGCATAATATTCAGTTTTACATAATAGTAATATTTATATTGAGCGCTAATACATATTATTTATAGAGTGGTTGATGGCTATAGTAATAATTAATGATAATAAATCAATTTAATTATATAATTGATTTATAAAGGCTTTCATATGAAACTCAGAAATTTTTCATACAAACACAAGATACAATAATACACTAGGAATAGAATAAAAATAAAGGTGTATTTTGACAAGTGATTTGAACGCAGTGTTTTCTGCGCTCTATTTTCAGAAGGAGAGGGAAGAGCTCTTATAATAATTCTATCTCCCCAATAAATAAATAGGTTAAATGGAATTGGTAAATGGAATAAACTTATATAGCGCTTTTCTAGTCATACTGACCAATCAAAGCGCTTTACACTGGAGCCACATTCACCCATTCACACTCACAAACGCGCACACATTCATACACAGATACAAATCTCGGTAGGCAGCTTGGGGTTAAGTGCCTTGCCCAGGAGCACATTGACATGTAACAGGAGGAAGCTGGTATTAAACCTACGACACTCCGATTGCAAGACAACTATTCTACCTATTGAGCCACAGTTGCCAGGTTGAGCCAGTCCATCCTGGAGGGGGTAGTACATGCCCCCACAACACTTCCCAAGACTCTTAATCAAGGCCACCCCACCCCACCAATCTGGTCCAGCACCACCAGCTTGAGTTGCCTTTGTTATTCATTTAAACTCTAAAAAGACATTTCTCCTTTCTGTAATTCCCAAACTAAAGTGGTGTGTTTTAAAATGGGCAGATTTTCATTTTGACCATAAAGCACCAGATATATTTTTAACTGTTCTCTGTGCATGACCAATCATTATTTTTTTTTTATATGAACATAATTTTAAAATATTTCTCATAGCAAATACAGAGCAATTTCATCATTGTGATCCATCCTGGATCAAGAACGCTTCGCATTGGCCGAGCCACAGACACCCTTCCTGTCCTCGTCCCTCACGTAATCGCACGCAGACATAAGCAGGGTGGACAGGCCAGGTATGAAGATGCTTGGCTGCTGAGAGATGGTCTGAATGTAAGTCGCTGTTCAACAGATGATATTGTGTTAAACTTGGCTGTTTTTTAAATGACGCTCACATTTTCTCTCACGTGGGTTTTCTTCATGTCCAACAGAAGGCAGACAGCAGCGAGCAGAGGCAGAACGGACTGAAAATGGTGGACCAGGCCATCTGGTCCAAGAAGATGTCCAATGGTTTGAGAAGGACTCCTGTGTCTGCAGAACAGGTTTGCAAACGAAAGAGACATTTGCAGAAATTACTGAAATCTTGAAAATGCTATTCACTTGATTCAATTTCATGTCTGTATTTTTAGGCCAGGGCTTATAACTGTCAGATTCGTCCTGCTGTTCTAGACAGCAGTTCAAGAGTGAAGTGGACAAACACAAGCCACCATCCCAATTACCTGGTGGGAGAGGAGGTATAATAAATCAAGAAACACACTATTATTATTTATTTTTTACATTTAATCAAATCTGTGGTTTATTGTTTAGCCATCTTCATCATGTCCTTCTACAGGCTCTATATGTGAATCCATCAGACTGTTATAACATCCACTGGCCCATCGTCAGAGGGCAGCTCAATGTGCATTCTGGCTCTGGGGGCTCTCTGACTGCAGTGCTGGCTGATCTTGAGACGATCTGGAGTTATGTCATTCAGAAGCATCTGGAGATCTCCCTAAAAGAGTTAAAGGTAAAAAAACGGGTCTAATTTCAGCTTTTCATGCATTTCTTCTTTATTTTTTTTAACTTGACGAGGAAAGGTTTGCTTTGATAGAATTTTAAAACTAGCAATGGAGTAGTTCTTCACTGTAGAAATAACTTTAAGCAAAATTAGGAGGTCTGCTCACCAAACCTTCCAAAATCAGACAAATATCTCTGATGGCTGTAATATCTTTTTTATACATTTTGCTGCATTAACTTTTGATTTTTTTTGTCTTTTTCATGACTGCTAGTATTACAGATGCATCCTTTTGGTCCCCGACATCTACAACAGACAGCATGTAAAGGAAATTGTCAACATGTTGCTACACACCTTGGGCTTTTCAGGTACTAAACACCAAACACGTACCATGCCTTGCAAATGTCTTCACACTCGTTAAAACATTTTCCCACGTTGAAACATTACAACCACAAACTCTGTTATTTTGTTGTAATTTAGTGCGTTTGGATCAATGCAAAAGTAGCACTGAATTTTGAATGGGGAAAAAAATTATCTGTTGTTTTTTTCCGACTTCTTAAGTCTTTCGGGGTATGTTTTGATGAGCTTTCAAAATCTGGAATACTGTTGTTTTTTTTTTTTTCAACAAAACAGCTCCAGCTCAGTCAGATTAAATAGAGAGGGTCTAAAAACATTAACTTTGAAGTATCATTGTAGGTTCTTATTTGGATTTAGATCTGGACTTTGATAGGACATTTTAACACATGAACATGATTTGATCTAAGCTGGCCTAATGTTTAGGGTTGTTGTCCTGTTGGAAAGTGAACCTCCACCCCAGTCTAACCTTTAGATTCCTTGAATAGGTTTTGCTTCAGGATTGCCCTGTATTCTACTCCACCCATGTTCTGATCAGTTCTGACCAGCTTTCATATCCCTGCTAAAGTAATATATCCCCACAAGATACTGCTGCAACCACCATGTCTCACCGTGGGGATATTGTGCTACAGGTGATATGGAGCAATGGTCTTTTCCCATCATTTTTGGCATTTTGCATGTAGATGAAAACTTTCAATTTTGGTCCTATCTGACCAGAGTACCTTCTTCCACATGTTTACTGTTGTGAACTGGACTTGGCTAATCTCCAACCACTCTTCCATAAAGGCCAGATATGTGGGGTGCACCTCTAATAGTTGTCCTGGAAATAGTTTCTCCCACCTGAGCTGTTGAGCTTGGGATATTATTCTAATCCTCTCCACAGCGTTCTCCTTGACCTGTCTGCTGTGTTCCTTCATGATGCTCTTTGTTCTCTATAGCAAACCTGTGAGGCCTTCGCAGAACAGCCGCCTTTATACTGAGAAAAAATACAAAAGCTTGCCACACTTTTCAGGATTTTGTTTGAAAAGAAAAATTGAAAACCATGCATCACTTCCCCTCAAGTTCACAATTTTATTCTTCTTTGTGTTGTTCTGTCACATAACGTCCCAATAGAATACAATGAAATATGTGATTTTAATGTGACAAAATATTAGGAAGTATGAATATTTTTTCAAGGTTCTTTGTGACAGTACACATGTTACAACAGTGTTCATTGTCTCATGGTTTTTGCTTTAAGGGTTAAAATTACATGTAATCCTCTGTTGCAGCCATCATTGTGCACCAGGAGTCGGTGTGCGCTACATTCGGCAGTGGGTTAAGCAGCGCTTGTGTAGTGGATGTAGGCGATCAGAAGACCAGCATCAGCTGTGTTGAGGATGGAGTATCCCATCGAAACTCAAGGTGGGAAATTGCTGTAAATCATAACCTTAGTAGTTAAAAAGAAAAGCTGATTTCTTGCATTTTATGTGTGTTCCACCCTCCACTCTGCAGGCTTTGTTTGGCATACGGCGGTTCAGATGTGACCCGCACCTTCTTCTGGCTCCTGCAGAGGGCAGGGTTTCCCTACAGAGACTGTCAACTGACCAACAGGCTGGACTGTCAGCTCCTGCAGCATCTGAAGGAGACCTTCTGTCATCTGGACCAGGTTTGTGTTGGTTGGGGGTGAATTTATGAGTAGTTAGTTTGGGTAGAATTGTTCCCTCTTTAGCTGTTGCCTTTTAAATCAGTATTCCGGTATCTTCATCTTTTCATGGTAACCAATAGGGGATTTTTCTATTTATTCTCAACAGGACATATCAGGATTACAGGATCATGAGTTTCAGACACGTTTCCCAGAAGCCCCAGCTCTTCTGTACCAGATTCGACTAGGGGATGAAAAATTGGAGGTATCCGTTTTAAAGCAGCCAATAAAAAAAAAAACTGACTGAGTCGGTAATTTTGCCATGACATGTCATCCGTTTATGACCTCTGGGATTTTTCTCCACAACCTTATCCATTCCACATCTTTAAAGCATATGTCTGCATCCTGCGTAGGCTCCCATGGGTCTTTTCTACCCAAGCACATTTGGCATCGTTGGTCAGAAAATGACATCACTACAGCACCGTTCCCAAGGCAACTCAGAGGATCCCCATGATGAACACTACCTTCTGGCCACACAAAGCAAAGGGGACCAGGTAATACACATATTACCACACTGGTTTAAATCACATTTATTCAGATAAATTATTACTAGTTATTGTTTTGTTTCTTCTCTCTGATTTTTTTCTTTCTTTTTCCAACAGTCCTCCAAATCTGCAGCAGAGCGCAAGGCCGTTTCCAGACCAGGTGGAGCTTTGGATGGTGAAATGGGCTGTCAGGGGAGAATGGGGGAGATGTCTGACATGCCCAGAGGCTGTGGGAGTGGGAGTGCCGTAGGAGGAGGGATGCTTGGAGAAATGGAGCTGGGGGCTGCCCAGGGGGAGTGTCTGATGGGTTCGGGAGAGATGGAAGAGCCTCTGTCTACTCACCTCTCCAGGAAGACGGCCATCATTAACCAGTTTGAGAGCAAAGCTTTGGGGCTGGACAAGGCTATTCTGCATAGCATCGACTGCTGTGGTAAGTAAGTGGTGGGGGAAGTGAAGAAATGGGTACGTAAAATAAGGTGAATGACATGCACACATAAATATAAAGTGGGGAGGCTATTTAAAACAAACATCTTGAAATAGGACAGGAAAAAGTATCTCACAGACAAAAGCTGTTTGATGGCCTTCGGGTCACATTTTCCTTTTTTTCATCCAAAGCATCAGACGAAACCAAACGGAAGATGTACAGCTCCATCCTGGTTGTGGGGGGAGGGCTCATGTTTCACGGAGCTCAGGAATTTCTGCTCCATCGCATCATCAACAAGATGCCACCCTCCTTTAGAAGGCTAGTTGACAACGTGGAAGTCATCACACGGCCAAAGGTAATACTGCATATATACTCAGCAAAAAAAGAAAGAAACAGGCCTCGGTGTAACGCTCATTCCTTCGATAAACACGAATCCGTCCATCACCCCTGGTGAGACAAAACCAAGACTCATCAGTGTACAGCACTTTTTGCCACTCCTGTCTGGTCCAGCGAAGGTGGTGATGTCTGGTAAGGACCTGCCTTACAACAGGCCTACAAGCCCTCAGTCCAGCCTCTCTCAGCCTATTGCGGACAGTCTGAGCGCTGATAGGCGGAATTGTGTGTTCCTGGTGTGACTCGGGCAGTTGTTGTTGCCATCCTGTACCTGTCACGCAGGTGTGATATTTGGATGCACCGATCCTGTCCAGGTGTTGTTACACGTGGTCTTCCACTGCGAGGATGATCAGCTGTCCTTCCTGTCTCCCTGTAGCGCTGTCTTAGGCGTCTCACAGTGCGGACGTGGCAATTTATTGCCCTAGGCACATCAGCAGTCCTCATGCCTCCCTGCAGCATGCCTAATGCACATTCACGCAGATGAGCAGGGACCCTGGGCATCTTTCTTTGGGTGTTTTTCACAGTCGGTAGACAAGTCTCTTTAGTGTCCTGCGTTTTTAGAACTGTGACCTTAAATGCCTACTTTCTGTAAGCTGTTACAGTCTTAACGACCATTCCACAGGTGCATGTTAATTAATTGATTATGGTTAATTGAACATGCATGGAAAACATTGTTTAAACCCTTTACAATGAAGGTCTGTAAAGTTATTTGGATTTTTACAACATTATTGTTGAAATACACAGTCCTGAAAAAGGGACGTTTCTTTTTTTGCTGAGTTTATTTATTTTCTATATAAAGAGCTCCTAAAATAGTATTAACTCATGTTTGTGTGGTTTACATGAATTTACATAGACAAATTAATAATCCTGCATATCCATTTGGTTAAATTTGAGCTTAAAGCCACACTAAGTAAATTTTGCTCTCTGGGTCTCCCTACAGTTGGGAAAAATGTATTGTTTTCTACTACTGTTGTAAAATCTGTTATGGTTACACCAGGGGATTCACATTTACAAGCGATACCCTCTAACGTTACAGATTTTCACGTCTTGGGCAGCCTTTGTGTCAAATGTCTTCATCCCAGGTACATTTTCTATATTTCAGCATGTCATGTACGGCGGCGTAGAGCTGTCAGCCATATAATAAAGAAATAAGACCGTATAACGTTATTGTAAAAACGTGAAAACCACTTAAAACTAAAACGTTATAACGTGATAGTTTCATGTTTTTACAATAAACTATCACATTATAACGTGATACGGTCTAACTTCTTTATTATATGGCTGACGGCACTGTTCTGACGATCTGTGCTACCTCCTCAGAATGTCTTACCGTAGCGCGCATCTGTCAGTGGTCCCCCTTGAAAAGTATGTTTACATGCCGAAAACAACAACTGTTAGCTTTGATGTTAAACATAATCATCGGAAAATATTTTTCAAGTGACTGGATTGAAGTGGCAGTTTAGCAGTAGTGCCCAACATAGCAAAAATATTATGAATAACGAAAACTTTTCTTTCAATCCACAGAACATGCTACCCGTTTAATTTAAAGCTAAAACTAGCACATAAAGATGCACTAAAAACCATGGTCAGAATATCCTGCCTGTTAAATAGGCCTATAGATGAATACCACACTCTGGAAATCTGTTAGTTTGTAAAGCAGCTAATGAATATATACCAAGCCAGTAAGACGTAGAGCAGATAGCTGTATTATTACTCCAAAATATTAAAATGTAGTAGCCTATGATTATAAGCACAAATAGCCCGCAAAATACACCGCATTTACTGTACGACTTTAATTAATGGGACTTGTTTACATGCAGTGTAACGATATCACAGAAGTGAAACTAACATAGGCTACAAGGGCTGTCATGTAAACTTGAAACTAGTAGCTTAAGGAAAGCCTTAAAATACTTTGAATAAAAATTCGCCAGTAATAAAATAATTTGAATAAAACTCAACGTAAACTTCAAAGAAATAAAACAGACGAAATGGATCTTCCAGGTAGGAATTCTTGATGACAGATTTGCGAATTGTGACGTAACATCGAAATGTGCATGCGGGTAGCACAGATAGTCGGAACACCTGCGTACATATGCATACAATTTCGGCTCCTTCATGATGACAATTGTTCAAGCTACCTGCTGCTAGGTATCTTCCATTTATATGTACCTGCCGAGTATGCTCCACCCAGAGAGCCTTGCAGTACGCTGCACCTGCCGGCTTTTGTGAAACCTGCCGTAAAGCAAGTCGCATTTGAACTACAAAAACGCTACCCGACGACCCAAAGTTACATAGTGCTGTTATGGCCGATAGAGGGCCGCAAAGTGAATGCAGAAGTGCCGTTTCACCCTGTTATGAGTTGATGAACTGCTGACACGAGTTCGGAAACATTATTTTAAGGTTAAAAAAAACTCTTTAGTGTTGCTTTAAATCTTTTGAACATAACAGCTTCAGTTCTAAAACAAGGTGGCTTTTCTCTGTGTTATTTTTCGGCTGCAACACCCCATTTCTGTTGAGTATACTTTAAGAAATCTTCAAAATGTATTTCACAATATATACGTTTCTAGTCAGAAATCATTAAGACAAACTGTCACATTTTGTCCTATCTTACACGCAGCAAAATAGACCCAAACCATGATTCTATCACCAATATGTTTTAGTTATTGCAAGGCTAGAACCATTTTTAGTATTTGAGGTTGTTCTTGTTTAATTTGGTCTCATTGTTTAACAGGTAAGTCTTAAGTATGCATCAGATTTCTCTAGGCAATCTGTAAAACAAAAAAACGCCAGATAGGAAAAAAGGAACTTATTTGGGAGGAGTGGGTTTTGGCTCGTGTCCCAAACAAAAAATCTGTTTATCCCTTAAAGATTCAAGTCAAATCCTAAAGGCATGGTTGATTTTTTTTAACTAAAACACTACGTGTGATTTTACTTAACCCTAAAGCTAAAAATGAACATTTAATCATTCAAACTGACCTCTGATATATAATTCATTCATAAAGATCTTTCTAAACTTGTTCAAATTGAGTTTCTGTATCTACCTTTAGTTCTTGTTTGAAATGAAAGATTTTTTAGGATAAATGGTAGAAATTTTTTTATTTTTAATCCTTTACAAAATGTATGCATTGCTGCATGTGAAATACGCAACATATTTCATAATATATACTGGTGTGCTTGTGCCAAAGGACATGGACCCCAGATTGATTTCATGGAAGGGGGGAGCAGTGCTTGCCTGCCTGGACACCACACAGGAGATGTGGATCCATCAGAGGGAGTGGCAGCGCTTCGGTATCAGAATGCTCAGAGAAAGAGCTGCATTCGTCTGGTGAAACTGAACGGAGATTCTTAATCTGAAACTCAACGTTTATAGAGATGAAAAGTTGTCTTGATGTTTATAACCAAGGAAGTGTAACTATCAGTGTTTTTGTAAAGAGTTTTCGATGTTTGTTCTGTAAAGAATCCTGCAATTTTCCCATTTTCATTCAGGGTCAAGGTGTAAATAAACCCAGTCTCATTTGAAAAAAGTAACAATTTGTAAGAAAATAATTACATTTTTAGGGATTGAATGCATGTTGGTTCAACCCAAAGTTTCTCTTTTGTCTGAGCCAAAGTGTTGTAACCATTAGTGTCTCTAGGAAAATTAAATACCTGACCTGTTTTTTCCAGACACCAAATAACTATACTAAACTCAGCAAAAAAAGAAACGTCCTCTTGACTTTCAGTAAACTTAATGTGTGTAAATATTTGTATGAACACTAAAAGAGTCAACACCATAAGACAAACTAAAAATGTTTCACGGACATGTGACTAACAGAAATAGAATAATGTGTCCTTGAATGAAGGGAGGCTCAAAATCAAAAGTACCAGTCAGTATCTGGTGTGGCCACCAGCTGCTTGAAGTACTGCAGTGCATCTCCTCCTCATGGACTGACCAGATTTGTCAGTTCTTGCTGTGAGATGTTACCCCACTCTTACACCAAGGCACTTGCAAGTTCCTGGACATTTCTGGGAGGCATGGCCCTAGCGATCCAACAGGTCCCAGACGTGCTCAATGGGATTGAGATCCGGGCTCTTCGCTGGCCATGGCAGAACACTGACATTGCTGTCATGCAGAAACTCACGCACAGAACGAGCAGTATGGCTGGTGACATTGTCCTGCTGGAGGATCATGTCCGGATGAGCATGCATAAAGGGTACCACATAAGGGAGGAGGAAGTCTTCCCTGTACAGCAAGGCATTGAGATTGCCTTCAATGACAACAAGCTCAGTCCGATGGGGAAGTGATATACCGCCCCAGACCATGACGGACCCCCCACCTCCAAATCGATCCCGCTCCAGGATACAGGCCTCGGTGTAACGCTCATTCCTTCGACGATAAATACGAATCCGTCCATCACCCCTGGTGAGACAAAACCGTGACTCATCAGTGAAGAGCACTTTTTGCCACTCCTGTCTGGTCCAGCGAAGGTGGGTTTGTGCCCATAGGCGGTGTTGTTGCTGGTGATGTCTGGTAAGGACCTGCCTTACAACAGGCCTACAAGCCCTCAGTCCAGCCTCTCTCAGCCTATTGCGGACAGTCTGAGCACTGATGGAGGGATTGTGTGTTCCTGGTGTGACTCAGGCAGTTGTTGTGGCCATCCTGTACCTGTCACGCAGGTGTGATATTCGGATGTACCGATCCTGTGCAGGTGTTGTTACACGTGGTCTTCCACTGCGAGGATGATCAGCTGTCCTTCCTGTCTCCCTGTAGTGCTGTCTTAGGCGTCTCACAGTGCGGACATGAAAATGTATTGCCCTAGCCACATCAGCAGTCCTCATGCCTACCTGCAGCATGCCTAATGCACGTTCACGCAGATGAGCAGGGACCCTGGGCATCTTTCTTTGGGTGTTTTTCAGTCGGTAGACAAGTCTCTTTAGTGTCCTGCGTTTTTAGAACTGTGACCTTAAATGCCTACTTTCTGTAAGCTGTTAAGATCTTAAAGACCATT
The DNA here is from genome assembly GCA_963556495.2 of Valencia hispanica. Lineage (NCBI taxonomy): Eukaryota > Metazoa > Chordata > Actinopteri > Cyprinodontiformes > Valenciidae > Valencia > Valencia hispanica. The sequence continues at coordinate 20,411,186 of OY747709.1, read as the reverse complement.
CCACAGGTGCATGTTAATTAATTGATTATGGTTAATTGAACATGCATGGAAAACATTGTTTAAACCCTTTACAATGAAGATCTGTAAAGTTATTTGGATTTTTACATTATTGTTGAAATACAGTACTGAAAAAGGGACGTTTCTTTTTTTGCTGAGTTTATATGACTATAATGTGATATCAAAGAATAGAAACAACTATCCCTGCTTTGTGCAGGCTTTTATATTTGTTTGTGGGAATAAACAACAAGCGAAGCTCAGTATAGGTTATTTATGTAAACAAAGTAAAAAAAAAAAGAAACTAAATGATGATTTAAAGGATGACAAGAACCTAGATGCTTTTGCCCTGATATGTCTAAGCCATTGATGTGAACTGGAAGGATAGAAGCAGAGCAAAAAAAACAGGAAAAAGGGATGCAGACAGCTGCTGTATCAACCATTCCGGCTCCTGTGCGTAGGTATTCCCAGAAAGGCGTCAAAAAACTGCTTCCAGCAGTGGCAGCTGATGAAGAAGGGCTTCAGCACGGTGACGTTACCATCTGTGCTTTCCCAGAGGACAGACACTGTGCTTGGTCCCACGCCCACACTTTCTGTAGGCGTTTACCTGAAGTGAAGAGTTGTAGAGTGGCAGTTATTTATATTCTTTAAAATATCCAATAGGTTTGTAAAAGATAGACATTCTACTAGATTAAATCCACTTATTTCTGCTGTGGGTACTAGAACTTAATGAACAAGTAAAGAAAGATGGTAAACTCCATAAATTAAGGTCAAATTAACTATTAATTGAGTTTTATTAAGGAAAAACTATTTCTCACCTTCCTCATCCTCCTCCACCCATTGGCGGAGGGTTGGGACCTGCCCCATGAGTTATTCGTCCCATCCGCCTTCTGCCACCAGGGGGACCTGGAGGTCTGCGAAAGCAAGTAAATATGAACATATAGCTTATTAATCCAAAGACGTACAAGTGGTAAGCAATATTATCTCTGTTAGTTCTTTATGTAGGAAATTGATAACGTTCCAAAGCATTTCAAAAGAACAAGCAATAACTGGCTTGAATTATGGCAATCCCCTCCAGAGCTATTATCAGATGCTAAATATTCAGTTTCCATGCATCAATTGAGAAATGACTGTACTTCTGGGACCTACCCTCTGCCATCACTGAAGCGTGATGAAGCCACGTTTCCATTTCTTGATAATTCAGGGTGAATTATTGTCCTAAAACTGGTAGAAAACAGAAAGCCAGAACGGACATAGTATTATAAAACTGTTTTGTGTAAGTTCACTCGCTTACAACACAATGCCTGTATAGTGAGGAACGTAAATATTTGAACACCCTGCAATTTTGCAAGTTCTCCCACATAAGAATTATAAAGAGGTCTGAAATTCACATTGTAGGGGCATTTCCACTGTGAGACAGCATTTTTTAAAATACAATAAAAATCAGGAAATCACATTTTTATAAATAATTTTTGTATTTTATTGCTGCACATAAGTATTTGAACACCTGGCAATCAGCAAGAATTCTGGCTCTCAGAGACCTGTTACTCTGTCTTTAAAAAGTCCACCTCTACTCCACTTATTATTCTAAATTAGTAGCACCTGTCTGAGCTCCTTAAAGACCCCTGTCCCCCCCACAGTCAGTCAGACTCCAACTACTACCATGGGGAAGACCAAAGAGCTGTCTGCTAATTGTAGACCTCCACAGGGCTGGAAAGGGCTATGGGGCAATTGCCAAGCAACTTGATGTAAATAGGTCAACTGTTGGAGCAATTGTTAGAAAATGGAATAGGCTAAGGATGACTGTCAGTCTCGGACTGGGGCTCCATGCAAGATCTCACTCATTTATTTTTTTTAAGTGCTGTCTCTCACAGAGGAAATGCACCTACAATGTGAATTTCAGACCCCTCCTAAATTTCCCCATGATTCAAGTGGGAGAACTTGCAAAATCGCATGGTGTTCAAATACTTATGTTCCTTACTGTATATATGTTGATATCTGATATTATCTATATACCTTAATAATTGGTCATACTGCTCTCATGTTAAGCATAACTGACTGGGAGCACTGGACAAATCATCCTGACATTTACAGGAGCATCTCCACCTATATCCCCACAGATTACCAGACTAAATGAATGAAAACAAAAAAATCATATTCCCTGAAAATTAAAACATTACATAGAACCATTTAAAAAGCTGCTGAAGTTCGGCATCTGTATACTCCGGTTCATAAAAGGTATCACTTTAGAGTTGTGCTAAAAAAAGTTTCTTCTTCAGCCGATCCATCTGGCATTGTGCTAAAATGAGTTTCATCATCAGATGTTCCGTAATCAGACATGTTGTCGGCCTTTAACAGTGGAACAGCTGACGGGAGGAGCGCAAGAGTTGATGCTGGCCGCAGCACAGATTGTTTGGAATGGAAAGAAAATAGTGCCGAGTAATAGTGAGTTGAGAATTTTGGCCGGCATTTTTTTGTGATGCAAATGAATCATGTTTTCAAATGCATATAGTTTTCTGAAGCAAAACGGCACAGTGTGTTGGCCCCCGAAACTAGCGGGACTACTTTCTTAAAAGAATTCTAACGGCCAGAGCTCTGACCAGGAGGTAACCACAGATATGGGTCAGTGTATATGCATTATGCTGATGGTGAGGATGGGATACAACTTCATGTTTAAAATTGCAAACTATCCCTTTAAAAGTGTGTCCTGGTACAGACATTTTTTCTTTCCACCTAATTTTCCATTAATATTCTCCGTTTGGAGGTCCATAACTATTTACATATTTAGAATCCTTATATTTATTGATCTTTTGTATTATTTAAATTTTCTGAGAAACAAAGTTTTATTGACTGTAAGCTATAAACATCTAAATTAAAAGCAATTAAATACATAACTCTGTGGATAATGACTTTATAATAGCCATTGTTTTTGTTTTGGATTGCATTATTGAAATATCATTTTCAGTGCAGTCTGCTGTTTAACTCACAAGAGGCTGATGAACTCCACTGCCCCCCAGAAGAGATCTGTCAGGTAGGACAGGCTCCAGGGGGACTGAGATCTGCTGTCCAGGACCTGGCCTGAAGGAGACACGTAGATTTTAAATATAAAACATCAGAGATTTAACAGTTTAGTATTGTTATCAATCAAAAACAGCTATTTACAGTCTTCCTTTATCTGATACTGAGCACCTCACCACCTTTGATATCCACAGAATCAAATCCACTTGGGTTATGGCAGACACAAAATCCCAACACATCTTTTAATATTTATGTTACTTCGAGCCAGATTATGTTAAAGTAACATAAAACTGACGAAAAAATATTGTCAGTTTGCTAAGCTAACTCAGCAAGGCCAAGCTAATAAACTAAATAGCTAATTTTAGCTTAATGCTCACCGACTGGTGTATAACATTCAAAATATCTTTATACTTGGTTATTTCCAAGCGAAGCTGTATATCTCTTTCGATTTTAAAATTACAGTTGTAAAGAAAAGACAATCCACTCACCGTTGGACACGTACACCATCTTTCAGAAGGCAAAACACAGCCTTCCCAGCTGTGTTTACGCTTAGCGTTATACTTCCGGGTCTGTGTGCGTAGGTCTGCTCCTTTCTGTTCATCACCGCACACCGAGGATGAAAATAATCACGAGTGGGGAGGGAGGAGCTTATTAAGGGAAAATGTTCGCCGCCGAATAGCGGAGTTTTTGGGTGGGTGGTAGTACATTAGAACAGGAGTAAATGGCAAATTAAACGTGTCAACAAATCAGATATTCCACGCACAAGAGGAGCCCCGCCTGCTGCAGCATAGAGCCACCTCCCCATACTCGGCGCTCTTCTACTTCTGCTGGCATGTAAATAAGGTAGATCTATCTTATCTTTGCGCAAGCATAGTGTAAACAAAAAAATAATCAGATTTTAACCAGAAAAAAAATACTTTTATTTATTTTATACATAGTAATGAAATGTATATTTACCCAGATTATTTTTCCTCAGATTCAATTCAATTCAATTCAATTTCAAATTCAAAAATACATTCCTATTCCCAGAGGGAAATTAAATGTTGTAACTCATATTACACTTTTCTTACAAAGAGTTGCTGTAGATGCCGATGGCTGTGAGCAGGAAGGGTCTCGTGTAGTGATCAGTATTACAGCGACAGCTCAGGATTGTCTGTCATTTTCTTGATTTTATGAAGAATCCTTCTTTGCACCATAATCTCCAGTGGTTCCACAGTAGGCCTAGTCCCCAGAACAGAACCAGCTTTCTTTATCAGGTTGTTGAGCCTTTTTAGTCCCTGGCTCACCAGCTTGATTTGGATTACTAATTAAGGCACATTTAGTTGGAAATGTTTAGAAAGATGGTGGCTGCATTAAATCAAGCTCTACTGTGGCCAGTTGATGTACCTGAATGTTTAATCTTTTACATTTTCTATTTCCACATACATATTTATTCCTAATGCTGAATTAAAGCATAATGCATTCTGATTTTACATTTCCTTCAAAGGTGTAAGGACAGCAACTGCAATTACACATAAAAGAAAGAAAAGGCAGAACAGTGTTGTTTTATTTGTCTGAGTTTAGCTTGCAGAAGTTGCAAGTTGCATATAATCTTGCCTTAAGAATCTTTAAGTAGTCAGAAGGTAGAATAAAAGAAGTAGCCAGCCGTTTGCTAACTCAGGAGTTTGCACATTCAACACCTCAAAAACGGATAATGCTTACCTTTATGCATCATCTAAACGGTTCTGTGATCGATATTATGGTAGCACTCACAAATCAAATCTTCCTGTGTGTTGGCTGCTACTCATTCGGTCTTGGGGTGCACTCAGGTTTAACCGTCTTTATGTGCAGTGCTGTGAAAAAGTTTTCTTGTGCTTCCTTCCAGAAGAGGCAGCAGTAGAACCACTAGTAGCATAAATCAGCTTTAGACCCATTAGATATACAGTAAACGTCTCTATACCCCTTCTAGTGCCCATCTCCAGTGGTCACTGGGAGAGGTTAGCCTTTGTTTGATGATCTGAAACCTTTGTGTAACAAAAAACTAGAACAACTCGGTAAAGAGGTAAATATTTTTTGACAGCACTGTAGATACAAAACCAAGGACCCCCTCAGTCTGGATGAGTAACGCCCAACTCACCTTAGTGTTCGTGAGTGCAACCATAATCATCCTCTCTGCACAACTTGAAATGTCTTCTTGTCATCCACTAGAGGGCAACAGATACTGTAAACTGCTACTAACATTTAGTGGACCTATTCACTGGGCAATTTACTGAAAATTAAATATTTCAAAGATAAGTTTATGTTATCTCTGCATTCTTCAGGTTTAAAATAACAATCACACTCTTGTTTTTTGCTACTTCTGATGGGCTTAGTGCCAGATCTGATCATCTGCTCATACAGGGGTAATCACCTTATAATAGCAAATAAATAGCAAGAGGGGGTGATGTGGGCAAGAAACTAATGGAGCACTATTCTCCTTCATTATTAGTATTTATGTACCTTGATACATTTTATTGTCTTCAGGGCGAACAGTTAAATATATCCTGCAGCTGTTTCTTTGTCTATGCTACATCACAGACTGTATAACCTTTGGTGTTTGTAAATGATTTTTGATTCAAACACTGCAATGCTATTTAACTGATAAACAAAGGAGGAACGCACTGAACCCATGTTATTGCTAAGTGCTTGAGTAGAAGCTCATCCTAAAGTTCCATAAGGAGGCATTTAAAACCTCTTATCTGCTAGACCTTTCCATGACTCAAGTTTGGTCTTGAAAACATATTTAGGTTTTTCTCCATTTGGTTTTAGTCTAAAGTTATGGACAGCAGATAATGATGGCAGCGGAAAAATAAATAATTAAGTTAGATGAAATTATCTGAACTCAGCATCTGGGCTAACCTCCAGGTATATGTTGGGCCGAGTCCCACCCCTGGCAAAGGTTTCAGGTTAATTTTTCCATAACTTTTAGAATTATTCTGCTTTGGGGAAAAAACACAGTACCATCCATGTGAAAGTTTCCATGTCAATGTTTAGGTCATAGATTTTAAAATACTTGGACAGGAACTATTTTCCAAAATCCTACTGACATAGGGCTAAAACGCAAGCCAACGTGACTACATCACATCACCCAAAGGCCATTGAAGGTTACAGATGTTGCTGTTTTAAGTAAGCACGGTTTGTTTGACTATCACAGTCCAACTCATACATAGAGCAAATATTTAAACTAGATATTCCTCTCCACAGAGAAAATACGACCTGTGATTATACCTAATGATTCTGAAGGCTAAATTTTTTTTTATCTCAAGTGAACCAGAGTGTGCTTCTAATTAAACTCAAACCTGTTCCAAAGCAAACTCTTCAGTCATAGTCTGTGATCTGGATTTTATTGTGTGGTTTTTCTCCTGATTATCTCAGTCACTTATGAAAACATTTAATTAAGCTGTAAGATTCATGAGATCTTAGGCCTACAGTTGCACCTCTCCATATATTTGAACTGGTTTGATTTTGATCAATGAGACATCTGTAGCAATAATTTTATAATGCACGCACACAGAAGGGATGAGGGTCAGGGTAGCTCTGAGGAACATCTGGGACCGGACAACAAGAAAAAGAATTATGATGGAGGATAGAAACTCAAATATGAAATGAACTTTTTCCTAACTATTTTTTTTCCCGGAGTGAATTTAAGAACTCAGGGGAATGAATGAAATGAAAAGGGACCAGTAGTTTCCATGTTTTTTTAAAATAGCTATTCACATATCAATTCTCAAACTGCGCAAGTTTTACTTATTTTCTAATGTAGCTGATTTTCAACTTTTTAACTCAAAAGAACAAATTATGGTTCAACTGTGTTTACCTATCATTTCTACCCCAGAATGCAATTAATTGAACTACCGTAAGTTAGATGTGAATTGAAACAGTTTTCTACCAGCTCTCTTCAGCAATTCACCAATGAGTTGAATTGCTATGAGTGTTTGTATTTGAGCGTATTAGCACCACCACCGTGATCCTGTGAGAGAACCTACCACTGCTCTCTGATTTATTAAAAAAGGAAATAACTGAATACCTGTGGCCTCATTCATCTTTTTGCTACACACTGAATTTAAAAGGCATGCATCCTTACTGTCCACACACACGGTGGACAGGCTTTCACTCATGACTGTACACATACTATACACAAACACTCATCTATCACTCTGACAGTCAGTTGCTGCTCAAACACACACACACACACATTCCAACACACTCTAATGGTCCTCCACTTAGGCTGTGTTTTTACAAGACTTTAATGGAGGAGTTCATTAGTTTTAAGTAGCGGGGTCAGGTATTTTTCACACTCTGACTTTTCAAAAAGTGTGGCTAGCTCTTTCACAATGCAAACTTTCAACACTCATCACTTCACATGATTAACAAGAAGTTCACACACTCTGTGTCTCCCCCATCTGTCTTATACTTTCAGTCTCTCACCAACAGAACATATATAATCTATGCAGTGGCGGTTCTTAGCACAAAATCAAAACTTCACATATTGTTATGGCAAAGGTGTATTACACAATATATGAAAATAAGTAACAGGATGTGGTCAAAGAGCAGTGCAGACTCCAGAGTCCTTAAAACACACAAAGAGCCCTTTAAATTAGCTTTTTAAGCTATGACTCCAATATCAACTTTACCCTAGTGCGGGTATGTATTGGTGAGACTTAGAGTAGTTTTGGTGCTTTGGTACCAAATACTGAGTGGAATTATGAATAGATGGAAATAGATACTGTACTGATAATCTAATTCCTTAAATGTCATCAAAGCCTGCAGGAGTACTTTTGAAAATATAAGGGGGTAAAACATTTCAAGAATGAGGCAGATGATGAGTGATACATATCTGACAGAGTCTACACATTTCTGTCACTCCCGAAAGATTGAGGATACGGAGTGCAGGAAAAGAAGAAACTGTACAGAAGACTGTTAGGATGTGATCACTCAGAACGAGAACTGAAGTGCTGCTTCCAGCTGCAGGGGTCAAAGGTCCTGCCTTTAGGGGACTGATACGCATCGTGATCTCATGAATCATTATGGCAAACCTAAATGAGGTGTATTCATTCCCATATGGCTTCGTTGGTCTGTTTCCCCCCTGACTGTATGTTTGAATAAGTGTGTATTCCAGTTTCCTAATGATGAATGGGGAGTGTTTTCCTTTGGGTTCAGAGGTGAAATTCTTCCACAAAAAACACCTTAGTCACTTTGAGACACCTAGAGACATAAGCTACCGCAGAAACACAAATGTATGCACAAATGCATTCCCTGTGAAGAGTAAGCAACACTAAAACCACTGGTAGCATTAGCTTTAGTCCCAGCAAATATACAGTGCCATGTAAAAGTCAACACACACACGCGCACACACCATAGACTGTATATAAAGAGGCGCACACGCACACACATTGTCATGTTACAGGGCTTGTTTCTGCTGCAGCCTTGATTTTTTTTTAATATTGTCTCACATTTTCCAATAGAATTCATCGTAGCATCTCTGATGGCGAGATGGCCAAGTCCATGTACTCTCATAACTACAGTAGTAAGAGCCTACTGCAGGTTCCAAGACAAAGTTGTAGGGTTTTTGGAGACTTCTTTTAGCATCTTGCAGTCCACACCAAACTAAATATCTGTGGATTTAAATAAAGCAGGTCAGGAGAGAAATGGAGGAATCTCAGAAGGCTTCTCTGGGGGTTACAGAGAAAACTCCTACTTTTGCCTTTAAGGTTGGACAGTATGGAGCTACATGCTTGCACTAAAGCAGCTCAATGGTATGTAAGGATGTACAGTAAGGTCTATGGGTCATGCTTTGAAAAAATACATTTTGAGATTTCCCCTCTTTAGTGCCCAAATCTTCTTCTGAAATATGTATATGTACAATCACCTTTTAAAATCTTGTCTAAATCTATTCGGCATGGTCTTATCTAAAACTTGTCCGTGTCTGTAACACTCATCTGATAAAACTCTGTCTGATGCAAACACGGCACTGTAATCTCACACTAAATATCTTCAGACCTTTTTGTGCCTTGTTTCCTAACTCCTGTTTTTCACTTAGAAAAACATGGTGTTGAAGAAGCAGGCTGTCAAATAAAAATGCTAAATGGACTGAACTTAGTCCATTTCTAGTCATACTGAGCTGTTTCCACTGTAACATACATAAATATCCTTGATTTCCTAAGTCTAAACACATTGAGGACACAGTTTTTTATTCCATTTTAAGATTAATTTATTTTAAAATGTTAAGAAACCAAGAATAAAAAACTATCCAAATTATTTTCCAAAAATATTTTTATTAAAGCGCTACAATGCCACATAAAAAAAATGAAAAAAGAAATGGTTGGGATTTGTATTCATAGTTGTAAACAAAACAATAAAAACTGCTTTGCCTTGATTTTAAGAGCTTCAATGTACTTTTAGTGAGACGTCTACTCCTGTGTGGAATATGGAGCAAATCTCTCTCTGGCACCACTCACCTGTCCTGTTTCACTGCAGTTGCTGTTCTGTTGGTCGTCACTCAACCTAGGAAACTAGAGAAAGAGGGGGTGCATGGTAGCTGAGAACTTACTAAACAGTGATGACAGAGATCCATGAAGCGCTGTGTTAACAGGTACACAAAACAAGGAAGTTCAAGTTAGCTCTGTCAAACAACTGTGGGGCATGACCAAAGAAACAGATAATTATATGCATGGTATACAATGTCATAATAATTAATGAAGGAGGAAGAATTATGGACTTTTGTTATCAAGTCTTAAAGAGAACCTCAAATAAACACCTACACATTAATTTTTATATCACATTAACATTTATGGGCATTTGTTTTAGTAATTATAACAAATAGTATTTCATGAAAAGTGAGCAATACAAATATATTAACAGAATTACATGAACAACATAATTATTGTGCAAAAGTTGAATGTAAAACAGAGCATCTACAGCGGCTCTCAACAGCATAAACACTCCTGTAAAAATAAGAGGTTTTTGTGATGTCAAACAATGAGAGCAAGATCTGTTTATTCAAACATTTTTCCACATTTAACAGGACGTGTATCTTGAGCAATGTAATTGAAATTGTAATTTTTGGAGAGCCACTTCCTGAATCACCAACACACCTTTTAATTGGTAAATTACCTTATAGCTGGAATCCCTCAAACCAATGTCAACTCATATTTCTTCTGGTGTTCTCCAACGTTCTGTTTTGGGGCCTGTTCTATTTACTCTTTTCATATGTTCATAATTAAATTCCTCTTATTTGGCATTAACACTAGGCTATACCCCTTATTTCTCTCTCCTATTGTGATCAGGATTAAAATTAAGGTTTTCAAACAATTTGCCTAACTTTAATGAAAAAAACAAACAAATTCTTCTCACTGGTTTCAAATCAAGGGCAAAATCTTGTAGCAGTGCTCTGCCAGAACTTGTTATGAGGGGAGTGTAGAACATGTCGATTTTGTAGTGCTGATATTCCATTAATGCTTTTGATTTTAAACTAATCAAGCCTCTTTGAGGCAGGAAGAAGACAGCATCTTGGTACCTGATGGGGGATATGTTCTAAAACTTTGTGGAGTCAGTGGGTGGGTCAGTTATTTTTAACATCAGAAGTCTAGTCTTGAAACAATGCTAAAAAAAAGATTTTAACTTTTATATGTATACTTGAAAAATCATATAATTAGCAGCCATTTCAGAATGACAATCCCACTTCAAAAAGTTCCTGAGTTTAGTTTGTTATGGTGGAGTTGTGAGGGTTTCTTTTAGTTGCTATACTTTCAACACAACTTAAAAAACATTCAGTATCGTTTCATTGTTGATTCGAAGTGACCATGCATGGTTTTTGAACTTGTCTGTTCGTCTAAATGCTCAGGATGTACCCTGGTTCCTGCTAATTAAAGTTACAGATAAAATACTGTGTTTTATAATGCTTTCTAAGCAAATTTGAAATCAAATTTAAAACTGCTTTTGCTCCAACAATTATAGGGCATTACAGTATTGGTAAAAAAAAAATACTTTTGATTTCTTTTTTCCTATTTTCCCTAGTTACAGCAAGTTTAAAATTACTTGTGTAGGTCTGTGTTGTTGTTACATTGGGGTTTGCACAATGAATGCTATGGCATCTGCGCTTTCATGCGCAAGCTAACATATCAGGCAGGATTGTGACAAGCTCCTAAATACAAGAGAACAGCAGGCCAGCTGCCTGTTTTTTTATTTTTGGGGCCTGATGCATGATTCTGTTCTCTAAAATTAAGAACAAACAATGCTGATGTGTATATTAAAGGTATGCTGACAATTTAGTTAACAAGACCACTGCTAATTTCATACATAAACTTTTTAAGATAAAAAATTTCACATTTCAATACAGCCTACTTAACTTTTTTTATTTCAAATTGTTCTTACATTTTAAGTTCAATTTAAAATATGTAAACTTACATTTGAGTATTTGTCACTTGACAAAAGACAAAATTAGTTTTTATGTGTGGTTACAAAGTATGACATATGAAAGAAAGCCAATCTGAAGTCATCACTGTCAAGATAAACTACATGGTAAACTGTTCCTCACGCAGTACCCCTACAAGTCACATTGAGGAATGCTGCATTTCTGGAAACTATTACTGATTTGTTCTGCTAACCTTGGAGGACATGGAAGTAGTATCACCAGGTGCTGCGAAGCACGGCCTGTGGAGAGAACAAACACTTCCCCACACACATCAAGTGAAGATGACATCACCAGCCCAGACAGATGCACAACCCGCGGAGATTGACAGAGAACAAACACTTCCTACATCACCAGCAGTGAGCAAAGACGTACATCACTCAGCACAGCGTTCAAGTATTCCGATATCAGACTCATCGATACCTACTGACTCTCCGTTTAGAGATTTCTCAGATAGACTGAAAGCACAAATTAGAATTGGGTCACAACTAAAACACCAAAACTTGGACTACATCAAGCCTCTGGGACCAACACTGGATGTACTGCCCATGCCCCATCTGGTAATTACATTTGATATAGAAGGGAACCGGAGAGTAATTACACTCCCATCGTCTCCCAGAAGTTGCCTGGCCTCCCTGAGAAGCGTTCAAGTCATTATAAGCGGCAGAAAACAAAACAGCCAAACACTCAAATCAAATCTTGAATTGATCACCTGTCAGAAGGTTCAGCTACCCATCAAACCACTTAAATTAGCTTGATTAAATATTAGGTCTTTATCAGGAAAGTCATTTCTAATCAATGAATTCGTCACTGAACACAATATCCACGCCCTTTTCATCAGAAACCTGGCTAGACGTAAATAATGAAAAATCTGCATTGATAGAATCTACTCCAAATTAAATTAAAAACATTTTAAGGGACAGCAGGAAGCCTAGATGAGGTGGAGGCGTGACCACAATTTTTCATAACTCAATGAACTTTAAAAAGGTATCCCTGGGCACATTTGAGTTTCGAAAACCTAGCTACCCAGATAAATGAGCCTAACAAAGCTTTATTTCTAAGTTTATATAAGCCCCCAAAACCTACCTCTAACTTCTGTAATGATTTCAGCGACCTTTCCATAATATGTATCGATTATGACCAATAAATCATTGTGGGGGACTTCAACAGCCATACTGGCAACCCCCAAGATAGACTGGCAAAAACATTAGATGACACTCTTCATAACTTCTGCTGACCCTCACATGTTTTCAGGAAGTTTTGACCCACATGCAGAACTCAGACACGGACTCAAGAATGAAAGTTAAACAGATATATTTAGAATGATGAGGTTCTTCGGGAGGAAACGGCAACCCAGGAGGGAATCAGAATCTGCAGGTTTGAGGAGAGAGGTTAATGGCTGGTCGCCTTTTGTGAATGACTGCCGATATTGAAATCTAGAAGACTTACTGGTTGGAGATGAGCGATGGAACTTTGAGGAGGATGTTAGGTCCTGTCAGAGCGACGGCGGTGAAGTTACTTTTAAGTTGGATATTCGACAGACATTCGTTTCCTTTGAGCGGAGACTCCCTCCAACGTCTTCTTCTAATGTTTTACGGCAGACTACACGCCTGATGCCCTCCAACGTCTCACCGAGAACTGTGCTGATAGAGCGGATACATCGGTGCCAAAGTGTCGCGCCGGAGGGAGGTGGTTTTATTTAGGGACCGTTGATAAATTTCCCAAAATCCCGGAAAAAAAACTATAACTACCAGATCTACAAACAAAATTGTACCAAAGTATGGGTAAATTGTTGCTCAACACCTGAGGAACATGACACACCGAGTTGTTTAAACATTTCACAATAATTTAAATACATTTTTTACATTAAAATGAATGATTTGCCTTCAGTAGCTTCCAGGTCATGTGACCAAATGACATCAAATCAGTGTTAAAATGTCTTTTGTGTCATTTGTGGCGCTCGCTTTAGACCGGAGGATTACCATCCCAGCGATGTGATGGAGTTCAACATGGAATGCAGAAGCAAGGATAGGGTACGACTGACACAAGGCGCAGTTCCTTCAGTGCACACAACTTTATCGGCACCGCTGTCAACAGCCGTTTGTGGGCCTGCAGCAGGCGGGAGACGCAGTCAAGAATCCATCAGAGGCTCAGCTCTATTCAGACAGGATTTTGGCATTGTAAGTCTTGTTGTTCATGATACTAATTACCAACTTTGTTGAAAGAACAATATCAAAAATGAGATGAGACGTGAAATGCGGGTTGTCAAATAAGCAGTCCAAAAGGGGTATCAGGAAAATGTGTACGTCGCCCCTCTTTCTCTAAAGGGCTATACCACGTTACGTGAACGGATATTAACGAGTTTGACACAACTTAGAAAAGCTCATTATTGTTTATTATTGGCAAGAATCAGTACTATATTAACTGACAAATACTGGTGTTTTTTATTTTCTGGTACATGATAGCAATCTGTACAAAATTGTGACATTAGCACATGTGTTTATGCTAACATCTGTCTCACCATGACACCTGCCCCACTTTCCACTGATTGTCCTGACACCACAGCTCTATCTCTCTTCTTTGGCCTTTAATCCTTCCCCTGGTCTCTCTCTGCTCACTGGGTGTGCAGCAAGCTCATAGCTGTGGTCAATCATATGTGTAATTGTAAACATTTAAGGTTTCTTCAGTTTCAGATCCAGCATTAAAACTGATTGTTTTCTATTGATGGAGCTGACGGGTCTCCCTTCCCTTACATCACTCCCGGTCTGGCAGAGGTTTCATTTCTCACAGAAAGAACTTCAGAATTCTAAATAAATTATTTACAAGTATTTTTTAAAATCTAGAACCAGTTCCTAATATATTTCTCTAAACAGTGGTTTAAGGTGGGGTTTAACCTGCAATATGCTCTTTAAGTGTACGAAAAAAGTAAAAATAGAAGAAAGCTTTAAAAGGGATAGGTCACATTTTTAGACATGAAGTTGTATCCCATACTCACCATCTGCATAGTCCATACACACTGATCCATATCTGTGGTCACCTCCTGGTCAGAGCTCTGGCCATTAGAAGTATTTCAAGAAAGTAGTCCCGGCTATTTTCAGGGGGCAAACAAACTGTGCCTTTCCGTTCAGATCAATCCGCGCTGCGGCCAGCATCAACTGTTGCGCTTCTCCTGTCAGCTGTTCCACTGTTAAAAGCCGACAACATCTCTGATTACAAAACATCTGATGATGAAACTCATTTTAGCACAATGTGCTATGCACTATGCTTAATAATACTATTGCTGATGGTGAGGATGGGATACAACTTCATGTCTAAAAATGCGAACTATCCCTTTAAGGGGGCAAACATTTTTCACTGCACTGTACCTTTATACTACATCACACTTGTTCACAACTGAAAATAATCTGAAAGACATCTTTAACTATTTCACCAAAGTAAAAATAAATGAATGAATCTTTGATGTGTACAGCTTTGACTATGGAGAACACTGGTAAAAACTTAGTTGGACACAGGTGGAGCCCTCAACAATCGCCTGGATCAACGACCTGACAAAGAGACCACAGTTTGTGAGACTGAAGGATTTTGTGTCAAACCAGCTAATCAGCAGCCCAGGAGCACCACAGGGGATCATACTCTCACCATTCAGCAGCTGCTGTTGTAAATGTGTTATATAAATTAATTTGACATTGACATTCATTTTCACTCTGTACAGTAATTTACTGTACTAGTAACTTCCAGTACAAATCAGAGAATCATCTTACCATAAAGGTGAACAAAACAAAGGAGATGATTATAGATTTTGGAAGAAACAGAGTTAAGTCTAACACTGTTTCCATCATGGGAGAAGAAGTGGAGAGGGTTGAGGATTAGAAATACCTCAGTTCACCTGGACAAGAGACTGGACTGGAGACTAAACAGTGAAGCCGTCTACAAGAAGGGACAGAGCAGACTGTACTTCTTGAGGAAGCTTAAGTCCTTCAAGGTTTGCAGCAAGATGCTGCAGATCTTCTACAAGTCTGTTGTTGGAGAGTGTAATCTCTTCTTCCATCATCTGTTGGGGTAGCAGCATCAGAGCCAGGGACTTAAAAGGCCCAACAACCTGATGAAGAAGCCTGGTTCTGTTCTGGGGACAACTATGGAAACGATGATGCAAAGAAAGATTCTTCACAAAAATCAAACAAATTATGGACAACCCTGAGCATCCTCTTCACGAGACTATCCTACAACAGAATGCTTCAGTTGGAGGCTTCTTCAGTTTCGCTGCAACACAGACCACTACAGGAAATCCTTCCTGCCCACAGCCATCATGATCTACAACAACTCCTTAAAGAATACATTTGTATAAGCTACAACAACACTTAATTTCCTCCTGGGATCAATAAAGTATTTTTTCAATTAAATCGTTTTTACAAAATTAAACCTGATTAGTTGAGAATGAGAGTTAAGATGCATTTTTATATTATTAATCTGAAAAGCACCACATGCTTAATAATAATACTACTGCAAATCTGCAAATTAGTGCAATATTAAATTCTAAAATATAACGCCACTATGTTTTGGTAAATACTGTATTTCTTACCCCTGATGAAAATACAGCAAGCAGACGCCTTGATTTGTCTATTTACAACAGGACAGTCTGCTCAAGCACATAACTCTGTCAGAGCCTCTACTCTGCCCCTGATTGTTTATGTCCTCCACCTGTGTGTCACTGATTGCGCTCACCTGATCCTCGTTCTCCTCCTTGTCCTCTGTTATTTAAGATCTGGCGCGAGCTACCTCCACGTCTGCGCCTGGGTCCTTCACTTCACTTCACTTATTCAGCGGCATACGGCTGACACTGGCCATTTACCTAAATACTGTAAAGCTATAGCCATAAAATCCCTGCACATATCAAGAACAAGCTAAAAGTGGATCAAGATTATACCGTTATGTTTTGTATTTAAGAACCTCAATGTGCCTCTATGTGTTTACAGTGCCTCACTAAAATGAGGCTATCCTTGGATAAAATCTGATGTCACATTGTTTTGAATTTTTACTGCAACTGGTCTCACTTTTTCAGTATTATCTTTGGTTAATCAGAAACTAGCATAATAAAGTCTGCACTCATGTCAGATTTTTACAGCAGCAAATGTCAATCTAATTTTATTAGGCTTTGGTTTATACTAAGCATATTCCCAAGTATACAAAGATAAGGTTATCTACTTTCAAACCAAAGTTTCTTTTCATCCAAATTAATTTAGAAAAAACATACTTTCCATGCATAGTTGGGAACTGCAACCGTGCTCCATCGTGCAATTTTTTTTTCATGTATTTCACCAACTGTTTACCTTACTGCCCTCTGAAAGGCGTTATGAATCACTAAAAACACGCACGGCTAGACTCTAAAACAGTTTCTATCCAGCAGCAAAGACGGTTGAATTCTCACCCCCCTAATATCTACTACTGTAAAATGTTATGTATTTTTTTTGTAGAAACTTATTTATAAACTTCTATTTTTGCTCTTATTTATCAATTAATGCTTATTCTGGATTTTGGCGTGCCTGTGCTGTTCTTTTAGGTGGGGTAATTGACAATGACAATTAAGTTTGATTCGGATTCTGTTCCTCAACGTATCAAACCTACTTTTTCACTGCATGAAGCCATCTTCATTCATCAGCCTCTTTTGATCAACTCTTTTGGTTCAAACTTAAACTATGTTGACAAATAGGGAATGGCCACAATTTTTTAATTTTCCCCGACATTTGCAACATCTGCAAGTTGAGTCCTGTTTTTAATGCTGATGTTTTAACTGCAACAAAATCCAAGCACTGTCATACAGTACAGATAAGTTTTTACTTGGGTGGATTTTATGATGTCTTTCTTTTCATCACCTGATACAAACAAATATTGTGGTGGATGTCGAAAGTACACACTGAACTAATATTTCATGTCATCCTTGTGCTTGGATTTTCCCACAATTTACCATATGATGTCCACAGGCCTGGATTATTTAGTTCTATATATTGAATAACTGTCAGGTATTCAGGTAAATGTATACCCTGTAAAACCTTTATATTGCCTTATTTACTTCCAATATTTCCCTATGTTTATACAGTATTTATATCTTTTAAATTCTACTCAAGATATAATTTATATTTTTTGGAAGATAACTGTTGTGCATTACAAATAAGCCTGCTAACACACTGGGAGAAAAACTAATTGACTGAACTAATGCGGATGAGAACACATTCTGGAACCCTGATCCCATCCACCTTTCAAGAGCTGTTTGAACAAGCCATCAATGAACAGGCTAATAACATTAGGTTTGTTACAATGTACCATCCCTTGAGTATTTTCTACAGAAATAAAAGAGGAGATAATATGGACATCTTCATAGTACAAATTTGTTTGTTCTTCTCCTAATTAAATTGTTTAATTACAGCACTGCCTTTTGTCACAACTTTCTCCTATGGGATACAAAAAAAAGACACTTCTACTTAGTTGTTTTCTCTTGTTTAGTTTTATTTCTGCGCAATGCTATGGGTTATAGATTTACAATGAGTAACATCAATAATGTTACTAAAACTATGCATGTGACTAAAAGGTTTATGACTTTTATGAAAATCGTACCACCTACAACAAAGGCTAAAGTCCAACCTTGTGCAGTTGTTAAAGATTTACTACTGAGTGCAGCTTCGTGAGAAGATACTTTAAGCAAACACTTTCCTGAGGTTCATGTGATGTTATGCAGGAGTGTGTGATTTGACTAGAAAGAATTTAAAGGAGCTAAAGTCTATATAACAGTTTTTCATATAGATCATAACTTTCTGTAAGTGCAGCAAAACAGAAACTCAAGCTTGATGTTTGTTGTCTGGTCAAAAGAGCATTATTTTTGGAAAATAATGTGTCATCAAGCAATGAAGTTAAAATCTGTATACTGAGCCCAATTAAGATATGGAAGAAATCCACAACTCCAACTAATAACATGTCTGAAGAAGAGGCTGTGACCACATCGACTGGCAAGTAAGTAAATCTTTAGTTTATGCTCACTTCTTGCGAACTATGTATGTAACCTATTGAAGACATATTTTATTTTTTTTTTATTAATAACGTCAGATCTTAAAAAAAGAAAAATCAGAAAATAATCTGGAGTATATTCTAAAATATATTTTTAAGAATGTGTAACTGCTGTTTGGAAATAGTATTCTTCATTACCTAATAATAGGTAATGAAATACTGATTTTGTGTAGAGACACTAGCTGACAGAATCTTCCCTCATGTATTTTGAAAACAAAATCTATGTCCATTACATTTTTTTCTGTATCTATCGTCCCAGCGTCCAGGCAAAGTATGCAATTTAAAAACGAGATCTGTGCCCAAAATGTTTTTTCCGTACCTATCTCCTGTCACGCTGCCCTATTCCTGCCTCATTGTCTTCACCTGTCTGTCTCATCATCCACACCTGATCCTACTCACCTCCTGCCTTTAAGACCCCTCACTTCCTTTCACTCCCGGCCGGATCATCCTAGTCCTCCTTCCTCCTTCCTCCTAGTAGTAGTAGTCACTAGTAATTGTCAATCCCCATGGTGTGTCGTCTCCCTGCCTCTTCGTTCCAGCCCGATGTCCAGTCTCTCCATTCCTGCCGTCGTCCTCTTCACCACCACCCTCATCATCACCTCCTTTAATAAACATCCTCCACCTTCCTTCAGCGAGTGCGTTTGGGTCCATTCTCCACACACCCCGTGACATCTCCATAGTGTTCAGAAAGCAACGGCAAAAGTAACTGAATGCATTAAGCTGACATTTCATTCCTCAGTTTGTATCTTCTGTAAGTGCAAATTCTCACTCAATGATCCAAAAATGTCTTCCCCGACTCAACCTTTGACAATATGGAGTAGCAAACATAACATTTCATAACCATTTCCTTTCTGTCTGCTTGAAAGTTTGCCCTCATATTCTGCTTTTTTGTGCAAACATGGTTGTATGTGAGAAATGGATCACTGAGTTGTTCAAAATATGAAGCAAAATCAGGCTGTGAACATTACATTAACACAAAGAATTGTACTAAAAGACAAAACTAAACAATGCCTCCTCACAACATGATGTTGCCACAACTGTACTTAACTGTTGAAAAAAGGTTCCCAAGTTGTTAATCTTCCCCATTTTCTATCTCAAATGTAACAGTGGGCATTATGGCAAAACACGTCCTAGTGTTATTAGACAAGGTATGGTTTCAAAAATAGTTATTTGTCCCTGATTGCATTTACAAGCTGTAATCTGGGTTTTTATGTTGCATTTGGATTGATGGCTTCTTCGTGTCTGAGTGGCCTTTCAGCCCATCTTGGTCCAAGACTTGTTTCACTGTGTATAATGACAGTCTCTTTCCAAATTCAGCCAACAGCTTCACAAGGTCTTTTGTTCTTGTCTGGAATCGATAGAAACTATTTGCAGCAGCACATGTTCAGCTTTTTGGGCAGAGAAGCATCTCTTTCCTTCATGGTATGATGGCTGGATAAACACATGTTTTTACTTGCCTATCGAAGTAGTTCCTAAAATATTTGTGCTTTACATCATTCACCTCGGGACTTGGCTGTTTAGAAGCCAGTGCATCACAGTGTATCATGCAATGCATCCACTGCACATTGGAAGAGACGCACTTCATGAGCGCCTGCAGTCCTCCTCGTTTCCCAGTCATGGCCTTCGTCCTGTCTGTTTAGATCCCTATAAACTCCGTGCATGTCCTTTGACATGTTATAAATGCACCTGTCGATGGTATTATTAGACAGAGGAATGACCCACGGTTTTCTTGGTCTTGTTAAGTCATGATTGGAGCCATGCCAATAGCATGGGGAGGAATCAAATCCTCTGTAATTGTGTGCGACTTTTTACACTGTGCTACTCAGTAGGAAACTTTAAATTAGCTCAGTTGAGCAGTGTGTTTGAGATGTTGCCATAAATTACATTCAAAAGTGTGCCTTCGTTTAACTCATCAGAAGCTTACAAAGCAATACCATCATCTGAGCTTTCTCAAATGATAAAAAAGGTATAGCAACTTTAGTGTATGTAAAATTTTGACTTTAAAGAAAATAATAAATAAAAAAAGTGAAAAATATTTGATGGTCAAGTAAAAAAAAAGGTGATATGTGGGAGGAAAATTTTCTTGAGAGAGCTAGTTCTGGTCTGTAGATGTCTGTCGTCTGCTGGACCTAATGTGGCAACAAATACAGTGACCAGAGTGACCAGGGATCCGTGATAAATGTCCCATTGTCTTTTGCAGTGTGTATCTGTCCAGCTTGGTTAGAAACTGAAAGGGAAGCATATCAGAGAGCAAAAAGCTGTGAAACCAATATGAGCTGGATGTGACAAGAAGTCACAGGTTAGGATTCAGTATTCACTAAAAATATATTAATCCTTCAAAGAGCAATTTATTCACTGCATATAAGTACAGTCTAAGAAAAGACACACAAATGATAGATAGATAGATAGATAGATAGATAGATAGATAGATAGATAGATAGATAGATAGATAGATAGATAGATAGATAGATAGATAGATAGATAGATAGATAGATAGATAGATAGATAGATAGATAGATAGATAGACAGACAGACAGACACACATACAGTATTGTGCAAAGGTTTTAGGCACATGTGAAAAAATTATGTAAACAAAGAATGCATTCAAATGAAAGTGTTAATCATTGTTAATCATTTATTTTCATCAATCAACAAAAAGCAGTTTATGAATATAAAAGAAATATTAATCAAATCAATCTTTGGTGTGAAGGGACTCAGCTGGTAGGTTGTTCCAAACATCTTGGAGAACTAACCCCAGATCTTCTGTAGATGTGGGCTTCCTCAAATCCTTCTGTCTCTTCATGTAATTCCAGACACACTCGATGATGTTGAGATCAGGGCTCTGTGGGGACCATACCATCACTTCCAGGACTTCTTGTTCTTCTTTATGCTGAAGATGGTTCTTAATGACTTTGGCTGTATGTTTGGGGTTGTTGTTCTGCTCCAGAATACATTTAGGGCCAATCATACGCCTCCCTGATGGTATTGCATGATGGATAAATATCTGCCAGTATTTCTCAGCATTGAGAACATCATTAACCCTATCCAAATCTCCAAATCCATTTACAGAAATGCAGCCCCAAACATTCAAGGAACCTCCACCATGCTTCACTGTTGCCTGGAGACACTCATTATTGTACCGCTCACCAGCCCGTTGACAAACAAACTGCCTTCTGCTGCAGCCAAATATTTCAAATTTTGACTCATCAGTCCCCAGCACCTGCTGTAATTTTTCTGCACCCCAGTTGCCATGTTTTCGTGCATACTTGAGTTGCTTGGCCTTGTTTCTACATCGGAGGTTTTGATTTTTGGCTGCAACTCTTCCATGAAGACCACTACTGCCCAGACATCTCTGGACAATAGATGGTTGAACCTGGGTCTCATTGGTTTCTGCCAGTTCTGAGCTGATGGCACTCCTGGAAATCTTCCAAGTTTGAAGGTTAATAAGCTTGATGAATCATCAAAAGGACCTTAAAAAACTCATCCATGCATTTTATCTTTGGTTTCCACAGCTTTGAAATTTTTGTCTGGGAGAAACCTTGCTGATGCAGTGTAACTACCTTTTGTCTTGTTGCTGTGGTCAGTCTTGCCATGACATTCTGATTCTGATTCTGACATTAAACTATCTTCCACAACTTCACCTTGGTAGCAGAGTTTGGCAGTTCCTCACCCAGTTCTAAGCCTCCTACACAGCCGTTTTTGTTTCAGTTAATAAGTGTGTTTCAACCTACAAGTGACATTGATGATAATTAGCACCTGTTTGGTATAATTGGTTGATCATACATCTGACTATAATTCTACAAAATCCCTGACTTTCTGCAAATGTGGCAATAAGAATTGATGCTGGTTTAAAGGCAAATGGTAGTAAAATTAAGTATTGATTTGATTTAGAATTTTTTTTGTTTGCTCACTTTGCACTTTTTATAAATTGATAAAAATGCTGCTCGTGTCCTCACTAGAACCAGGAAATTAGAGCACATCACCCCAGTTCTAAAGTCCTTACACTGGCTCCCTGTAGCTCAGAGAATAGGCTTCAAAATACTTTTAGTATACTTTTAGTTTATAAATCATTGAATGGCCTCGTGTCAAAGTATCTTGAAGATCTACTGTCACTATACCAAACCCCCAGACCACTCAGGTTCTCTAATTTCAGTCTACTCAACATTACCGGAATTAGAACCAAACATGGAGAAGCAGTTTTCAGTTTCTATGCTCCTCTAATCTGGAACAAACTTCCAGACCACTGCAAAGCTGCTGAAACACTGAGTTATTTTAAATCACAGCTAATACGCATCTGTTTAGAACTGCCTTTGAGGAATGATTTCATGTATCATATGTTTGTGTGTGCTTCATGTTTTATTATTGTTTTCACTTTATCCTAAATTCATGTAATGTTTTTACATTTCATATGCTTTGTGTTTTATGCTTTATCCCCGAATCATGTAAAGCACCTTGAATTACCTTTTTGTTGAAAGTGTGCTATACAAATAAAATTGCCTTGCAGCATTTTTATCTATACATATATACTGTACATCTATATATAGATAGAGAGATAGATACAGCAATCAAAGTGCTAGGAACATCTGAAACCAAACATTTGGCCATGTGTTGTACAAAACAAAAGATTAATATTTATTAGAATAAAAGGAATAGAAAAAGGAGTTGCAGAGTTAAAACCAACATTCAAAGACTATTACATTAACATTATATTTTTTATTTATAACTGCTGAAACAAATTGGCAATAATAATATAATGCAATATAGAACTAAAATCTAAAATCATATCTGGGCTTTTCTTAAGTTCTGTCTGATCTGATAGTTCTGTGATACTTTAACAGCATCTTAAAATTTGTATTCAAGGTGGTCCGAGGAAGAAAGACCAGTTTCTCCCACACCAAGTAGTGTTTCCATGAAAAGCAATGCATCCAAAGGTGAACCTTTGAACTTCAGGGACAAAGTACCTGGGTATGAAATTTCACAATATTTGCAATTTTATTTGGAGACTAAAGGAATCTTTGACGGGGGGGGGTATTTTGTATATTACAACTCTAAATAAAGTTTTAACACATGCTGCAAATTGTTCTAAAGCCCACCAGAATACCAAAAACCAGTGTCTCCTTCAACAAGCATGAAGAGTGATGTATCGAAGGGAGAACCTCTTAACTTCAGCAATAACAGGTAAAATACATGAATGTTTATAAAATACTAAATGTTTTACTGGAATCAGACAAAAAAATGTTATGCTTTTTCCTAGTGTTGGTAACACATTAATTTCTTCGAAATGAACTGGTAAAATTTGTAGTACAGGTACAGCACATGTGGGTTTTATGCCTACTTAACATTCTGCTGCAGAGTGGTATTATAAGAATGGTGGCATTTCTGTTATTAGGTTTTCATAGTTACTTTACCCAACAAAACCTTTTATGTCAGATGTTGGTTTGGGGATTAGTAATAAAATAATAATTTTATACAACAGCATTACTTGATGTTATTTTTGGCGCAACAAAACTTTTCTAAACTCTAATTTAGAACAAAATTTCTGTATTTAAAGAAAACTATTAAAATGTGTTTTTTGTGATGCATTAACACACTTTTAATCTACAACAAAATTGTTCTCACTGTTTTCTACATCGAAAGTTTCACATAAGAAAACCAGCTGCTGAAGACATTAAAAGTATCAATAATTTATAATATCAATTATTGAAGGTTGTCAACAAATTCCCAAAAAGGTGCATATGATCAAGGACTACCTGACCAACAGACCACAGTTTGTGAGACTGAAGAATTGTGTGTCAAACCAGTTGGTCAGCAGCACAGGAGCACCACAGGGGACTGTACTCTCACCATTCCTTTTCACTCTGTACACCTCAGACTTCGAGTACAAATCAGAGACCTGTCATCTGCAGAAATACTCAGATGACCCTGCAATTGTCGGGTGTATCAGAGATGGACTAGAAGCTGAGTACAGAGAGCTGGTGGACCGCTTTGTGACATGGTGTGGAAACAATCGTCTTACTTTGAATGTGAACAAAATAAAGGAGATGATTGTAAATTTCAGAAGAAACAGGGATAAGTCAAACACTGTTTCCATCATGGGAGAAGAAGTGGAGGTGGTTGAGGAGTATAAATACCTCGGAGTTCACCTTGACAACAGACTGGACTGGAGGCGCAACAGTGAAACCGTCTACAAGAAGGGACAGAGCAGACTGTACTTCTTGAGGAGGCTTAGGTCCTTCAAGGTTTGCAGCAAGATGCTGCAGATCTTCTACAAGTCTGTTATGGAGAGTGTAATCTCTTCAGCAATCATCTGTTAGCAGCATCAGAGCCAGGGACTTAAAAAGGCTAAACAACCTGATGAAGAAGGCTGGTTCTTTTCTTGGGACAACTGTGGAACATCTGGAGATGATAATGCAAAGAAGGATTCTTCAAAAAATCAAAAAAATTATGGACAACCCTGAGCATCCTCTTCATGAGACAGTCATACAACAACAGAGCATCTTCAGTCGGAGGCTTCTTCAGTTTCGCTGCAATACAGACCGCTACAGAAAATCCTTCCTGCCCCCAGCTATCATAATCTACAACAACTCCTTAAAGAAATAATTATATGAGCTATACCAACACTTAATTTCCCTCTGGGATCAATAAAGTATTTTTGAATTTGAATTTGAATAACAGTGACGACATTTACAAAAATATTCCTTTGTTTTTATACGCAAAGTTACTATCACTTTAGATATTAAATTAAAGCCTATGTAATACATCAAAGATCAAAATCCTTTTATCTAAGTTGCGTTAGCGACCTTAACAATTGCTCTGAAGCACCTGATTCGGCTACTGTTTACTGGAAGATGTGTAAAAGAAACCCATTTTGAAGGTTCCATCTACTTGTCATAATGAATGCTTGGATTACTTGATTTTCAACAAATAATTACAATATTTGACCGCTTGGGGAGTGAATCACAGTGTAAATTCCCTTATTATGCCTAAACAGTGGCATCCTATAATTCTAACACATTTTATTGCAAAAACATGTAATGCCGCATTCACACCACCCAAAACGTCAACGCCTTGAACAGCAACATCACATGTTAAGTCTATGGTTGAGGCAGTCAGAGGGCCATCTGAGGGCCATCTCTGCGGTCCTTTGTGTGCTTTGGCTTCTGCAATTTTTGAAGCTTTTGCTGCTTTCCAAGCTTCAAAGGGGCAAAAGCCTGCAACACAGAAGTTGAGCTAGCTGAACTTTCGGCATCGTCCCCTGAGCGTCAAGCAATCAGAGCGTCTCACTGTAATGACGTCACTACTTAAAGTAGCGCTAAAAGCGAACCTCATCCATATTCAGCTCCTGGAGCAAAGGGTTAAACTCTCCAAATCAGAATGCCTTTCAAAAATGGGGTGTATCCATAAACGGCAGTATATAACTATAGCATCCATCAGTTCTATCTGTTCTATTTATTGCATTCTCATACAAAATTATGGTAATTTAGTCTTAATTTAGACTGTTTATTTAGTGTCTACCTTTTAGCTTGCCTTCAATCCTCACAGGAAGAGACTCATGAAACTGCTGGGCAAGCAGCACAAGCCATTTCTGATTGGTTTATCCAGTGTAACGTCTGTACACTAAAGCCAACAACAGTCACATAAGATAATGTATCTCAAATGTGACTGAAAACTTTCTTTGTCCACCTCAAGTAGCACTAGCATACTGTAGCTTCATCAGCTGCAAAAGGCGCAGAAAACCTACATTCTCCACCACATCAATGAGTGGATCATTTATCACAATAATAGGCCATAAAAGATGGAGTTTGCATGATTTTTGGTAACAGCTACTCTGTTACTGGTCATTTACAAATGACGTGATCAGGACCCCAAAACAATCCTTGGGTTTGGATGTCCCAAACATCTTAACATTTAGATCCATGTGAAAAGGTGTTTTTAGATACATCAACACATCTGGCAAAAAAACAAACAAGCAGTTGCTAGTTGTTAGAGGTTGGAGCATACTGACATAAATAAACTAAACCATTAACAGGCTTTTCTGAATGTGTAAGTCGGCTTTTTTTCCACTGCTTCCGAATCTGAATCTGTTCCCAGAGGACTTAAAATATATTCAACTTGTAAAATTGTCACAACATTACTAAAAATAATAGTAGTAAACCTAACTTAGTACTGTATATTGTAAGAAAAAAGTGTTTGTCCTCCAAGAAATTTCTGTTGTTCTAACTTTTTTGTCACAATTAAATACCTGAATGTCTTTTGATCTGGGCGTGAAGGGATGCTTTTTGAGATTGTAAAGTCTACTTCATATTTTCTATTCAGGGGCTTAATTTAGGTTCTATTTAGATTTCTTGATTGTACATCTCTGGGAATTAGTTTGTAATGAGTGATTTATACTGCTTTCAAAAAATATTGTGGCACGCAGTTATTTCATGATTTAAGAAGTTGGGCAATATATTTTTTCACACAGTGTCCAGTTGTTTTGGAAAGGTTAGTTTTATTATTATTATTATTTAAAGAAATGAAATCCCTATTACTAATCTCTACCTCACCAAGCAAGAAAAGTGACATATCCAAGGATGAACCTTTAAACTTTGGCAATGAAGCTATAAGGTAAAATGTTTTAGTGATATCGCATGCCTTTTGTTGGTAAAACATGGAAAAGTAGTACAATTTACAGTAATTATGGTAATATATTGGATTCTTATTTTGAGACCTTTTATTTTAATGCAGAGATCACAAATACCTGGGATAAGTATATTCATTGCCAAATAATAACGATGATCACACAACAAAATGTAAATAAAATTATGAGGCACACAGCGTTGATTCGAAAGTAATCCCCTGTTCATTGTCAGTATATATTAACATTTTAAACAATGCTGCGAATAGCTTCTTTCATCAAACAACCTACACTGAAAAAAAATCAGAATCACAATTTGGCCTACTGGCCAAGTTTGAAATCTGCACAAGGAGTTTTAATCTTGTTGGCTCTGTCTCTCAAGCAGTAGAAAAAAAGAATTAAAGACAAATCATACATAAAAAAACATAAAATTTATAAAAATGTTAATTAATCCAAAAAATAGACCGCATACAAGGCACAACAGTGCGAGTAATGTGAATAAAGGGCACAGGTTGTTGTATTGTTTTGTTTAGTAAACATGAGGTTTCCACTTTTGGAACTTCAAGGTAATTTAACGAGATCTTTTTCTGACGGGGTAATCTGTTGGCCCATTCCTCTCACCCGCTGTGTCTCCATACACATTCGGCCCTTTAAGGAATCAGCTATGAAATCCGCTAATCACAACCGTTACAGCAGCACTGATCAGAGCAAAAAAGCGCAGACAGCAGCAGAAATAACACAAGATTGACATGGAAGAAGCAGTCATGGGGCGAGAGGCAGGGTAAACCCTGGACAGGTCGCCAGTCCATTGCAGAAATAGACTATTTTTGCAAAATAATTCTTAAATAACAAGTGTTTGTAACATATTAAAAAATAATTTCATAAGTAATTTCGGCAGGTATATCTAATTAGATAAAACAGCCGAAGTATCCTTTCTTAGGAAACAAAGATCCAATATTCTGATCAAAAGACATAAAAGGGGAATTTTTTCCCTTCTCTGTTTAAGTTCACTTGAAAACAACGGATCAGTGCCTCCTGGACCAACTGGTGTTCATGAATCTGAGTCAAGGTATGATGTGTAAGAATTGCATTTAAAGACAAACAAAGGGTTTATTTAATACTTAAAAAACTGTTTACTTTCTGTTACCAGAAGATAAGCATTTTTTAACCTAACAAACTGATTCTGAAAAAATGACTCAATCTGGGATGAGATCCAAAAACCATGGTGTTCTCTAGGAGTTGTTTAGATGGATCATTTCATCCTATTTCATAAGGGAAGATTAACTGCCAATCAGTACAAACCTGTTGAGAATTATCACTTCAGTTAATTGGTAAAACATTTAGCTTCTGATGGTAGTATCTTTGGAGATAAAATATCTACATTTATAAGACCTCACTGAACAGTTAAAGGAGTAGGCAATAATGTGAGTCAAGTCCCACATCATCATCAGATCCCAACCCCAATAAACAGTCACAGTAAAATAATAAGAAGTTTAACAGTATTTGACTCTACTAGTAATACGTCTATATGACTGGAAGGCTGACCATTTTAAAAACAATTGTATATTTTAATCGTCTTATTTAAACATGATCACTGAACATGTCTTTGTTTCAATAAATGCAAACCAAAACAGTTAAATGTCCTGTATGTCCCTGCAGTGTTCCCAGTGAAACCCATTCTGAAACGGCTAAGAAACCTGGCAAAGGTGAGCATGACTCTTCGTCAAAAAAAAAAAATCAAAGTTTGTAAAAACAATCATTGGCTTCAAGGGATGTACTAGTAAATACATTTTTTTTAAACAGATAAACTGTGAGGTTCAAATTCTATTTTTTAATTGTAAAGTTTTTTTTTTTGTTCATCTTAAAGTAGAGTTGTGTGGTGTAGTAATTATTAGATGGTGTCTTACTTGCTGTGTAGTCAAAGTAATCCTGTTATTGGAATTTTTAAAATAAGGATAGAATTTCCACAAGACAGTAAAGCTAAAAGATTCAAAAATGTGGTTCTTTAACCAGTATTGGTCACATCTCATCACTACTGCAGCTGACAATTGTTGATGTTTCAAGACAAAAATTTCCATGGTGTGAACATATTAATTTGCTGAGTGAATGGTGGATACTCAGTGTATCTTGCTGTTTAGCTGAGTTAAGCTTGTTGCCTGAAAGAAATGTTAATTGTTTCTGAAAATTATTTCTGTAAATATATTCGGAGTGTTTTCAACCATGCGTTTCAAATATAAAGTTGTGATTCCTGTTGTTCACATAACATGTATTTTGCAATGACAGGAGATGCCAAGGGAGAAAACGATCTCAAGAGAGTAATTCTTGAAGAGTTGGGTCGACATGAAAATGATCAAAAACTCTGTGAGATAGTGAAGTCTGACATAAGTGGCAAAAGGGTTCCAGTCACGTACAATGATTTATTTTCCGCAAACACAACTTTGTTATCCAAACCTTCCAATAATGTGCGAACAGTATTCATGGAAGGAGTCCCTGATATTGGTAAAACATTCCAAACACGAATGTTCATGATTGACTGGGCAAAAGGAAAATCCAATAAAAACATAAAGGCTTTAGTGTCCCTCCATTTCACAGAGCTGAAAAGAAAAATACATGAAGTTAAAAGCATGGAATCTCTGCTTAATGATTTCTTCAGCAAAAAAAAGGTAGTAGTTTCCGACAATGACAGGAATAAAGCATGTTTTATTCTTGATGGCCTGGAAGAATGCACACTTCCTCTTGACTTTGAGAAAAACAAGGAAGTAAAAGACTTGAAGCAACCTGCATCAATGGATGAGCTGCTAACAAATCTGATCCAGGGAAATTTGCTTCCTGATGCTCATCTTTGGATAATTTCTCAACCTAAAGGAATTGCCAAGATTCCTCTGAAATATATCCAGAAAACTGTTCAATGTCAAGGTAACAATTTTTACTTAATTTAGCTAGTTCATAAAGTAAGAATTTTAATTGACTTTATTCATGAGATATATGATTTTAAATCTTTATTTCATAACGTTTCTCTTTTTAATTAGAAACTCGTGAGCAACAGAAGAATTTAGAATCATGCCTGAAACAAAGATTTCTGACAGAAATCACTGATGATAAAGATGAAATCAGTCATCCCAACCAGAAAACAACAGAACATATTATCAGAAGAGAAAATGGCTCTAAAGAAGAGGAAGGTAAGCAGAACAAGATTATCAAAGTGAATGCGCTTTCTGAGATCTTTAAAGATGGAAAAGGAAAGAAAACTAGAATGGTGCTGACTATTGGAGAAGCTGACATAGGAAAATCCTTTCACATGCAAAAATGTATTAAAGAGTGGGCAAAAAAAGATAAAACCAGTTCATTCTGCACTTGGAACAAAGATCATTTCTCTGGGCAAGCAGAAACTGTAGAACTTTTGTTTCCACTTGACTTTTCAAAGCTCAATTTAATAAACGATCAAAACTTCAGTTTGTTTGGACTTCTCAACCGTTTCTTTGATGAAACCAAAGATTTTGTCATCTCTGACTATTCCCAGTTAAATATTTTTTTTCTTTTGGATGGACTCGATGCATATCAACATTGTTTAGACTTTGATAACAATGAAACTGTGACCGATGCTAGAGAACTAACCTCAGTGGACATGCTAATAACAAACATTATCAAAGGAAACTTGCTCCCAAAGGCCCACATTTGGATAACCTCCCAGCCTCCAGCAGCTGAGAAGCTCCCTGACAACGTTGTTGAGAGGATAACAGAAATACGAGGTAAGATCTGTAAATGCACTTGCTTACAATTAGATTGAATTAAAATGTTTTTCTTTAATTTAAATTGCCATCAGTAAAACTACCCTTCTTTTTAGTTAAAATTACATCAAATAATATTAACATTAATAAACTAATTAGCCCAGACACAACATTACTTGAACGTCCTTAGATCTCCATGGAAGGGTGGCTCCGTTGTCTGGAAAGACCAGCGATAAAGCAGAGAAACTAGCTGTTAGCTAGTCAGCTAGCAGCAGCTGCATGTGGTCAAGGCTAGTGGAGAGGCTTCGGGGTGCCCGAATAGCTAGCCACCGTTAGCCAGAACTCGGGTCATCCAGTTTGTCCAGCTTGGTTCGGCTTGGCAGTCTTCTCCCACGGATTGTTTTCACAGGCAGCCTTTAGCTCAGCTGCATCGGGTGAGCAGCTCCGGGTTAGCAGCTCGGTTAATGCAGCAGCGCAGCAGGGCAGCAGCAATGAGAGGCTCTCTCTCCCTTTATGGTGTAATCTGATCATTGATCAAATTCATTCTGCAGAGTTTGAACAAATCAGGTTTAGGACATATTCCATCGGCCGTCAAACAGTTTACCTGATCAACGATCAGCAGGCTGTTCTGTCTTTTGGATCCAAACTCGCCCCCGCCGTTTAAAGCCGATTTCTCCAGTTATGTCTTCTTATAACTGGTTAACTAAAACAGGATTACAGGTTAAAACCAAAACAGACACTAAAATAAATAAAAAAATCAAAACCACACTAATTCTGCTCTACACATGACTGATTAAATAAACAATAACTTAGAAACAAGCACTTACATTCAATAAAAATGATTAAAGGCCTAAGAATGACCAGCAGCCTATTGGTTTCCAAAGGGCTATGAGCATTAGCTTCCCAAAGTATGCAACAAGGCCAGACACCCATCTATCCTGGCATTGTAAAAATTGTAAATGCTTCAGATGCTTTAAATTTGTATTATTTAGGTTAATTTATTTGCTTTTATTTTTTCAGAGAGGCCTAATGTTACAAGTCAACGAAAACTCATGTTTCAACTAAAAGAGCAATTTACCAGTGTGTCTGAAGGGATCGACAGGCAGAGGACCTCAGCTCTTCTCAACGAGGTCTTCACTGACCTCTACATCACAGAAGGGGAGAGTGCACAAAATGAAGCCATGCAGGTTCATGATTCAAAATTCAAAACAGTAAATGAAGAAACCCCCATAAAATACTGTGACATCTTCAAACCTGCAAGTGCTAATCAAAACATTAAAACTGTGCTGACCGTTGGAGTGGCGGGTATAGGAAAAACATTTGCCTCAATGAAGTACATACTGGACTGGGCAGAGGGCAAAGCAACAGAAAACATTTTTTTCATTTTTCCACTTTCTTTCCGAGAGCTGAATCTGAGAGCAGGGAAAGAACACAGTTTAGAGGATCTGATTCATCAGTTCTTCCCAGCTATGAAAACCTCTGAAATAACTGACTATAACAAGTATAAGATTCTGGTTGTTCTGGATGGCTTTGATGAATGTCGCTTTGATTGTTTCAGTGAAACAAATGAATGCAGAGATGTCACAACACCAACCTCAGTAAATGTTCTGGTGTCAAGTCTTATCCTGGGAAATTTGCTCCCTGAGGCTAAAATCTGGATTACCTCCCGACCTGCAGCATCCAACAACATTCCCCCAGAAAAGATTGATCGAATGACAGAAGTGAGAGGATTTCATGATGAGCAAAAGAAAAAGTATTTCTTGAAACGATTCAGTGATGAGGAGATGGCTGAAAAAATCTGGTCACATGTGGAGAAATCAAGAAATCTTAACATAATGTGTCACATCCCTGTTTTCTGTTGGATCACGTCAAAGGTTCTGGAGGACTTTGTAAACAGAAATCAAGATGAAGGGCTTCCAAAAACTCTGACTGACATGTACACATATTTCCTTTTGCTTCAACGCAGACAGACAAAAGTAAAATATGATAAAGATCAGTCAAGCCCTGAAACCTCTGAAATGGAGACATCCTGTGATACAAGTAATGATGAAACAATCCTATCCTTAGGAAAACTTGCATTCAAGGGTCTAGAGGAGAAAATCCTTATCTTTAATGAAGAAGATTTGACGAGTTGTGGTATTGATATAACTAAAGCTGCAGTTTTCTCTGGGTTGTTTACTCAGATCAAACGAGAAGACCATGGGCTATACCAGCAGAAGTTGTTTTGTTTTGTCCATCTAAGCATTCAGGAGTACCTGGCAGCTCTCCATGTCTTCTACTCATTCAATAGCAAAGGAGAGAAAGTGTTCATAGAACCCACTCCAGCAACTTCAGACCTAACTGCCGCAGAGTTTTATAGGAAAGCAGTGGACAAAGCCTTTGAGAATAAAAATGGGGACTGGGACATGTTCCTCCGCTTCCTACTGGGTCTCTCTCTGGAAACTAATCAAGATCTTCTTCAAGAGCTGATTGATAAGACTAAAAATAACAAAGACACCAACAAGGAAACAGCTGAGTACATCAAAGAGAAGATCAGAGACAACAGTGACCCAGATAAAAACCTTAATCTTTTCTACTGTCTTAATGAGCTGAACGACCACACCCTTGTTCAAGAAATCAAAAATTATCTTCATTCAGAAAAAAAACCTTTTGAAACTTTCACTTCGTCACAGTGGTCAGCTTTAACTTTTGTGCTGCTGACATCAGATGAGAACCTTCAAGTGTTTGATCTCAAGAAATACCTGAAATCAGAGAAAGTTCTTCTGGGAATGCTGCCAGTGGTCAGAGTCTCAAACACCACTTTGTAAGTATTTGACAAATAATACGATTGTTTCAAGAGCTGCTTTTAAAAATCTCCCCTCTGGAAGCAAAATATACAAATATAGCACTGCTTATTTGAAAACTAACCCAAAAATGTGATAAATCCAGTGGCCCCTCACTATTTAAGCTGGTCTCTTCTTTAGCTTTTATTTACATTGATGTTATCTTGTGGTAACAGTAATGCATTATAACCAGAGCACTAATCTAGCAGGCACTCTTTAGTTGAGGCTGTCTTGTGGGTGCAGTGACATCATTAATCTTAATGTTGAATAGCAACCAAGGCTAAATGTAAGCATCAAATGCTTTTCAAAGGAATGACTAGTTGAAGCTACAACAACTGGTGCTGATCCTTACTTTGGTGGAGTATTGAAATCTCCCTGGGTGACAGTCAAGTTGGAATTTGTCAAGCTGTCTCATTTACTAGAAGAAATTCTGCTATCTTGCACCCAGTTGATAGTTAAATCAAGTAATTGGCAAAGATCCATTTGATTCTTCCCATATAGTGTTACTATGTTTGCCTGCACCAGTTGTAAGGCGATGAAGGCTTTTTGATACCTTTGTACAATTGCCACATTTTGAACCTTGACAAAACAAACTAATTAACCAAAAAGTATTTTTGAAAATGTTACTTTTGCTTTTGAGTACTTGTTATACCTCACTAATTCAGAAAAATGCTTCATCTTACTTTGTTCAAAATAATCGAGGTAAGATGTTACCCATGAAAGTGAAGGCTTTCGTAATAGAGGTGGGATTATAGTTTTGTATCACAAACATGATGACTTGTCCTTTACTGTTGTTTAAAACAAGACTCATTCATTCATTATTTATTTATTTATTTGGGACAGTGCATGTTAATGAACATACATGTAAAAAAAATAACACGAATGTAAACACACCAGATTATAGCCTAG
Organism: Valencia hispanica; assembly: GCA_963556495.2. Classification (NCBI taxonomy): domain Eukaryota; kingdom Metazoa; phylum Chordata; class Actinopteri; order Cyprinodontiformes; family Valenciidae; genus Valencia; species Valencia hispanica. Next base: position 20,376,614 of record OY747709.1, on the reverse strand, counting down.
GGCTAATTTCCATCTGTTGTCCAAACATTAAACAAAAAACATATTACAATAGACATCCATATTGCACAGCCTCTACAAATGCACAGTCACTCATTGCTCTTCCACTTTCACTATAGAACATATCAATCGATGCACAATTTCCATAAATTGTACATTGTCAGTCAATACACATGATCATGATTGTACATTTCCATTAAAATATTTCACATTTAAGCAGACCATGCATTTTTCCTTTTCCTGAATGCTTTTTCATTATTTAAGGAGAAAATTACATGCGAGTTAGTCAAATTACAACTTAATTTTGTAGAAGACAATGTTCTGTAGGGCTTATCATGGATCTTTTTACAGGCTGAGCTGGTCTGAGCTCTCTGAAGAATCTTGCAATGGTCTGACATCGTCAGTGCTAAGCTATCCATCTTCAAACCTCACAGTGTTGGACCTGAGTCACAATGATCTACTGGATGCTGGAGTGATTCGACTTGCTGATGGTTTGAAACATATAAACTGTAAACTTGAAATTCTCAAGTAAGTTTACCTTAGCCTTCTTTAATGAAAGTAACAAATTAATCACAGTGTTGTAATTCTCCACTGTTTTTGAGTTTCTAAACTGCTTTGTTCCAGGATTTAAGGCCTTTCTAAGTTTTCAAAATTCCTGCTTTTGAAGATTTAAGTGGCTTAACATATAATAAATAATTCTTATGAAATTGACAGTTACTGTACTGAGCATGATGGAACTGAAGTTGAAAGATGATCAGCACATGTATACACGCTATTATTTAAAAGCCTGCCTAAAAAAAGCCTAATTTAGTTTTCTTCAAAATTATATTCAGAAGCCTCATATTTTTGTTTAAATTTTTTTTCATTTTTCATTTAACTTTTAATATTTAAATTTTCTGAGACACATAATTTGGGGTATTCATAATTTTTTTTGACCAAAAGATTTGTTGTTATTAAAATAACAAGAAAAAAAGGCTTGAAATATTTCACACTATATGATTGTAAACAGTATGATGTGTTTCACTTTCTGAAATCAGTGACAAAAATAGTTGACTTTTTCATGACATTATATTTTGTTCAGCTGTTCATGTAATTCTAAACTGTGTGTTTGTGCAGGCTGGCAGGATGTCAGGTGACAGAGGAAGGCTGCTCTTCTCTGGCCAAAGCTATTGAGTTGAGAACAGTCTCCTCTCTTAAACACTTGGATCTAAGTTACAATCACCCTGGAGACAAGGGGATGAGGGTTCTGTCTGCAATTGTTGACAATCCAGGCAAGACGCTTGAGAAAGTGTGGTGAGTTAATGAATCAGAAAATACTTAGTAACATTTTTACATTTGTGGAAACAGTTTATTCCAACATATGTTGCACTATGCCTGAATAGAGCCTTTTTAACAGTAATCAGGAATTTAAGGGAGATCCCAGTGATACTTGTATTGCTTGGGTTGAGTGAAAATTGTAGTACATGTTATTAGATCAAGAACTGGTAAATTAAACTTAATACACACATTATGTGCTAAATAAAAAAAAATGTTTTTGCAGATCTACTCCTTTCATCTCCCCCACCTACTCATGAGCTTTCATAATTGGAAAAAAAGGAATGAAATACAATTTAAAAACTTTTTTCTTAAATAACAATTATAAATAAATCTTTTTTGTGTTGTCTTTATTCTGTACAGCTTTGACCATGGGGGCAAACTTCGGCTGAAACCTGGTTGGAATAAATGTATGTTTTTATGGGGTTTTTCCACAAATACATTAATATTTTTTTTATCACAAGATGAAACGGTTATCTTAAAAGTAAGGTTAGAATTGCTTCATCACCAAGGTTAGCTAATAGAGAATAATAATAACATTCATGATGTGCTAGTATAATTTTTTTATGTGGTTCAAAGAATCACAACTTTCTTAATGACTAAAGCAATTCTCCAAATTTAGCCAATATTAAATCTTTTTATATACAGCTTTACTATGTTTTTGTAAACACAGTACACACTCTGAAAATGTCATAGTTTGAATTTTCACAAATCTTGATTTATTTTATTTTTGAACATTTTTTCTATTTGATTCCTTTGCCCTTCAATAACACCAAAATTACACAGAAACATTTTGTTTTTGTCTTTCAGATGGTGCAGATCTGATGTTTGATGAGAACACAGCAAGCAGACGGCTTGTTCTGACTGAAAAAAACAAAGCGAAAACTATAGCTACTGTCAATGAGGTGGTCGCGCGAACTGAAAGTGAAAAAAGGTTCAAGAGGACCCAGGTGTTTTGTGATGAAGGCCTGAAACGAGTATGTTACTGGGAAGTGGAATGGGAAGGCAAGGTGGGGATTGCTGTGGCATATAAAGATGTACGTAGGAGCTGGGACAGTGGTGGTGGTCTTGGATGCAATCATTGGTCCTGGAGTCTGCTCTGCTCCAAGACTGGACACACTGCCATGCATGAAAAAACATCAGTAAAAATCAATGTCAACCCTTGCAAAAAAATTGGTGTGTTGCTTGATTGGGATGGAGGAACTCTAAGCTACTACAGTGTATCATCAGAGGAGCGGACCCTGATTCATACCTTTAATGCAAAATTCACAGCAGAGCTTTTCCCAGCCTTCTGGTTTCAGAGAGGCTCTGTAACTTTGTGCGACCTATGAATTCATCAGTGCTGGGCACAAGTTTGAATCACTGTAAGCAGGTAATGAGATGGACTTCGAGTAAAAACTAACAAAACTAACATATCTTCTTCATAATATGCTTTGAAATGGGTCAAATAAATTAGTTTTATATGTTTGTAGTTGATTTGAGGTGTGAACTAAAATGAAAGCTGATTCCAAAACATCACTGAAAGCCATGGACATTTCCAAAAGTGTTTATAGTCTGCATATCTTGTATAATGTGAAACATTTTTTACTCTGAGTTTGATATTACTGTTAGGCTTTTGTGTTTTTACTTTGAAACATTAACATGAAAGCCAACTGACTGCAGTTTTCATTACTTCTGAATTTTCTGTGTACATTTCTAACTAACAAATTAATTAATGCAAACCTGCTTTTTAAACTATTGGATGAAATCCAGAATATTTTTTAACGGTACTTTTTTATTCTGAATTTGATTGTCATTTTAAAACAATGAAGAAAACAATATGTGCTCCCATCTAGAATTTCAAACTGAGGACCATTTTCCCCGTTTCAGGTTTTTCACCTGTATAGGGAGGACTGTTTAGTATAAAGTGAGGACATTTTGTCGGTCCATGTGGTATACATGATGTGTGAGACCAGCAGTGACCATATGACAGAATTTTTAAACACGCTCTAAAAATGAGTGGCCGACTGGTTTATGTGATGATCAAGATAGTGTTTGATGGGTAAGAAGGTGATTTTGGAACATTATGGACTATGGTCGCATGTCTTCCAACTCGATTGAAACGTGTGACTGCTAATATACAATAGTGTAACACAGGTATTCATTTTCGTCTGATGTGATTGTTTAAGTTCACTTATATGCCTATTTATAGATTCAGGCATAAGTCAAAACATTTTTGACTGTAAAAATTGTGTTTCTGTAAAATATTGCTATTTGATAGTGATTAAATAGAGATTAATTAATAAAAAAATCCTCCAGATAATTTGATAGCTTTTTTAACTGGTTCCCATCATTATCAAACTTTATTTATAAAGTGCTTTTCATACAAGAGTTGCAACTCAAAGTGCTTTACAGATTAAACTGACCCCACATAAACCATATTCCCATCCCTCACCCACAGATTTAAAAGCATGATCACAGTTATTGCCTCCTCCCCCCAACCCAATTCCCATGCACACAAATACTTAAGAACAACTGTCAAGTTCAAGTGTGATTTCTTGTGCAATTTACTGTACAATAAACTGCAGTCCTATCAAAGTCAACAAGAGTTAAGAGTCTGTTTTCCAGAGTATTACTGCATGCACCACTCTGCGAAAGTAACTCTAGCCAAAAAGCCAAGAGCAAACCAAGTCCAGTATGGCACTTACTGGTTGTTCTTCACAAATTTGTAGAGGGGTTCGTCTTGCGCAGTCACCTTGATGGCAGAGATGGAGTTTGCTCACTTTTGTAGTGCTACAAGTGCTGCTTGCACTGCACTCAAGAAAACACCAGAGCCAGGTCTGTCAATTCACGGCGCGCCCAGATTGCTTGGAAGATTACCTCCACCTGGTTCACCCTACTGATAGGATGGGCTCCCAGGCAGTTTGCCAGCACAACAATAAAAAGGACATAAAAAGGACATTGAACCAAGTGCAGATTAGTCAGGTAAGGCCTGATTCACACGAGAGCAATCTGCTGAGCAAAAAGTGATTCGAGGCCGTTTGCTCAGCAGATAGCTCGCTGTGTGTGGTTAATTTTCAGCTAGTTTTCTGCCTCAGGAGGCGTTGAGGTGAGAATCAAACAGGTTTCGTGGGCACCGGGCCTGCTTTAGGGGAAAGAAGTGCAGAAATAAAAATGTTCTGAATCATATCAATGCCACTGCAAAAACTTAATATCCAAACAGGTACCATAAAAAAAAAACTTAAAAAAACTGAGCTATAGCATGTGAAAAGGAAACTGGACTTGACATGAAGTGAGAACAAAGCAGCTACACAAGAGAACCTGACGAAGAATGACAAAGGACCAGGAAATTTATACTCAGGCAGAGTAATGACTAGCAGGTGTAACAGCCAGAAAATAGGACAAGCTCCACAGGGAGAGCTAAGGAATTAGCAGGTATGGTAAAATAGGAACCATAACAAGTTACAACTTTATGTCATGAAAATCAGAAAAAAAGTGAAGCTAAAAACAACAATATTAAGACTATCATCGTTTTAGTGCTATACAAAAAGACTAACATCAAATCAATGATTTGAAGCAAATCTCCACCAGGCATCTAAAACCATGTTCCTCTACAACTTAAAGAGGGGCTGATATAGAAAATATTCTGATACACAATATATATTACTCTCATTTCAAATCTGACTTATTAGTGCTGATTGTAGCCGTATGTGTGGGTGTGTGTGTGTGTGTGTTTGTGTGTGCGTGCTGTGTGATATAAAGGTCATAATGAATAGTTTTTTGTTTTTTAATCTAAATTCTGAAGCTCAGAGTTCATGAGGCTTACAAAGAGAGCCATGAGATTCTCCTGGTCTTTCAGGCACAAATAAACATGTTGGGAGGTTTCTACCCTCCAGTGTTCTGTATATATAAATACTGGTATGGGCTTAAAGGCAAATACCAACAAAATTAGAAGGGCTACATACCAGCTTTTAAATTTCCCACAGGACTTATACCCGTGTAGCCTCTCCAAACATGACAAGTATCTCTGCGATACTACAAAAGCAAAAGGGGACCGGGCAGAAATGTAATGTGATTAGGATCTATACCCAGGAGCTGCTCTTGTAATAATAATGGGAGTCTTTCTTCTTTGGGGAATGGTTGTTAAACCTAAATAAACTTAGTAAAGTGACTTTCTGAAGGGGCTGAGAAACTGTTGTGGGAAATTACATATGGTCTTTGAAAAACTTAAATAAGTTGTAATAATAAAAGTGTCAATTGTTTCTACTTCAATTTTACTTGGATTTATAAAAGCCTTTTTTGTGTGGTGCATCTCAATATTCCATAATTTTCATATGGATTGCTACCTCCGCCAAGGAGGCTATATTTCAGCAAGGTTTTTTTTGTTTGCTTGTTTGTTTTTTCTGTTTGTTTGTTTGTCTGTTAGTAACATAACTCAAAAAGCTGTGGACAGAGTTTGATTCAATTTTCAGGGAATGTCCACAGTGGGACCAGAAACAAGTGCTTTGATATTTGGATTATCCTGATTACCGTCGGTGCACATACCATGCCAGCAGGGGGCAACAATGTGTTGTTTAACCACATCATAGTTCAGATGAAGAAGATCCTAAATTTGGCTGATTCAGTGCCATTCAAATTTACCTGGCTTTTTACAAACAGGCAGCAATGTTCATATTATGTTAAAAAAAATGTAGCAAAAATAATCTTTAATAAAAATGTGATTTATGCTTTTTTAAAAACATCTTTTTCATTTTACTTTGTAGTTAAAGCTGTCCTTGAATAAAAGTAACTTTGTGTGATATTTCCTAAAACTGTCCATATATCCTGAAAGTAGGAAATGAGATTTGTTATCTGTTAAAAAAAACAGCTCTCCCCGTCCCCGAACACCTCTGTCCACCCGCTCCATCACTTTACCACTCATATAGGGTCTTGGGGCATGGGCACATCACTGGGGTGTGAGGAGGGGTTTCCCTCCTCGATATCCTGTGGTGTCCTGGGTCCCAATTTTAATATACAACTTAGACACTTCCACTTATAACATTTTCATCCGACACACATGTAGGGACTTTGGGGTGGGCACACTTTTCAGCATCCAGAGGGGGAGCGGTTCAATCAGCTTCACCTCTAGTGCCGTTGCCCACTGTTAAACCACATATAGACACTGAGGGCTCGGGGTGGGGGTTGGGGGATGTGTGGCTGCCTTCCCCACATCCCACCCCTCTGTTTTAAATGCACATTATAACAACACGCATCACCACCATACAGCAGGAGCAGGAGGATAGAGGCTAGGGATCCTCTCACACCCCTGTTCGCTACGGGCCATCAGGGGTTGGGGTCCGGAGGAGGAAAAGGTGGTCTGGTCGGGGTCCTAGGCTGTGGGGTGGCTTCGCCACCGTGGGGCCCTTGGCAGTCTGCTTGTCTCCGTCCTAGAAGGTAGGGGTCCATCTCCCGGGTTTGGGAGCTGGTGGTTCTACTGGGGCATCGGTACCTGGACCTGGGAGCATAAAGTGTGTATGGGGTGTGTGAGTGAGGGTACAGCTTCATTTCTTGGGTGTCTTGGTGAGTTAGTGAGAATGTATATGTTTAAGAGGGAGGGAACGTATGACTGTGTCTGTATGTCGTTGTCTTCCTGTCAGGTTGGGTCTTGGGCTGCCCTCTCGCCTAGCGCACCTCAGGCCTTACATTTAAAGGGGGGCCTATTTCCCCTCCGTCACTCCCCGCCAGTGATGGATGCCCCTGCCTGCCGGTGCATGGGTGGTCAATCCGGTTCGGACCTGGTGCGTGCCTGGCCGGGCCTGGGGGGGCCAGTGTGTCGGTCGGCCGATGCACTGGGCCAATATCTTCCTTTGGTTGGTTGGGGCACCTCTTTTAGGGGAGCCAGGTTTGGGATTCCGTGCAACTGAAAGAAGCCATGTTCCTCAGTTGACTTCTTTTTTTTCTTTTTTTACTAATTATGGGATAGAGTTCCTCAAGCTCTTGAAATGTTTAATGCCAGTTACTTGACAGGAGAATTGGGTGGATATGATGTTGTGTTTTGTTCTGAAGTTTGTAATTAACCTTTGATTCGCAGGGAGCTGCTACAACTTGGTGTCCAGGTGCTGGCTAAGCTTGGTCTGGGGATGCTGTCCATCCGCTGTGGCTATCAGTGGGGCCCCCCGACGTGGGGCAGGGGTGGGGCGCTGGGATGTTGGCGGTGGGGATTGGCCCAGGGTGGTGGTGGCGCGTGGCGGCCGAAGGCCGGTCCCTTGTCGGGTCCCTGCTAGGGGGTGGGGCGCCCCTGGGCCCCGACTCTCCCGGTCCATGGACCGGCCCGCCCTGGCGCGGCTGGTTGCCCGCGGGCCCCGTGGGCTCGTCACTGCTGCCCCCTGGGCCCCAGCATAGTAGCCACTGGACGTTCCCCTGGGGTTCTCCTTTGCTCCTCTCTTGGGGGATGCGGTCGGCCCCGCCCGGGTCCGCCTGGGGCTCTAGGGGTTGTTTGGACGTCTTGGCTCCGATCTCCTTCATGTCTGCATCGATTCCTGGGAGACGGATTGATGCCTGCTCACACCAGCTATCGAACACTCTTATGGAGAAACCTCATATGCACCAGCATGCTCACACACACACACATAGGTGTGAGGTCTCTGGTGTTTACAGATATATTCTTGGGCTGAGTTTATCATTACTAGAGCTTGATTAATCGGTACCATGAGTTTTTCTGTAACACTTTTGTTGTATTTTTATATCTATTTTTGTGTGATGTGGTTGTTTAGTTCTTAGTTCACGATGTTTGGTTTGTTTTGTCGATGTTCCTTTTTCGTTTTTTGCTTTGTTTTGTTTTTTCCCCTCTCTCTGCCGTCCTGTGGGTATGGAGGCAGACTTCAAGGTTTTCCTGTGTTTTCTTTGTTCCCCTTCCTCTCTTGTATTTTCAACTCACCCTCTCTCATGACTTTTTGTTTCCTACCTCTCTTCTTCATCTTCTTTCTTTCTTCCCCTTAATTTTCCGTCTCCGTGACCATAACATCAGGAAATAAAACCCCCAGCAATTCATAATAAAGATTTTTCACACATATATCAAGTGGAGTACTATTGCAAAAGCTGTACTGCTCCGCTTGTGAAAGTAAAACTGTTGGGCTTCTACTTGGTACTCAGACACCAATTCTGAGCTCCACACTGCCAAACAGGACACGTTTAAAAAAGAGAAAAAAACAGCTCAATTGGTGACGCCTACAGCCCCTACTGCGATTTGCAAGAATCAACCGCGCCCGGCAGAAAACACCCAATCAGAGGCAGAGCAGCGTCTGAAGGAGTGCCTGACATCTGTCTATCTCTCCTCACACACACACCGCAACCCGCCCCTCGCTCCGCTACGCAACTGGCTGCGCCTCTGCAAGAAGCTAGGAGTTAGCTATGGCCGAGCAACAGCCACCTAAAGAGAAACTGCCCGTACTGCCGCTGCCAACAACAGCATATACGGCTAAGATAACAAAAAGGAAGATGACCGAGGAGGACAAAAAAGCTAAGAAGAAAGAAGTTGACCGAGCCCAAGATGAAAGAGGGTAAATATTGGCGTAGCCTTTGAGAGGTGGAGGGAGCTAGGGGACCTGAAAGCGTTGAAAACCGATTCCGAGTTGGCAATGTTTCTGCTTGACAGGTAAGTACCCTTGCTTGATTAATATTTGATTTGTTTTTTTGTTGTGGTATTAGAGAAAACCTCCGCAGCAAGTGCGATCATCCGTGCACTCACAGCTAATGTTGTCATTTGTGGTTTACTGTTAGGAAGTATTCACGAAAGTTTCTTTTCTCCAAAACTTAGAATACTGAAATAAGTCGTTTTTTTTCTTTTCCTTTGTTGACTTTACTGTATTTACCAAGTAAATATGGCCCTAGATTATTGTTAATGTCGACAAGATATATGTCCGCTCATTTGTTGGCCAGCAACATTGATTATTTACAACAGTAATGTTGTTTAACTTCATGTGCTCTTTATGAACTTAGAATAATGTTAAGAACCAGCTGACATGCAAGGAAGACTTTTTAGCTCAGGTATAGACAACATCTTTTCTAACTGTGCGGAGGTGAGATTATGTTTCGCTCTTACTGGTTCGCACTCCATGTTGCTTACGCCACTTTGCTGCTTCAAGTCGTGTCAGCTGATTATCTTTGGCAGTTGTTACGCCAGTAGCGCAGCCGAAGGAGGGAGGAGGGCATTGGAGGCGGGGCTTGAGTGCATCGGTGAGGGAGGGGGAGTGATGTGAAGCTTGTTTGAGTTTAAATTTTCAAGCAAAGTCTGCTCTGAGGATATATGTAAACAAGTGTAAAAGATAAAAAGTGACCACAAGGCAGCTGAGAATAGAGACAAAAATTGCTTAACCCCATGTCCACACACTCACACCAGAACCATACCTCTTCTGCCACAAGTGCATAGTTTGACAGACAGCTCTTAATGTAAAAGATGATGCCCTCAGAATAAAGTTCTCACAGCTGAATCACTATAGAGTAGCTAGAGCCTCATGAGCAAAACACAGACTGATTACATGGAGTAAAGAGAAATGTGCACAATCACTACATGGTACGCTAATATAAAGTAGACTATTCTGGTGAGCTGTTGAAAGGAACAGGCTGATGCATGTCTGTGTACTTCAGAGTAACAGATCTGGCCAGAATTGGAGCAATAACTACAACATCTACCAGTTTGCATTTGTCACTGTAGTGTATACCAGGTAGACTGAACTCGCAACGGAGAACTTTTAAGTCTCTTGGCACGGTCCTGGTTTGTTAGATCTCCAAGGTGTTGTGACTTATGTCTTATTAAACCTTTATTTGTTGTAAAAATAAAGAATTTTACCAGTGAAATTATATTTGAGACATAGTTTATTTTGGTAAGCAGAAGTACTTTTAACTTTTAGGAAATGCACTTGCAGCTCCTCCATCTTGTTTTTTCTTCTCTCTGAAGAGAGAGCATGCTATTCCTGTTCATAATTATGAGCATTAAATGTCAAACGTGTATCATGTCAGAAGCCTTTACTCCACATCACAAGGTGCTCCTCTCTGATAACTACTGCCCTGACTTCCATCTCCTCACTTGATGTATCACCCTATAAATCTTCAGTTTATGAACTCAAATTTGAGCTGAAGATTTTGTTACCACTACTTTTGTGTCAGATACAAATTGTGTTATAGACTCATGCACAAGTTCAGCATTCCAAACTTGACATTGTCACTCTTAGGTTTGCCTTTTCATTGTTCTGTGTTTCTTATAGTTGAAGTTAATAGACATTTTTACACAAAGTATTGTGAATTGTTTTTAGTTGCCAAATTTAAGTGTGCTTTTGAAATACATTGTGTATTTTTTTTGCAACAGAATCAGGACCCTTTTCATCTTTAAAAAAACATACCTCAGTCCCTTTATTTGGGGTTGTTGAAAACAATTTTAAGTTCTTTATTACGAAACTAGGAAAATGGACTGATTGTTCCCAGTAGGGTATCTGCAGTCGTGGTAACATTTGGAAACATTTGGGACAATAAGGAGACCTCTGGGTTTGTTCCTTCCCTCTTTATCCATGGTGCTTATCCACAATTCTTGGAGAGAGACCCTTTGCAGCAAAAGTGCTATCCATTCTTTTTTCTGTGTTGCCAACAAATAGCTTCACATCGATTTGACATATTACAATTAAAAATGTAAAAAATATTAATCTGTTCTTGGATAATCACCACACCATCCATGTTTAGTCCTGCCTTTGCTTTGTGGATATGACTCAAATGTCTGGTTGCAAAGTCAACAAAGAAATAGAAAGATAGAAAAACTAACTGACTTTTAACAGAAACAAGTACAATTTATTTTTAAATCTCTCTGAATATCATTGTGAATATGTGAATACGTATTATTATCTAAAATTTAAATTGATAATTCAACATCCCTTTGAATTACTCATTATCCTTGAAGAAGCTTTGGGTTTCAAAAGGAATGATGACCCCTGCTTTAATTAGTTGCTGAAATATATCTGTCAAGCACATAGTTTAGGACATTCAGTATACTTGCATGCCATGCGCTTGGGGCATGTGTTTGTGTGAGAATTTCCAGAACAGAGAGATGACACAGCCTAAAATGGTAACATACTTTTTTTCCTCAGTTAAAGATTTTTAATATGAATAAATTAAACTGAATTTACAAAAATTGACCTTATTTTATTTAATTGTGAAATACTGAATGATATCTAGTCAGTAGGCATTGTTAGAGCTTCTCAGCAGCTGCTATGTCATTCTCGAAACTAGGTCTTAGCTGGATTTTCCCTTCAGTATCCAGCCATGGGAAACCTCACTGTGACAACAGACTCCCTGCAGAGCGAACCAAATCACAGATCTCTGCTCCATCTAGGGAAAATATGTGCATTTAAATGTGCAAGACTATGTGTATAGCATCCACATACGCACACTTGTAAGCAATAGTCTGGCTCGGATCACTTTCCACTTACTTTGCTGCTGTCATCCAAGTATCGGCTGCAGGTTCAAACAAGAACGCAGATGGGAATGAATTTTGACTTTTTAGGCTACTGAGACATTCAATCTTCATTAAATGAAAGGGCTCTGAGTGTTTGTGTGTTTTTGTGCCTGACCGATTGCCTCTTTGGTGAAACGATTTGTCACTCAGTAGGGGAGAGCATGGTTAAAACACAGACACAACAAACAAAGGCATGTTCAGTTGTGAGGGCAATGAAAGAGAAAAAATGGGAGCAGGTTATAGGTGGCAAATACTCAATGGAGGAATGTTTGTGACATGATGTGAAAGGTTGAATGTCTGAACCCTAAAGTGAAAGAGAGTGAAAACATGTAACAATACACTTGTATGTGTGCATGTGAATCTAAGTGTGGTTTCTAATGCTGAGTGAAGGTATTATGGTATATTATGGAGTGATAGGATTAAATACACACCGAAAGCCTCTAACAGTGAAGAGTCTGTGCATCTAAGTTAAAGCCAAAATGGTTTAAGCAAAGTCTTAAAGGTTTTAGTAACTTGTCAATATTTCAGACATGCAGCAGGGAAAAGTATTGAACACTACAATGTTTTTGAATGTGTTTATATTTGTTATTGAAAAGAAATTCATGTCAGAAATTGGGAGAAACCCAAGTAATCAATATCGACAAAGGGAACAAAACAAATATGTCTGTTGGAATCCATTTTCCCAAAATTAACTGAACAGACTGTTGGACGGCGGGAAGCCATTTTCCCCAGATGGACTGAGCACACAGCATTTCCCAGCATTTCTAGCGGTGACCCCAACACACTCCCATTGGTCCATTGCCACCAATGGTGACATCAACGATGGAATCACGGCCAAAGGGCTATAAGAAGGTGGTCACGGCCATTTAAAATTGTGCTCAGAAGAAACTTATGCTATAGAGAATGTACGTCTCACCAGTAAAGTTTCTCTTTTGTTCTGACCTGCTGGACCGGGGAGAACTCTCATTTCAAAGCTTCTAAGTGCCCATTGCTGTCTGTGCATCTAGCTTGGGTTATTTCTTTACGACGTCAACCTGCAAGCCTTTGGACTAGACCTCCCTCAAAGCAAAGTAGGACTTAACCGGTTCATCCAACGTAATCCTGTGTCTGGGCAGATAAATAGGGAAAAACAGAGTTCTTAACGAGTTAGATTGTGTTCATTGTTGGTTTAAAGTGTTTTTAAGCGTTGAACCTGTTGGCTCATTTCGCGTCGCCACTCACATGAGCTTGAGCTGTACTATTTGCTGTGTTTTAAAACTGGTTGTTATCCTGAGCGGATCCCACTCTTTCTTTCTCTCTCTTTTCCTCGTTCTACTCTCTCTCTCTCTGATCACCTGGTCAGCAGAGTCGGTCCGACTTGTGTTAGCTTGTCTATTAGCTGAAAGTGTCGTAAGTTGAGAAATGGACCCAAATGCATTACGACGTTTAGAGCGAGGCATGCTCGTATTTATTAGTCAATCCACACATAGGAGAACACGACGGACTGTGAAGATGTCTGACAACGAACATCTGACGACGAACCAGCGAAGACATGAGGACAAGAGGAATTCCAAAACATAAGGACTAGACAGAGCTGAATACTAAAGACAAATAAGGAGCAACTATAGACCTAAGTAAAATAAAAGACGAGAAACCTATCATAAGAGCACCTGAGGGTAAAAGAGGGTGAGAAAACGTGGTGGAAGGAAAAACTAAAATCATACTTAACAAAACACCAGGAAATAAGCTAGAATGTTAATGTAAACTGAATAAAGAAAATAAAATAACTCAAACCCAAACACCTAAGGAACCCCCCCCTCTTTGAGGCGGCTCAAAATGTCCACAACAAAAACACAACCCAACCAGGGTGGGCGGAGGGGGCCTCGAAAGGAGGGCACGAGTCCAAGACAACAAAACTAAAGTCCTGAGGCCGGCGACAAGGAGCAGGAACCTGGGAGGCCGGCGACAAAGAACCAGGAGACGGGGAGGCATGCGGCGGAGAACCTTGCAGCGTGGCAGCCATGTGGCAAAGAACCTTGCGGCGGAGAATCTTGCGGTGTGGCGGCCTGCAGCAGAGAACCTTGTGTCTAGGAGACTAGCGTTGCAGAACCCTGTAGCTAAGGAGCTGGCGTAGACCTTGGCAGTGCGCTGGGGACCCTCGGGAGGAAGGCGACGGAGACCCACGACGTGGCGCAGAACCCGAGTCCGTGTCCCTCTGGACACCCTGGGCGGAGTCAAAAGCCAGGGGCGTGTCCTCCAGGACACCCTCAGTGGAGACAGGAAAATGAGCCCGAGGCATGTCTTTCCAGACACCCTCGGTGGAGTTCGTTGCAACCCTCACACCTGACAAATCTCCCAGTATCGAACTGGCTTGTCCAAATGTTCTGCAGTAAATCTTAACATGTTATGTCTTGTGTAACTATTGTTTTCATGGGAATGTACTTGAGGTTTTCTTATCCTCCCTCCTCTTTACTATTTCTGCCTGCTCTTTGTATTGTCTGCCTATCTAAAGCCTCTCACTGCATTTCCCTCCACAAGCTCAACTATGGATCTGGTCAGCTGGTCTCTTAATGCAATTGATACATTTTTTTCTACCCATAAAATGGCTAAGGTAGAGCCCTCACAACACACTTGTGGCTGGATATATTTTTGGATTCCCAGGGTAAATAGAAGATTATATGTCTGCCGCTGCTTTCCGTGTAGCATGTTGAAGATATTAGACTTTAGAGCCGGCCCGCATGATTAGTTTATCCAGTCTGGATGTGTCCTTCTTGGATATGCTACCCCCCCAGCACACCACGGTGTAAAAGAGGACGCTGGCAACCACAGACTGGTAAAACATCCCTAGCAGTTTGCTGCAGATGTTAAAAGACCGCAGTCTCCTCAGGAAGTACAGCCTGCTCTGTGTCTTCCCATACAGGCGGGTGGTGTGTGTTGTCCAGTCCAGTTTTTTATCCAGCCACAGCCCCAGGTATTTATATGAATCCACAGCCTCCACCTCTGCTCCCTCTAGCAGGACTGGTCACGGTTTTGGTCTGGACCTCCCAAAGTCAATGACCAGCTCCTTTGTCTTAGAGGTGTTGAGCTGTAGGTGGTTGGTGTGGGACCATGCAGCAAAGTCCCCCACCAGTCTCCGATACTCCTCCTCTCTGTCGTCCCTGATGCACCCAACAATGGCTGTGTCATCGGCATACTTCTGTAGGTGACACAGCTTCGAGTTGTAACAAAAGTCCGAGGTGTACAGGGTGAAGAGGAGAGGGGCAAGCACTGTTCCCTGGGGTGCTCCAGTGCTGCTGACCACGGTGTCAGACGTGCTGTCCTTCAGCCTGACGTACTGTGGCCTGTCAGAGAGGTAGTCAGAGATCCAGTCCAACAGGTGGGGGTCCACTCCCATCCTGCTCAGTTTGTCCAGGAGCAGAGGGGGCTGGTTGGTGTTGAAGGCACTAGAGAAATCCAAGAAGAGGATCCTCACTGTGCCGCTTCCCTTATCCAGATGGGAGTGGGCTCGGTGTAGCAGGTAGAGGATGGCATCTTCCACACCAACACCTGGCTGGTAAGCAAACTGCAGGTTTTCCTGGGCGTGCTGAACCTGGGGTCTGAGGAGGCTGAGGAAGAGTCGCCCCAGCGTCTTCATAAGATGTGATGTAACTGCCACCGGAACTCATTCAGTTCACTGGGCCGGTTCTTTTTCGGGACTGGAACGATGCAGGATGTCTTCCAGAGGGTGGGCACTCTCCCCAGCTGCAGGCTAAGGTTGAAGATCCACTGAAGTGGTTCTCCCAGTTCTGCAGCACAGGTCTTCAGTTGTCTTGGACACACTTTGTCCGGAACTGCTGCTTTCCTGGGCCGGATCTTCCTCAGCTATCCTCTGACCTGGTCTGTGGTGAAGTGTGGTGGAGACTGTGTTGAGGTGGGGGACGAGGGAAAGGGGGGTGTTGTGGTGTTTGGGGGAAGATGTGTGGAGGGAAGAAGGAGAGATGGCTGTGCAGAGGGAGGTGGTGGGGGTTGAGGGGACAGGGTCCGGTTGAACCGGTTGAAGAAGTCATTCATCTCATTCGCCCTCTCCACTGTCCCCTCTGTAGCTCTGGTCTTTGTGTGGTAACCTGTGATGGTCCTCACACCTTCCCAGACCTCCCTCATGTTGTTGTCCCTCAGCTTCTGCTCCACCTTTCTCCTGTAGCTGTCCTTAGCTTCCCTCACACAGTGCTTCACCACCAGCTGTGCAGCCTTCATGGCCTCCCTGTCTCTGCTCCTGAAAGCAGCCTTCTTCCTGTTGAGGACAGCTTTGACTTCCTCCGTTGCCCACGGCTTGTTATTAGGATAACAGCGGACTGTCTTGGCAAGGGAGACCACACCTGTATAAAAGTTCAGGTAATCCGTCAGACAGTGTGTCATCCCCTCGATGACGTCACCATGGGGGTCCATCAGCACATCCCAGACCATGGTGTTAAAACAGTCTCTGAGGGCACTTTCCATCTCAGGGGACCACCTCCTTATGGATCGGGTTGTCACCATCTTCTTTTGGACCAATGGGGTGTACAGCGGCTGTAGGTGCACCAGGTTGTGATCAGACTTCCCTCGTGGGGGGAGGGGAGTCGCTCTGTATGCATCCTGTACATTTACAAACAGTAGATCTATTGTCCTGTTGTTTCTGGTCAGACAGTCGACAACCTGGTTGAAAACAGCCAAAGTGGAGTCCAAAGTGACATGGTTAAAGTCCCCAGAGATGATCATCAGGGCCTCAGGGTTCTGTGTCTGCAGCCTTGCTGTGACAGAGTGGATTTTCTCACAGGCAGCGGCTCCGTCAGCTCTCGGAGGGATGTAAACTCGGATGGTGATCACGTGACTGAACTCCCTCGGAAGATAATATGGCCGGAGACTAACGGCTGTCAGTTTGAGGTCCTGACAACATAGAACTGTCTTTACTGAGATATGTCCTGGGTTACACCAATGGTTGTTCACATACATGATGAGTCCCCCACCTTTACTTTTTCCGCTCGCTTTCATGTCTCTGTCAGCTCTCACAGCTGTGAATCCCAGCAGGTCCAAGTTAGCATCCGGTACGAGGTGGTTTAACCATGTCTCCGTAAAGATGAACAAGCTGCTCTCACGGTAGATCCGCTGGTTGTTCAGTGCGGACAATTCGTCAATCTTGTTTGGCAGTGAGTTCACATTTCCCATGATGACGGAGGGAATCGATGGTTTGTAGCACCTCCGTTTCTCCACCCGCTCAGCCTTAAGCTTGGCCCCAGCTTTTCACCCCCTGGGTCTCCTCCTCAACTCCACCGGGATAGGGTGTCGTATTCCAGCTTGTGTTTTTGTGCACAAAGCCAGCAGCTCCTCTCGTGAATAAGTGAGGAAACTGCATTTTGGGTGCATTTTAAATTAAAGTTGAACAAACACAATATTAAAAAAGTAGGAATAATGTAGTTAATATAGTTAAAGAAGCTAAAAAAAAAAATAGCAACAAAAAAAAAGTAGAGAGCTACTGGAGAGGCAGCCGTTTCTCACAGCGCCATGGCAATACTACTCAATAATATCTACATGGATTCATGATAACTGGGTTTCTGCTGTTTGGTATGAGTGGAATCCTGATGTATCGCAAATTTCAGAAGCAGTTGGAAGCAATTGGCAAGCTTTTACAGCTTCAAGAAGGAATGTGTTGAACGAGCAAAATCGTAAGCTGGATGCTCTGAGCAGCAAACTGACCCCTGATTCGGCTGTTTGGAGTCGCACTTGAGACTGCTGAAACACTGTAAAGCTGATGCAACAAGCTCCAGCCTGAACCAAAACAATTGTTATTTGAATTGGCACGCCTTGGAAGACCAGACATCTCAAAATTCCCCTGGATGTTTATGTAGAAGGACGCTCTTCCCCCACCCTACCCCCGCCTTTACACGGGCCTGCGAGCTTCTGGACTCAGCTCAACTCGAGGTCATGTATTACATCTGGCGACAGACACTGGTATTGAACTGAGGGGGAGTTCACGGACTCACTTAATGATGCACACACATGCACGTTCACTCCACAACCTCAGAAATGCATGCGCCCCTTGAGTTCAAAGTACTCGTCACATCCTGAACCTCCCTCCCACTTCTGGACAACGGGCTGGACAAGTGCACTAATCAAGCTGTGAACCCAGTCTGCTGTGTGGGAGATCCCACAGCCTTGTGTTATCATGTGTTGTGAGTGATATATGTGCTTTTATGTATTGAGGTGTTTTTTAATGCACCTCAGTTCGGTTCTCCTGTAGGGGGCAGGGCAGAGATGCATTGTACTGGAAACTGAATTTCCCCATTGTTGGGCATCATTCATTCATTCTTGTTTTGATCTTTTTTTAACTCCCCTGTCACAAATCTTTTGAGGGCATGATTCCTAGATTTAGAAATGTAACTGTAACAATAACAGACTTTTTTGCAAATATCTATTTGCTTTTACCCATCAAAACACTCTTTTCATAGGCCATTATTTAAAATTAACATTGCAGCAGAATTGCTTTCTGATTTAAAAATACTTTCTGTCTTACTGAGTGATTTCAGTTTGTTTCTGGCTTTTAATTTCGTTTTGCACATCTTTCTTTTTTCATCTGTTCAATACTTTTTCAAAAAGCATTTTACTTCACTACACATAACCAAATTTCTCAAATAATTTGTTTAAAATTCTTTGTATTTGTGGATTGCTTGCGCTGTTGCTGACATGTACTGTGAATATAAATATATTTTTCTGAACTTTTTCTGTGGTCAAGTTTTGAACACATCACTACCATTGTCCTTGTTACACATCGCTTATGGTGTTGGCTTAACCAACCAGTAGCTAATCAGCCTGAGTAGCTAATCAGGTGAACTGGTAGGATTCCAGGTTGGCTGGCTAAGTTTTTACAACATGAGGGCCGGTGTAGTTAAGCCAGTAACTGGGCGAAAAGAGAGAAAGGAAGCTGTGCTGCTTGCTCTCACACTCAGTAAACCATCACTGCCCAGCTAAGTGAAATCAAAAGTGTATGTTAGAATGTAGCTATACCCTTCCAATTGATCATGTAAAATTAATGACCATGTAAAATTCTCTATTGGCCTTATAGTAATCAAACCCTTCTTACAGTTGCCGACCAACTCTCAATTCAAGTTACAGGGGTGACTCTAGATCAGTGGGTAGAGTAATTGTCTTGCAGGTGGAAGTGTTGTGTGTTAAATTCCAGCTTCCTCCTGTCACATGTTGATGTGCTCCTGGGTAAGGCACTTAACCCCAAGTTGCCTGCTGATCTCTGTATAAATGTGTGGGTGGGTTTGAGTGGGTAAGTGCAGTTCTAAGGTAAAGACTGTAACAGAGCTGTAAATCAATCCATTTACCATTTAAGTTGGGAGTCTGGCTGGGCCACTCCAAAACAATATTACTTCTAGTCTGAAACATGTTGCCTATTATTGGATTACTTTTTATTTACATTTGCCTGGCATAAGACTAATTTTGAAGAGGACAGATTTATATTATAGAAGTTACATTCTGGTCTCAATTGTAGATGGCTAAACCCAATGGTTGGGCTTACAGTCAGGGAAACAAGTGTGTGCACTGGGCATGTGCTGGTTAACTGTCTCAGCGTATCTCAAATTAAAAAAGTCTAAACCATTTTTTCATTTTCATTACACATTTTTTTGGTTTCAAATTGATATATTAAGATGTCATAAAGAGTATCGTGTCAGCAAAACACCCCTTCCTCAATTTCTTGGTGCACTCTTGAGCACTTCTACACATTTCTATTGGTTACGTGACAGAAAGTCAGGTGTTTTGGAGAGTCATGACATGCAAAGGTAAAAGGTAATGCTATTTTGAAGGTGCACAGTTTTCAAGGTAAGCAGTCAGAGCTGCAGGTGTGTTAAGTAGCAGAGCAAAGTTTAGCCAACAAAGCCAGTATTTTGGGTAATTAACCAATTAATATCAGCTTGTTAGACTCCGAAAGTTGAAATGAACTCTTTGTATTTCTAAAATCTCTTACTAAAGAAACGGGTAAATTATTGTCAGACCTACATGAAACAGGTGGTTAATTTTAAACAGAATTATTTAAAAATCAATTTAATCAATTTAATGATCAATCAATCATATAGCTGTTGTAATCAATATGTTACATCATTTAGTTAACTGTTTCTTTTTCAAGTTTGAAGAAAAACAATTTCATTCCATTACATATTTTTGTGTTCTATAGTTGGATTTGTTAAAGAGGACAGCATGTACATTCATTGTAGACACCATGAATCTGAAGTTTCAATAACAAGATGGTTTACTGCACATTTAAGGGATAATGTAAATGCTTCAAACACTATTTTGGTTATTTCATGAACATATAGTATCCAAATAAAAATGTAATCCCTTACAACTGACATGAACCCCTGCTACAATGCTGGTGTTTTGTAAAAAAAAAAAACGCCAACCCTTTGGAATCAATACAGGGGCACAAGTGCGACTACATCATGTAAGTCAGACAAAACAAGTTTCAAAATAATACTAGCTTGAAGTGACATCTCTGATTATCCTTATTCTAATAGCATGGATTACCCCTACTGATCACAAAGTTAAAATAATCACAAACTCATAATGTGTTACTCATTCGTCTCCAAAGTCAACCCATTGTTATGGGCTCTCTTAAATCCTCACATGATCTCATCTTCTTGCGCATAAAATCCCTGACATGTGAGAACAAAGGAAGAGAAGGGGTAGGGCAGAAGTCAGTTACAGCATTATCGTTTAACCAGACCAAATTTTACAATAGGGACAAAATGAGGCGATAAAAAAAGTTTCCAAGAGAGACAAGAAAGAGGTTTCCAAAAGGAGGAGAGCGGGTCACAACTATGTGGGTTGATGTGAGAGTGAAGGCTTGATTCATTGCTAGAATTGGTAACTTTTCCAAATGTTCAAATTGTAAAGGTCCCTGGCCTGTAAGGAGGTGAGACAGCCTTCCCCATGTAAATCTAAGTGTGCCAGCAACCGCTGATCATTGGCTGCCTGGGAGTTCCTGATCTACCGTACTATTTAAATTTCACTCGGTTTTGAGACTTGAATATAAAATACAAAAAAAAAGAAAAATATCAAATAAGCAAAAGCATGAACTCTTAGCCCAGTGTTTCTCAAACTATGGGACGAGCCCATAGTTTGTTTCACTGCACTGTAAATTAAATCAACCAGCTCCCCCCCTCTCACCAAATTAAACACACTCAAATAAATTAGCAATTGTGATCATCATTGTAAACAGAACTGGGACCTGGAACATCGGGCTGGGAGTTTGACGTTGGAATATATCGCAGCAGAACAAAACAAGTTGAAATAGCCGCATTATCAGAGATTCCATCTACAAAATGTACAAATATCTCAAAAGATCAGGGAACGTTACAGAGTAAGAGAAGTCACACGGTCAACCACGGAGGAAATACAGGGATGAGTATCTTGCTCTTTATTTATTTTATTATTTTTATTTTTTATTTTGTACTTTTGAAAAGTTTTGTGAATTTGATAAAACTACAACTTTTATTTTCTCCAACTGTCAGCTGAAGTTCTACTGTAGCAACTACTGACAGCATATATTTCTGAGCCGGTTTTATACCAGTGCGCAACCCCTTTTTCCAACTAATTTATACCCTTAAAAACTTGTAGACTAACTCGGCTATTTAAATAAATAAAATACTTTAAAAATGAGGCATGGTCACCATTCTGTTGGGGCGATAAAACCATGGGGGGTTTGTGTATGCTCCTTTGTCCAAAGTGGGGAATGATAAAAAAAGTTTGAGAAACACTGCCTTAGACTAAACTCCAACCAGCAAGTTTTACCTTCATATCTAGTGGACATAAATAGAATAGTTCACAGTTCAGTATTATAGGAAGAGTATTATGTTTTCTTTTAGTTTTGTTTCAGGTGCTTATACAAAAAGAGTCTTTTCTGCACCCTACTGGTAAATAAAATGGTTCAACAAAAAAAACAAAAAACGAACGCCTATTTGTCTTCTTTGTCTTCTTGAATGCACTCTCTAATCTAATTGCTGTAGAATATTTTGTCCCTGATTTCATTTGTTTATTCGAAACATTATCTGTGTTTGTGTGGTAAATTCGAGATGTTAGAAACAACCATGAAAGTTGTTTATAAATGTCTGGATTTAATAGAGCAGAGGTAAATTCATGACAGTCAAAATTAATACAGTACATGCCTCTGCAGGGATATTTGCAACACTAATTTGATTCACATACTATCTTCGAGTTGATGGTATTCCAGACAAGAAAGAGTCAAAAGGCAGACACGCCAATAAGCACTGTTCTGTCTCCATAAGAACTTTTGAAAAAGCCTTTTCTCATGTAAATTTCTCAGATTAATTCCTACATGGTTAGGGGGGAAAAAAAGCAGGAAGGATTTTAAAAAGGACAAAAGAGGTTGTGCTAGAGAGGGGCACAGATGAGAACACCAGCAAGAGGATAAGAGTAGGTAGGGTGGAAGAAAAAAAGAGTAGAAAACAAGTTGAAGGAAAGATGGCAGAGGAAAGTGGAACCTTTTACTGGAGGCCTCATATCATGAGATTCTCAATACTTACCCTCCATTGATACTGAAATGCCTCCATTTTTATTCTTATTCTCCTACTTAATCCTTTTACCCCTCTGCCATTTCTCTCCTATAGCTTTATTCTCCTCGCTTTTTGTGCTATGCTTCCTCTTCCTCTGATCTTTTCTACCCACATCTCAAACCTTTCTCCTGCTTTTTTTCTACCATGTAGACTTTTGTTTTTCACTACAAGTATTGCAGTGAAAGTTTGCTGTAAGGCTTTTAAGGAAGTATTTCTTGCTTTTCCTTTCAAGTTGAGTCCTCACACTCTGTCAGTGCTGGGTTTTCTATTTTATATTTATAACACCCTCCCTTGTGTATTCTCCTGCAGTGATTAATGAGGAAGGTGCTGCTTCAGACTGATTCTTCAAGGCTTTCCTCCCAGCTGACCTCTTTCTGCATCAGGACTCCACTATTGCTTCTCTTCCAAACTCATTTGTCCTTCTCTGATGGCCTGCTCCCCCATCTCCACCTGTCTCTTGCCTTGGAATGTGCTGGTCTTTGTTCCCACCACTTCCCTCTCATCTATTTCTGCTTTTTATCTGCTCCTCACTCCAGTTTTCTGTCTTTGCTTCACAGATTCACTCGTAATGCCATGTCAACTTTAGAAAGTGCTTTTTTAAGGATAGCCTAATATTGGTTTTAATAGTTTCATACAGGGATCTGCGCCACCCTGGTTTTGCAACCATCAACAAGCACTGTAAAGGAAAATAACTGACACTCAGCTTTGGTATCTTCTTTCCATTGTGTAAAAAGCTCTATTGAATTTAAGATGTTTAATTTACATTGGTATTAGGATGCTCAAGAGTCAAGAAGATAGCAGAAGTTGTAGCAAAGTGGTTTATTTTGATGGCTGGTCATTGGTGCCACGCTCTTTTTTTTTCAGGTAACTGGTTTGCAGTTTAGCTAAATTTGCTTTTTTATTAGCTGTTTTGATAATAATATACCTACAGACAGCTATTTGCAAAGCTCTGACGTACCCAGACAGGATTTTTTAACTCTGTTTGTGTCTATACCTATAAGAACTAAATCAGAACTTGTGTCTTCAACAATGATGCTTTGAACTTGCACCCAAAGTGAAATAGGATGAATCGTTTAACAACAGGTAATGAACCAAAAACAATGTTACAGAAGCATTTAAATTGTAGGTGACCACCAAAAAGCCTGTGTTTTTTTCTTTTACTTTGTAAACCACAAGCCACAGAGGAAAATCATTAAAGCTGCTACAGAATCTACAAAACAAACTAGCTTACAATATTATTTTTCATGCCTCTCAACAATGTTCTAACATAGTACAGCTATACATATTTTGTGGAGATAAAAAAAGATGAGAAAAAAAAAAAAGTGGTTCTTTTATATTTGTCTAAAAACTTGGTTTCGGACCGAGCCAACCAACGATTAGGCCACCAGGTTGTCTGTCTCACAGACTAAGCGCACTTCCGCATTTACCTGGGTCCTCCACTCATTACGCGCTGCCTCATTTTGCAACAGAACGCCACTGGTGTGAGAGGTTCTCCGCTCAATAATGTCAGAGAAGCAGAAACAGCCGGCTGCCACCTCTTCAACTTTAGGACAAACCACCAGAGTCCCAAAAAGAAAAACGCCATTTGAAGTCGCGGAAAACAAAAGACTGGTGATCAAACTGCGACTGGTGTTTTGCGCTCCCTCGTTTACTGTGGCGATGCGCGTTCCCAAATCAGGGGGGCGTATCCTAGGGATGATAGCCAACCGGAGGCTATAGCAGCTTCAAGTGATGTTGAGCTTGAGTTGTGACCGACCAACATCTGAAAAGATTTCTGCCGATAGCAGATCAGGTATGATTTTAGGTGAAGTTATCCCCTTCACTATCACCATGGTGCATGACATCCCAATCTTTCTATCCTTGACCACATTCTACATAATCCACATGATATGCAGCTAATAAACTCATCCAACACCACAGGAGCAGTCAACTGTCTGTATTTGTCCTAACAATGTCATTGGAAACTAAGCCTGTTGATGTGTTGGCTTAAGACTTTGACTAGACGCCACGTCTGCTTTGAGGTGTATGAGATTGAGTTTGACTTCTTAAAAAAAAAAAGGGAACCAAACCTATTGCTGTGTCAGTACTGATATGCCTCAGAACATCGTAGATTGTTAATAACTTATTCATCCGTAACAATAGATTGGATACAGCAGCTACACATGCTTATATATGGTATTTAAACATTTTTCTTCAAATTATCCAACCAAACTTTGAAAAACAAAGGTGCAACAGGGGTAATTACTTAATCTATTTTGAGAGTTTATTTAAAGGCTAATTTGGGGTTCTGAAACTGCATAACAGCCAGTTTCAGACATTTTAGTGAGAAATAATGTGCATGATTCTGTGTAACACTTCGAAATAAAGTTGCTTACAAATAAATGCTGTGTCCAAATATGATATGACGGAGAGCTGGCAAGGTTCTCTTTATAAAAACATAAACATATGTTGAAATGTCCCTGAGAAAAATGATGCTTTTAAGGAATAAAAACTTTGTATTTGTTTTAAGTGTTTTCATTGACAAAAGATTTTCTAAAAGACCACCAGCAGGTAACTAAGGAGTTGAGATGCAACATTAATCCTGAAGCCAAATGGACAGATTACTGTTAACCCAAAGCCATTTTGTTCTTCTTGGCCACTGTTTTTTTGTGAAGACAGAAAGGTAATCCCTTTAAATTAAAAGAGTGTCATTTTCTTTCTTTAGGGGTTTAAAAGTGATAATCCTTTAAAAGTAGCCCTGCTCTTGTTCTCTTTCTCTCTGTTCAGTTTAGGAGGTCTACTGTAATCTGCTTTTAGTTTGCTGCAGGGTTTTCATCCAGTTGTAAGCGGACCTAGGAGTTTCTAAACGTTGGATATACTGAATTTAAGTAACTGAATGAAAAAAGTACTTTTAACCAATAGACACACAGAAGAAGAAATTAAAAAAGAGAGAAGTACAAGGCAGGTGAAAAAATAAGGAAATTAAGGTTTTATGGAAATACTGCCCAAATAAGGTTAAAATTAAAGACAAGGAACACGTTGTAAGTAACATAAATATGACAGGAAATAAGAACAAAAGCTTGGGGATCAAAAGAGAAATAAAAAGAAGCATGTGTGAACCAACATACCAAACCACACAGGATATTAAGCCAGTGGTCAGCAGGAGGAGTGGATTTTTATGGAGAGCTGAAGTGGCTAAACAAGACGTGCTCACACACCCATACAAACCTTAGGAAACCAAATCTCCCACTAGGAGCCAAAGTGGTTTTAACCTTTGACTTTGTGACCTCGTCTTAGTTACTTTGGAGAAGGCTTAGTTGCTCCAAAACCATCGGATACTTGTGGTAAAGTTGTAGCAGGGGAGTGATTGTGTTGTCAAGCCTTCTACCTGAATTAAGTGTGGTTGTTGTAAACCTTTCACAATACATGCATCACATGTTACGCTGTATTTATTTTGTATTATGGCTCTTCTGGGACTGATGAGCATTGCTAATCTATTTAAGCTTTGTCCAGTATGAGGTGTATGAGGTAGTCATTTTGTAATACAGGTAAAGACCTTGTTAAATGTGTGTGGATTTTATGAAAGTAGAAACTCTCCTTTTGCTTATTTCTTCAATGAAGTGACACTTGATAAAGTGTTCAACTTTATCTAGGTTTCTGCCCATTTTGGACCTTTTAGGTGTTATTATTGGAAATATATATTAGAAAGAATATATATCTGACAAGAAAATATACTTTCAGAACATGATATTAATTGTGATGATATTATTGCTATTATGATATTATTGATTTATAGTGAGTGTTATTATTATTGCTTTTTTATAAGACCATTTTATAAAACATCCAAACCAAGATGGCAAAAAAGAAGCATCATTTGTGGGTATCCTAGAAAAAAAGAGAAAAGATCATAAAATAATTTACAAAATACAAAAGTGAGAAATACAAACCTGTCCACCTAAGGAAGAAAGCAATTATTGGAAGAAAGCCTGTCTAAAGTAAGGACTGTAGGGAAGACAGTAACTCTTGTATTTGACAGAAATTCTCCTGGTCAGATGAAACTAAAATAGATTGAAATGGCCTATATGGCAAAAAAAGTCGTATAAGGCGGAAAACTAACTACGCATCAACCGGAACAGATCTTCCCTATAATGAAACATGGTGATGGCAGCATCATGCTTTTCTTAATCTGGGAAAGAGTCAGAGTTGATGGTAAGATAGTTGGAGCTATATACAGGGGGAGTCCTGGGGGTAAAGCTTTTGAAGGCTGGAAAATATTTCTGATTGGGACCAAGATTCACCAGCAGAACAATGACCGCAACCATACAGTCAGAGCTACAATGAAATGATTTAAATCAAAGCGTTATTATGTGTTATAATGGCCCAGTCCAGATCTAAATCCAAGTAAGAATCTGCAGCTTAAAAAATAACTATTCACAGATATTCTTCATTGAGTTTAACTGAGTTGCAACTCTGTTTTGCTGATTTGTCTTTAGATGTGCAAAGATGAGAGGGACATATCCCAAAAGACTTGCAGCTGTAAATTGCAGCAAAAATTGTTCTACAAAATAATGTGTCTCCTATTCCAATAAATGCATTGACTTTTCTGGTTTTACTGTCTCAACAAAGTAAAAAGTAAAAATCTTGTAAATTTGCAAGGGACAGGAGCAAAGATTCCATCATTCTGAGATTTATGTTGCAAATGATCAAACATAGGCCTGCTCATAATTTTAATCTTTTTGTGTTAACTCTTCCTCATTTGAATAAACACTTATGAGCATGCAGAGTTTTCTGTTCTTACTTACATAGGTTTCAATGAATTGGGAGGAGGATCAGAAAGGTTAAGGGTAAAGCAGAGTGGTTTCAGTAAATCCTCTCGAGACAAACCCCTTCACCTCTCTCTGACTTTTTTATTTGCGCCATCTTTCTTCGCATGCCCACTCAGAGATTGATTTTCTCTGCTCTTTGCAAAGCACACATACTGGTTGAAACTTTCGCTGTGTTCAGAGTTCATGAATGTTCAGATTTCATCATATCTGAGTGGAGCTTTACTACATTTCAAAATCTGCTATTTTAGGAATAAAATTAAATATGACAACAACAACAGAAATATTACAAATGACAGACCACCTGTTTGTCACCTGCATGTAGACATTTTTAGCAAAAGGCTGGACATCAAGGAGAAACATTTAACACACATACCGTAACGAAATTCCCTTTAAACTGAAAAAAGATCCCAAAATATGTGAACAGCGTTTAGCCAACTTTGATGACTTTTATGACTCTTGCAATTAAGTCAAAGATAAGATTATTTCCTGGGATTGTAAACAGAAGTCTGATCCATGCTCACACTTTCTGCAGCTTTACCACATATGTTCTTGAAGGCTGACATGTGAGGATGCAACTGTCAGAAGCATTAATTCCTGACTTCTTCTTCTGAATTTACTGGGAGTAAGCGTGTATGATGTTAGGACTCACCTCCAAGTTTCCTGATGAACTCTGGTGCTTATATTTAGTTTAAAAATGCAAGAAAATCCATATATTCTTTACGAGGCAGAAACACAGTTATAAACAAGCCTCACTTTGCTTTCAGTGAATAATTGCAGCAATTTCTGGACCACATTCCAGTGTTCAAAAAGAACATTTTAGTCGTTCTTGAACAGAAAAACACCTACCTGTCTTTAAAACTGGGCTTTTACCATCTCTGATGGTGTTTATCTTTTAATTTAATAAAAAAAAACAAAAACTAATATTTAGTAAAAGTTACTCTGTTACTTTTTAAACTGTGGAGGGGTGCATGAATTAAAGTTTAGCATGGTAACCTTCACTATTATTGTGCGATCCTTGTAGCTTCCAGCATACTCGGCTCCCAGGTGTATTGGGAAAAGAAAGAAAAGAAGAAAAAAAAAGAAGAAATGTGTTGGTAAGTATGTGAGAGGATTAGCTGCTTCGGCCAAGGCTAATCTGTGAGTCCCCAGGGAGTCTGTGGAGCCCAGCATTTGTGGAATGAGTTGTATAAACTAAAAGTGTGTGTATGTGATGCCTTCAAGTCCAGCTGCCTCCTTGCTTGCTCCATTGACTTATGATTAAGACTTATAACCAGAGAGTTAAGAGTGTTTGCACATGTATGTAATTTTGTGCAGGTGTGCCCTTTTTTCCAGGGTCGTCAACAGTGTGTCTGCCCTATTAGACACAGCATGTTGGTGTTGTTGCTAACATAAAACAAAACATGATTATTGAATAATTTTGGCGTTCTGTTTCTTGTGAGACTTTCAGTACCTGCTGATCTTTTCACGCTAATATTTCATCATGTTAAAGAGGCAGAAGATTGCTCTTTAGCAGCTTGGGTTGACTCTGATTAGTTGGCTTGTGTGTGTGCTGATACCAATAAATGTAGCAGGATGTTCTCATGGTACAATTATTTTAAAAACATCACTGAACAGTAACATTTTATGCTATAAAACTGGCTTAGGTGTTGCACCAAAAGCTTACATTATCTTCATATGGGTAACCCCATTGGGTGTATGTGAAATTGGCACCAGTAGAGAGAAAACCATTTTAAAATGGTTATGTATCCATAATAATACATAAGAAAAATAGATCAGAAGGCTCAAAACTGAGTTAAGTACATAATTCAGGCAATGACAGTAATAATAATATTAACAAAGTGATGTAAAACAGAAATCCAGAGAGAATTCATCTCAAAGAATCCACACTATCTGTGTTGATATTATACAATATTTTTTATATGATAAACAGAAATTATGTTGGGTGTAAACCAGTGATGTGAGGTTAGATCTACGAATAGTTACTGATACATGTGTCAAGGTTGACAAAATCTGATAATATGCCACATTTGTTTAATAAAAACATTGATCATGGATTAGTCCAATAATTGTTCCAACTTTTCATCAGTATTATTGGTTACGCTACTCCTAAATAACAACATATCAAAGCTTAGTTTTTCTATCGCTTTTAAAATCACTTTAAAAAATACATACCTTAATGCATATTTGATTACCAACCAGTGAATAAATAAATAAATAAATAAAAGTATTTTTCTCCTTTGTAAAATAAGAACTATTTCCTAACACACATTACATTAAAAATAAACAACAAGCTTCAGACCTCTGGCAGAGCTTGTGTTTGTTTTGTTGTCAGGGATGAAATTTGCTCTGCCTCAAAAATGGTTCCTGAACTATTGTATCTAACAGTACTGGAAATTTGTATCCACAAGTTTTCCCTGTTAACAAACTAAATCCTTGTTTTTACAATTTCTGGAAATAATTCAGTGTCTTGGCTAAGAGGATAATTAAAGTTTGTTCTTTGGTGCTTTGGTAAAAAACAAAAGGAAAAAGCACAATTTCATTGTGAAGAGACCCTTACAAATAAACTATGTTGTATGAAACCAGGTGACATTTAAAGCATAAAATAAAGCAAAATGAATCCAACATGAGTTGATTTCTTGTATTTAAGTTTTATTTTTGAGACAATATCTGAATATTAGTTTTAATGAAACAGCTCATGAAGAGTTCCTGCTCATATGATGTGACAAAGTTTGGTTTATAATTTGAAACAAACACAATCAAATATCCTCCTCCTCATCACTCCTATTCCTTTGATTTTCCTTTCTCACATCCTTCAGAAAAAAAACAGAAAATCCCACAAAAATAGAAATTTGAGCTTACATTTTTTTTATCTAGTAACTTGACAGGGGTAAATGCTTCATGAAAGTTATTGACATATTTTCCCTCTTTCAGATTTATTCTGTTGTTGATTTTTTAATCAAAATCATATATATTAGATCATCAAGCTAATGTAATTTAAAGCTGTTATACCAAATTGGCAAAACAAGCTAGCCTTAAAAATAAATTTTCATGCTCTTAATGCCGTTTTAACATTTTATAGCTATAAATATTTTGAGGAGATAAAAAAAAAAAAGAAAGAAAAATAATTTAGTGGTTCTGTCGCATTTATCTAAAAACCTCAGTCAATTACATGGCTGGGTCCGAAATCAACGATTGGACCATCCGGTTATCTGTCTCACAGGACAAGTCCACTTCCATTTACCTGGGTTCTCCACTCATTACGCGCTCCCACATTTTGCAAAAGAACACCACTGGCGTGAGAGGTTCTCCGCTCAATTATGTCAGAGAAGGAAAAACAGCCGGCTGCTACCACTTCAATTTTAAGACAAAAAAAAAACCAGAGTCCCAAAAAGAAAAAACGGCATTTGAAGTCGCAGAAAACAAAAGATGTTTCCACCATATCCCTTCACTAAAACAGCGACTGGTGTTTTGCGCTCTCTTCGCCGGTCCGTGTGAATATTGGCTGATGTTAAACCGGTCCGTGTGAATATTGGCTGATGTTAAACCGGTCCGTGTGAATATTGGCTGATGTTAAACCGGTCTGTGGCGGAAAAAAGGTTGATTATCACAGTTTGCTGGAATTGCTAACAAATACTCAGTGAGAGAATAAGCTAAAGCTCTGTAATTAAAGCTACATGCTAAACTTGATTGACTGCAAGAGTGTGCCTATTAATTATCCCAAACCTTTTGCCTGTGTTCTTTTGAAAATATATATTTGACACCTAGTCAGATATCAAAAATATTCCAAGCTGGGAATGTAGAAGTCCACCATCTTATGATTCCAGTATAAAAACCTGTGAGGTTACTGAAACTGGACTTTATTTTCTCTTCGATAGGGTTGAAAACAAAAAACACTCACCGTCCTCAGGCTGTTCAATCTGTTCTTAAATATGTGTAACTTATATGTGTACTCCTTTCTGTGCAATATGATCCAGAATAATGCATTTGCTTATTGAGCTAATAGTAAAGTTTAAGTATGATCACAGATAATGCCATCTGAAGAAGGTAAAATGTATTTACTTGCAAAAGTTTTGTTAATCTTGTTGCACTGGTGTGCTAAACTAACTCATATTACTGTAGACAAAAAAAAAAATGCGGTGCTGCTTTCATGTGTTTTATGTTAGGACTGATTGGATTGGGGAGGTGGCGGCGGGGGTAGAAGCAAACCACTTCTGTTATGATCCTAAGTTGGAAAGCGAGGTATTCACAGGCCATCAGTTGACTTCAATGGCAGCAAACCAGCTTATAGGATCAAACAAAAGGGATGTAGGGATGTTGTTTGGTTTGAGATGCCACACAGCCACAGGTTTTAAAAGTGATGACAGGACTTAGAAATAATTTTTAACCAGAAGAGTAAGAAGGTGAGATAAATAATAGCATAAGTTTGAAGCATTTGCATGGCCAACAACATCACTACA
Organism: Valencia hispanica; assembly: GCA_963556495.2. Classification (NCBI taxonomy): domain Eukaryota; kingdom Metazoa; phylum Chordata; class Actinopteri; order Cyprinodontiformes; family Valenciidae; genus Valencia; species Valencia hispanica. Next base: position 20,345,014 of record OY747709.1, on the reverse strand, counting down.
ACTCTGAGACTGGTAATTATTGAGAACAGGGAATGACTCCAGACCCGAATAGCACTTTAACCATGATGGACTGTTATTAATAGCTATCTATTATGTTTGTCACAGAAACATTGAAAGTAGTTTTAATCTTACATGCAAGATTTGCTAAAATAATTCTTAATTTCCTACACAACGTCAGCATGAAACTGTCCGCTCCTTCATCATTTCTCACACATCGAATTTATCTCAGCAATAAATGAACAAATTCTCAGCTTTGTTTAAACATTTCAATATTATTTAATGATAATATAATAAGATAAATACAAGATGAAATTATGTGTTTCATGGTTGCAGGCGCCTTAGATTTGTGTGGCTCAATGAGAGCAAGTGGCTGTAAGCTATGCCAACTATGTCATTTTTTGGTCCTACAGCATTTAATTCATTACTTAGGCTTTAGCGAGGGGATTAACTGAGCTTCATTTACAAGAGGAATATGTTACAGGCCTGGGCTGTGAGTTATGTTAGTTGTAATAAAAAAGCCAGACTTAAAGGTGAGGTTTGGTAGGTGGGGGCTATATGGGGGTTAGAGAGGTGGTCTGTGCTTCATCAACAGTGGCAGAAGCATATAGGAATCATCACAACAGCAGAGAAAACAAATTCATATTTACACGATTAGAACCATCTATAAAAGCAGATTTATGTTTATGCAGCTAAAGCTGCTCATTAAATCGCACATTCATGTTTAGGAGGTTCAACCACAGTCGTTAAATATAACACTGAAGCTTATTATGTTTAAACCACTTATTAGAACACCTTCATTTGTGTTTATGGAACCATAACCCATAAATTAAACGTTTAAAGCTGCTCTGTATCAGATCTAGACTTCAAAAGGACAGTTACAACAGATGTGTGTCCCAGTTGTTTTTCAGCCAAGTTTTAATACATACCTTCAGAGAACAGTGGGTTAGATAACAGTTATAGCCTGTATATCAAAACCTGGATTTTTTATTAGTTCAGGTTTTTCTTGAGATTATTATCAGCTTGTGAGAAAGTAAGGAAGCATTTCAACTTTAAGATGTAAGTGTTGTATATCACAATAGAAAAAAAGTAAATGGTTTAATGTAACTGATTTAACATAATTTCTATAAACAATATTAATTTATCCTTCAGAATGTGCAAAAATCGTAGTGAGACACTATAGAGCAACTGCGAGAAACACCATAGTTAAAAAATTTTTTATCACCACTGTGTCCTTGTAAAAGTAAAAACTAAATGTAAAGACTTATTTTTCTTTGTCAAAAAAGTCTTAAAAGCACAACGTGTGGGAGAGAAAGGGTCTGAATTAACTAAAAAATAACAAGGCCAAACTGTCATCTATTCTAAATTAAAATAAATAAAGAAAAGAAAAAAAAAAAACCTGCCAGTGGGTGGTACCAACTCACTGACCTAGTGTGTATAAGAGAAAGAAACCTACATATGAAAAATGTAGAGGGTACCCCTAACATTCCTTGTCCTCTAACTCCAACACAGACCTTTAAACAAAAGACAAAGCTCTGGAGCAACAACACAGGTTTGCTAATCTGTCAACTATAGGGGAAGGTGAGCCAGTCCCACAGACCTGAGTCCTGTTGGTCTTTTAAAGCGTTCCATCCAGTCAGAGCTCGTTGTGAGGTTTGTTGAACATATCAGAATCTTCCTAACTGAACTGTTTCATTCAGATGTGTAGAAACAGAGACACCGCTAAAAGTTGAAGGACGGTAGTTTGACAGCTTTGATCTTGGGATTTGTAGTTGCTGTTTTCTCAGCTAAACAACATCTTTGTGCATAGTTTAAAGTGCCCCTGGCATGAAATTTGCATTTTCTGAGTTTTTTGGTCATTTTTGTTAGTTTCCCCAGCCTGCCTATGTCCCCTAAGGGATTAAAACGACTGATTAGTGTTTCCTTTGTCCCCGGGTATGTCTGCCTACATAGTGAAATTAGCACTCAGAAACAGGCTGTTCTGCAGTTCAGCATATGACCTCACGTTTCGGCATATGTCGTCACTGAGTTCCAGCCAATTTACCCCCTTCTCTGAACTACACTCTCCAAGTCCCTCCCCCCGCGGCGCGTATTACAACCTAAACAATGAGAGCTAAGGTAAAAGGCAAACAACTAACCGACAACATGGAGTTCAGACCGCATCGACACTGTCCTCCCCTCTTCCGAGCCACTGAAAAGCTTGTGGATGGACTTTATTTATGCAGGGAATGTACCCGACCGACTCCCGAAGCCTGTGGTCGTTTGTGGCAAACATTTCTCGGATGTTTTATTAAACTGGGACAACACAGCAGTGGATTCGCAGATCGTCTTAAACTTTTACCAGGATCAATACCAACCCTCAGTGAACCAGCAAATATCCCTATAGAAGTAAGTATATTTCCGCAATAATGTCCTTCAGCTGTTATATACCAGTGTTTCCCACAGATTAAACTCCGACCGCCACAGATTCAACACTGACCAAAAAAAACAAAAAAACAATCAACACCGACCATCACATATTGCGTTTCGTTTTTCTTTTTTATGCTATTTAAAACAAGCAGCGTATTCATTCTCTGCTCTCTTTTCGTCTCTGTCCCTCACGCGTCTCTGGCACACACAAACGAGTCTGTATTGCTACCCATATTAGGACTTTATATTGACTTCCATTCATTTTAATAGCTACATTTATGCCTAACCCAAACCCTTACCCTAACCCTAACCATTACCAGTTTATTCCTAACCCTAACCTTAACCAAAACATAATTCACACCATACCTCTAAACCTAACCCCTAACCCTAAAAAAGGGGGTCTACCATATTAGGAACGGGCTTTGGTCTCTACAAGGTCCATCGGTCTTCAGAAGGTTAGTGAATATGCCAGAAAAGGTCCTAAATAGGGTAGCTATACAAGAACATACACACACACACACACACACACACACACACATATGCTTAGACACTACTCACCAAAGAGTGCAGCAAGGGTCCTAGGGTTAGGAATCTAACCACCTACCACTGTGTCAATTACTAATAGCCTGAAAACATTGCGAACTCGCTCTACTACAACACCCCTCACCGCTCTGTGATATGACGCCTTTGTAGAAACTGTTATTGGCAATACCCTCACAGAAGCTCACTTTAAAAAAATCTGAACTATCTCCTTAATACAACTAGGTTTGTATTACTTGTGGGACAAACTTCAACTCATAACTTTGCTGCAAATACACCAGGGATGACTCTACAGTCATGAAATGCAACTACACAAAAAGATAAAAGGACTGGAACGTGTATAATAAATCTCAGTGTTGTGTCACTTAATTGCTTGACTTTCTTTGTTGAGCCTCCTGGTATTAACTTTATAAGTAAAGGAAGTGTCTGAGAGCAGAGCAAAGCTATTCAGACAGTTTTAGGTCAACAGCAGCACTATTAGTTTCTCTTGGAAAACAGGAGAAAAATCTCACTTCATGCATTCCATCTTCATGCTTTGCAAAGTTTTACTACAAATTTTTCAACATTTACTTTACTATTTAATATCCCTCTTTAGCCAAACACTGATATTGTTGTTTTTTTGTTACCTCTGCAATACTGAATAGTTCCATTCTCTGCTCCGTCCTGTTTCCTGTCTACTCTCTTTTCTTTTAAAACTCATCTTGCCTTCCCCATTTACCTTCTGACCTTTGTCTTTTAGGTGTAATGAGGGGTGCAGTAAAGTTAGAAAAGGGAATGACTGAGAGTGTAAAATACGAGCAACGTGGGGATATGAAAAACATAATTGATTTGGACATAGACTATAAATCAGATCAGGCTTAGGTTCTCTTAACCAGAGTGTTTTCTTTTTTACAAGCGCCCTTGCATGTGTACACATACAATAAATCTGAATATGTCAACGCATTTGTACCATTTGGACCAAGTAGTTGGTACTGCTGGTCAGCAGTAGAAATCAGAAAACAAAAACTACAACTATTACTTTTTTAAAGTGAGCATCCAAAACAGTCTATCAGATTACACACAGCAGAAATCACATTCATTTCTTGCAATGTAAAGAGATGTACTATACGTATTGTGCCTTGCTATCAATGTCTCTTGACCTTTTTTGTGACATTATAACTGCAGACTTCAATATATTTTATCCGATGCATCTTTCTATCTGATTTGTCTATGCTGAAGAAAAGCATCCTCACAGCATGATGCTTTCACCACCATGTTGGAGACCACTATCATGGAGATCTATTTAAGCTGATACAAAAGTGACAAAATGCGAAAGAAATTGAAAAGGTTTAAGAGGCATGAATACTTTGCAAGGCACTGTACTCCAAATTAAAGTGATAAAAACAGCAGAAATAAACCAGAAAATTATTATGTGTAAAACACTGAAAGTTGATTCTAAACAAACAGATTCTTGAAAAAAATATAATCCACCACTGCTTTTTATGGAGACTGTTATATGGACGAGTTTAGGTTTACGAGCTTTTTAAACATTCTCTACGTGCACAATGGTGTTAAGAAGTGAATAGAGGTCTCCAAGTATGTGTGTCTGGTGGATGTTCTATGTGGGGAAGAAATTTATAGAGACAGACTAAGGAGCATAGAAAAAAGGAAAATGTAGAGGATGAAAGAGATGGGGGGGGATTAACAAAATGGAGGAGCAGAAACAGAAAGGAAGGAAACTGAAGACATCAGTGACAGTGAGTCTGTGATTAAAGGAAATAGGGGGTGTGTGAGATAAATGGGGGTCACAGAGGCTGCTATTGAGAAAGACATAAAAAACACACTTTGAACCTTCAAAAAGAAAAAAAAAGTACTATACAGAAAGGCCAATGTAAAAAGCAAATGAGGTTAAAATCAGCGAGGAAATGAGCCACAAGTCAAAAATAAAAAAGGGAACAGACAAACGAGTTGTCAATTTTATCCATCTTGCTGTGCAATATTATCTGTACATGCAGCCTTGCTGTTTGGCAATGTGGCCTCATTGCAATTATACAAAAATCTGAAAAAATATTGTCCTTTTAGTTTAATTCACATTTATTGTAATGACATTTGCCATACTGGATGACAACATAGCAAACCAGATGCAAAAAGGAATAAGATGCAGAAAGACAAATTAATTTAATGAAAGCTAACACGCTTTCACAGAGTGCATGAAGACAGCCTAAACTGTTAATGATAAAACAAAACTTTGATACGTCTAACAGGTATTCATGTGTTGCTTGGCAACTTGTTTTCTCTCACCCTGAACTGAAAAGCGGTCAAAATCACTTTTCAAGTGGTTGCATTGTGTCTATAATTATTTTCCTGTGGGTAACTCATATTATCTTACATCTAAGGTGGCAGAGAAGTGAGTTACAAAGTTTTTATCAAGCATTTAGATGACAGTCAAATCTCTTTGCACCCTATAGAGTCTGGTTTTCGCTTCATTGTTTCTCTCAGGCAACTTTTACTTTGTGTCATTGCTTTCTTGTTATATTTAAAGAAGGCATTTAATACTGTCAATCATCATGTTCTCTTAGTCTTCTTGAGAGTTTAAATGAAGGCAACTGGATTTTTCTTGTCTTGAAAACGTTTCGTCTCTCATCCAAGAGGCTTCTTCAGGTCTGAAAACTGGATTGGGAGTATCAGATTTATAAATCTAAGGTTAAGGCTCACTAATGGGGCTATCGTTATTCCTAACGAGCCTATCAGGGTTGCATAAGCTTCTGAGCACTAAGCAATCTTGGTGATGTAAGTGTCATTAATGGTGAAAAGACCCAGGTTATGTAACTAAGCACTGTTGTGGTCACATGCCTCAATGTGTGAGTTTTGGTGAAACTTCTTTGGTAGCTAACTCAAGGCTGCTTTGTATGTGTTTGAAAGCGGGAATCTCAAACCACGTCCTTTGTTCAGGGTTGGTTTCCAAAACGAAATGTTTTCAGGACAAGAAAGTTGCCTTCATTCAAACTCTCAAGAATATCACGTCCTGGATGACTGAGAATTTACACCAATGCATGTTCTCTTAGCGGTTCATCTTCAGCTTTAAGAGTGTTATTGTATCTTTAATCGTCATCCTAACAATATCCAAAGAAACTTGTAAAACTTTTTAATCTGGTTTTGTTGAATCAAGTATTGTTGGTTTTAATTTCATCTCTTGTCATTTAGATGAAAATGAGTCTACTGGCTAAATCTGTCATACTTACAGGCTCTCACTAATTAGATTCATTTGTGTTGTGCATTTTTGATAAATAAATAAAAATAAACAGTCATTAAAGATGTCACGGTTTTCCCTGATGCTGTAACATGCAAGAATGAGGTAATAGTTCCCAAACTGCACTAAAACAAGCATAGCAACCGCAAAAATGTATGCTTTGCTCTCCCTAAAATTCACTCAAAATTCACAAGCTGGCACATTATCAATGCCATCAGTGAGGATAAAACAATGTTAGATAAGCCATTTCTGTCATGCAGAGCTTTCCAGGGTTTAGGATTTAAATGTGAACCAGGTTTTAGTACATAAAAAAACTAAAAGGTGAAGCACAAGCAAAGAATTGAAGCCAACAATTAGGTTTAACATTTTTTGGCTTGATGTAATCATACAACCAACTGAAAGAGAACTACTGAAGGGCAGAGGCTGTATGAACTGAGGGAGCTAAACAACTAACACAAAGCAGGTGTTATCGTTAGAAAGGTGGAAAGAAGTGTGCAAATATTGGACTGCAGGATCGGCCCGAAAACCAGGAAATAGACTCTGAAAACAAAATGTAAAATCTGGACAACCCAAAATAGATTATTACATTCAAACGCACTACAATCAAAACAACACAAACCAAACAAAAGAATTAAGAAATCCTCAAACTATGACACACCCAAGCTTTCCAGAATGGTGCAATTCTATCTAAACACTTCGATTAGATTTGTGCAGAAAATGTAAATCAAACACACAATGTTTAGTTTGTGTTTGATGTCATGGAGATAAGTCACTGCGGCTTCACGGAAGCAGAAGAACAAAACATTAAAGAACGGCAGAGGTCACTGAAATGGTCTCTGAAAATGTTGTTGCCTGCTTTCATTTTAGGCCCTGTTCTTAAAAGACTCTTTGTTCACAGACTGCTATGTTTATTCAGTGATTTGGTTCTGGCTCACAGTGTAACCTGCTGGTTAATCTGGCATTACTGTGAATGTTTTGCTCTCAGTTTCAATGAACAAATTTGACATATCTTGACTGTAATGGAGATGTCAAAGAGAAGTTGGCAACTGTCTGCAACCACAAATGAGAAAACACACTATGAACTGTACACTGAATGCTTGATGATTAACGACATTATGGCATGTCACAGATCAGCACTGCTTATTTACATTTTCTCATTATAACTGGTGTTAGCAAATAAGATGACTCTATTAATAAAAGTGCTATATTATACTATATATTTGATGCAATGCCAGAATTATCATTCATATCAATCCACAAATCAGACTAAGTTAATCTCAGCCTGAAAGTTAAACCGTTTACCCAGATTGACAATAAATTATTTAGCAGGAAATCAACTAACACTTACCAACAATTCTCCCTCATTTTTTACAGTTGGTTTTCAGTCAATCTATACTGTCAGTTTGCAATCCCCTGCAAAATTATTTATATCCTTTGAAA